>CM061548.1:293271656-293871656 GCA_030864215.1 Capsicum pubescens
CATCTCACGCTATCTCAAATGCCTGGGTTCTTTCTCTTGATCACATCACCCTGCATTAGCAAATTTACTTCCACATGCTATTATGAAGCATGAGAATTTATTTCTTCAGAACTCTCATAGTCTGAGTTGGACTTACTCTCAAGACCTACTACCCTCTTGTCATACTAGAGGGTTAGTTCTATTATATGAAAGCTCTGCCTCATACGGTAGCCTTGTTGTCCAGCTTCTTCTTATTTATTCTCAGAATCGTTAAGTAATCTCTAAGTTGAGGTGGTTTTTGTTACTCTCTTGCTAGTATACTTTTGTTGACCTTTGGGAGGCATATCTTTGTCTGCATCAATAACCCAAGTCAGTATCTGCACAATACGGACAAAAACATGGAGACTTGGTAAACAACTTAGCTGACAAGTAATTTGTTTACCCTCAAGAAATATCAATAAATCTATATGAATGTATGTGATAACTTAGTTGACAAGTCATCACTTAGGTGATGGATTATCAGCTTGGTCATTACCCTTAAATAGAAACCATATTACTTCAGACTCATAGGTGAAAACTTTAGGTGATAGGTCATCACTTAGGTGAGGGATTATCAACCTAGTCATTACCCTCAAGCAGAATCCTGCACATCTCAAAATCATAGGTGACGACTTTAGGTGATAATTCATCACTTAGGTGACGGATTATTAGCCTTGTCGTCACTATCATGTAGAATCCACACACCTCAAATTCAAAGATGATGACTTAGGTGACAAGTCATCATTAAAGTGATGACTTATCAGCATAATCATCAACCTAAAATAGATTATGATGCATTTCTATCTCTATTTTAGGGACTAGGTTTTGATAATTTCGTCACTCAATTGATAATTTATCAACCCTAATCGTCAATTCCTAATCATGATGCACCATCAATTTAATTCAATAAGCTTAGAAAATTTTTGGTACAGATGATTACCAATTTCCCACTAGATTATTAAAGTTCTATCTTTCACAAGAAGAATCAACTTTAGAACTTAATGGGAATTTTCTCATGAGCAACTTTTGACAATACAAATTTCTGTTGATTTATATGTACTAAGAAAACTTTGTATTGAGTAAAGTTGTTCATGAACACCTTGCAATCATTTATGCATAATTTTGAATTAAATTCTCCTTTCTACAAAATAAAGAGGGCAACTTTTGAACATACCTTGAAGATGACTTGAAGTAGCACAACCCGACTTGTGAATATTTATCTTGAGCAGGAAAAATGAGAACTTTGTTATTTTTAAATTTCATATATTCAGAGAGTTTGAACAGAGAAGAAGAGTTCTACTTGCTTTGAGAATTTGAAAAAAGGAGGGTAACTTTAGAAGTTGAAAAGAAATAGGAGATGAAAAGTCCCAATTGATTCAGACTTTTCTATTTTGTAATTTTCTCAAGTTTTTTAAATAAAATAAAATTATAATATACAAAGTCGTAAAATAAAGAATGGGAAAAATTATTTTTTTATGAAAACAAAGGTTAAAAGAAATGAGAATGGACTCAATTTGGATTGGGTTAGGGTTTGGATCGGGTCAAAATGACTTACCTGGTTGAAAGTTTAGTTGATGACGAGAAGTGATAGGTTGTCACTTTGTGGATGACTTATCAACCTTGTCGTCAACTGTATCCAGATTGTGACTTTTCTTTGCTCCAGTTGACGACAATAGGTTATAGGTCGTCACTCTATTGATGGCCTATCAACCTTGTCGTCAACTGTATCCAGCTTATGCATTTTGATTTATTCCAGTTGATGACAAAAAGTGATAGCTTATCACTTCGTTGATGACCAATAAACCTTGCCATCAACTCTATCCAGATTTCACTTTGTTCCTGCACATCTTAGCAAACAAATTACTCATGGAGAAAATCTTAAAACACATAAAATATTTACAACACAAAATTTTGGTTGCCTCTCAATAACGCCTGATTTAATATCGCGGCATGACTTGATTATCTTGACTACTCAAAACTCGTCAAGATATACCTTAGACAACAACTTTACCTCATCCATTAGGCCAATGAAATGCTTGATTATTTTCCCATTAACATTAAACAAATTCCCTTCTTTGTTTTTGTGTTCAACCATACCCAATGGAAAAACTTTGGTTATTTTGAATGGTCCCGACCACTTTGACTTCAACTTTCGAGGAAATAATTTAAATCGAGAGTTAAAGAGTATCACCAAGTCACCTACTTGAAAGTATCTCTTTTCAATCCTCTTCTCGTGATACCTTTTCATCCTTTCTCTATATAGATCAGTCCTTTTATATGCTTGGAGATGGAACTCATCCGTCTCATTGAGTTGATCTAACATCGAGTCAACTACTTCTTTCCAACTCAAATTCAATCTCTTAAGTGCCCACAATACCTTATGTTCAAGTTCCACTTGTATATGACAAGCTTTACTAAACACCAGCGGGTAACGAGATATTCTGATAGGCGTTTGAAAGCTGTTCGATGCGCATAAAAGGCATCATAAAGTTTTCTTGACCAATCACTTCTATTTGCATTTACGGTCTTGGCCAAGATAGATTTGATATCCCTGTTTGATGTTTCCACTTATCCACTAGTTTATGAGTGATAAGGTGTGGCTACCTTGTACTGTTTAACTCCATATTTCATCAATACAGCTCAAAACACCTTGTTATAGAAATGTGATCCTCTATCACTAATGATGGTTGTTGGAACACCAAATCGTGAAAAGATATTCTTTCTCAAAAATGCAACTACTCTTTTCCCTTCATTATCTACCAAAGCAACAACTTCCACCCACTTGAACACGTAGTCTACCGCAACCATGATATATTTGTGACCATATGAGCTCACAAAAGGTCCCATAAAGTCTATGCCCCAAACATCAAATAGTTCCACCTCTAACATCTTAGTTATAGGAATTTCATGATGCTTATAGATCGAACCCTGTCATTGGCATTGATATCACTTCTTCAAAAATTTGTAAGCATCCTTATGAATTGAGGGCCAATAGTATCCACTTTGCAAAATCTTCCTTGCAGTCCAATCTTCTGCATGGTGTCCCCCAACTAGGGATGAATGTCATGCCTCCAAGATACTCAATATTTCCACCTACAGTATACATCTTTTGATGATATTATCAGCACAACGTCTAAACAAATAAGGCTCATCCAAAAAATACCTGGTCGCATCATGTAGAAACTTCTTCTCCTAATGAAATGTGAGATTTTCTGGAATGACATCACTGACAATGAAGTTTTCAAAATCTTCATACCACGGTACCAAATCAAGATTAGCAGAAAAAACTCGCTCATCCGAAAAAGAATCATCAATTTCCAGCTCCTCCATGCCTTCTATTTATTCTCTAATCGCGACAGATGGTTTGCTACTTGATTTTCACATCCTTTTTTATCCTTGACTTTGAATTCAAACTCCTGAAGTAACGACACCCATCTGATAAGTTTTGGTTTATCGTATTAATTTTCCATAAGGTATCTTAGTCAAACATGATCAGTATGCACCACTACCTTAGTTCCCAAAAAATATGCTTAAAATTTCTCGAATGCATAAACCACAACTAAGAGCTCTGGTTCTGTCACCGTGTAGATCTTTTGTGCTCTATTTAAAGCCTTACTAGCATAATAAATGGGTGAAATAGTTTCACTTTCTTTTGCCCGAGAACATCTCCAAGTGCGACCCCACTTACATCACACATCACTTAAAATGGCTTAGACCAATCTGGAGCAACGATGATAGGTGCAACAACTAACTTTTCCCTAAGGCGTTAGAACGCCTTCATATATTTATCACTAAACATGAACTTTTTCTTTTGTTCCAGTAACTTGCAATGTGGGTTTGCAATTTTGTAAAAATCTTGATAAGTCTTTGGTAGAACCCTGCATGACCAAGGAAATTACATACTTCTTTAACTGAGATAAGAGGCGGTAGTTTCTCAATAACTTTAATTTTAGGTCTATCAACCTCTATTCCTTTTGCTGAAATTTTGTGTCCTAACACTATACCCTCTTTCACCATGAAGTGACATTTCTCCCAGTTTAGGATGAGGTTGAACTCTTTACACTCACTGCATTGCTTTGCCTATGTTCACCAATAAACATTCGAATGAATCACTTACCACAAAAAAATCATCCATGAATACTTCCAAAGTATCCTCCACCATATCTAAAAAGATGGATATCATACAACTTTGAAATATCAGAGGTGTATTACATAACCCAAATGGCATTCTCTTAAATGCAAAGGTTCTATAGGTACAAGAGAAGGTTGTTTTCTCTTGGTCCTCAGGTTCAATCGAAATTTGATTATAGCCTAAGTATTCATCGAGAAAACAATACCAACCCCTTACTTTCAACCGGTCAAGCATTTGGTCCATGAAAGGCATTGGAAAATGATCTTTCAATGTCCAGGAACTCAATTTCCCATAATCCATACACACACGCCAACCAATCACTGACTTGAGTGGAATTAGCTCATTCTTCTCATTTGCCACTACCGTCATACCTCCTTTCTTGGGCACACATTGCACAGTACTTACCCATTTACTATAAAAAATTAGGTATACTATCACAACATCCAACCACTTAATTATCTCCTTCTTCTCTACTTCTTGTATTGGTGGATTTAGCCTGTGTTGATGCTCAATCGTAGGAGTACAATCTTCTTCCAACTGAATCTTATGCGTACAAATGCCAGGTGGAATACATATGATATCAACAATCATCCACCCAATGGCATTCTTATAGTGCCTCAATATAGAAATAATAGCCTCAACTTGATGCTCCACCAAATCTGCTATGATAATAACCAGTAAAGTATTTCCATCACCCAGAAATGCATATCGCAGATGGCCCAGCAGCTTCTTTAGTTCCAACACTGGTGGCTCTTCAATAGAAGGTTTAGTAGGCAGTGTTGGACTATTTTTCAAGTCCAAATCAAGCTTAATGGGGGCATATGAATACGACCCCACACCAGTCAATGCATAAACTGTCGCATCATACCCATCAATTTCTTCACTGTCAAAATTCATCATGACTGTGGCTAAGGTTTCTGCAATAAACCTTCCCTCGACTGTAACAATTAGCTCATCTTTATCAATGACATTAATAACTGAAACTACACTCATTTCCTTTAGTTGCTTTATAGTTTCAGAAATGTCAAAACTAATTTTTCATCATTGAGCCTAAACTTCAGTTTATTCAGTTCCATATAAACTAGCACTCTCCCGGTTGCTAAGAATGACCTACCCAAAATTATGGGTACCTCAAAATACACTTCACAATTAAGGATTTCAAAAGTATACAGGAAATATAAAGCTAGACACCTTTATGTGTACATCATATAAAATCCCTACTGGTCTCTTAACCGATCGATCTGCCATCAATAGACACATAGTAGTTGGTTTAGGAGTTCCTAAACCTAATTTTTTGAAATTCTCTAATGGCATAAGGTTGATGCTTGCGCCAAGATCAAAAATTACTTTAGCAAAGCTAAATGCTCCAGTTGTACACAGAATAGTGAATGCTCCCGGATCAGCTTTCTTCAGCACTGGTGACCTAGTAGCTATAGCACTGCAATGATGAAGCTTATCCATAGGCTCGTAACTGACTTTCCTTTTCTTTGTCAGAAGGTTCTTCATAAACTTAGCATATCCTGGCTTTTGCTCTAATGACTCAACTAAAGGCATATTTACTATAACTACTTCAACATGTCCATGAACTTGCTAAACTTTCCTTCATCTGCTTCCTTCTTTAGTCTATGTAAAAATAGGGGTAGGGGCTTCAAAATTCTTGTTAAGACCGTCTCCACTACCTTTTCTTTGTTTTTCTCTACATCATTTACATATTTCTTCTTAGCTAGTTGTTTCACTTCTACACTACTCTTTTTAAGTCTCTCGGCTTCTCTAACTCCACTGGTGACCCCTTATATACCTCCTCTTCAAGCTCTACATCGTTAATATAAGAAGGTTCTCCTAGACATGGGCCAGATAGTATCTTTCCCCTAATAGTGGTAATAACCATAACTGAACCATCATTTTTTGAGTTATGAATTGTGTCACTTGGTAAAGTCCCATTTTTTCTTTGATTGAATACTGTTGATAATTGACCCATCTGCTGCTCCAATTGTTTGATAGATGTGAAGTATGAGTCAACTAACTGACTTATGGTTGATAGGTCACTCTTCATTTCCCTAACTCAAGTATCTGTTGATTCCACTTCTTTCAAAAATTTGGCCATCATATCTTACATAGATATCTTTCCAAAATTATTTGCAACATTGTCACGACTCCCAGGTGGTATATATAATCCACCTCTATCATTCTTTTTCTTCCAGATTCTTTGGTCACAATCTCTATAACTAGATTTATCATAATAATTTTGACCTTGATTTCCTTTGCCATTAGCCCAAAAACTCCCTGGTTATTCAAATAGTTTGCCTCCTCCTCATAATTAGATTTAGTACCACGAATATGTGACCCCACAACTTTAACCTTCTCTATATTTCTAGAGAGCAAATTATTTGTGAGAAAATCCATCTGTGTCTTCATGTGAGCCGTATCTTGATCATGTTCTTCTTCTCTCCGATATTGCTCCACCGATATTGCGCTAGAATAAGTATTGCTTGCTACCTTAGAATACCTGTATGCCAAGTTATATTTTTATGAGTCATTTTCTCTAACATTTCTGCAACCTCAGTAAAAGTGAGATCCATGAAATCTCCTCCTGCAGCATTATCTACAGTTGCCTTTGTCATTGAATTCAAAACCCTATAGAACGTCTCCATCAGGTGCTTATCTGTTAGCTTGTGGTTTGGACACTACATCAACTTTTTTTTGAATCTCATTCATGCTTCATGCAGGGCCTCAATAGGCAGTTTCCTAGAGTTGCTGATCTCAACCCTCAACTGTAACATTTTGGAAGACGGAAAGAACTTTTCTAGGAAAACTCATTTTAGTTGCCTCTAGTTTGTTATAGAATTGGGTGACAGCTCATTCAGCCATAGAGTTGCCTCCCCAGATAGTCAATGCAAATAATATTAGACGAATGGTATTATGTCCCACTCCAGGGTTGTCAAATAACTTACAAAAATTAATGAAATTCATCAAATAAAGATTCGGATCATCATAACCTAATCCACCAAATAGCCCCTTTAAGTTGTGTAGTTGGATCATCGTGCTCGTGATATTAAATTTAACCCCAGGAGCTAATAGTGGTAGAATTATTTATCCAGTAGCTCCAACTCCATCCAAATTAGCATCGTCATCATCATCTAGATCAAATTGCACCACAGGCTGTTGGTGCATTTGACCCCTTACTTGCCAATTAAATTTACCGATGCGATATTTTTAGCACACCGCTTATTCATAGGGGCAACCAAATCTTCATCACCCAAGTCCTCATAATCCACATTGGGCACATGCCTAGGTAATCCAACATTTTATTAGTTAACCTGTGCATTTGCCAGAGCGACCAGTCTTGCAGCCTCTTGTTGTTCAGCCATGCTCCCTATTCTCTAAGGTTATGGGTTGAAAGCTAATAATGGCCTTCCTGACCTTCGGGTTTGTGACATGAACAATAGATAGCCTATAAAATTAAAAAATAACAAATACAATTAAAATTAGGAAACTTGACTAAGAATTAATTAATGCACATATCTTTAATTGACTACCATATTCTCCGGCAACGGCGCCAAAATTTGATACGCCCAAATTACAACTTTCTTTTGAAAGTGTAAGTGATCGTTGTCAAAAATATAACCCAACTAGGTTGGGGTTGAATACCACAAGGATTATGGTGTTGATTAAGATGATTTGTGATTTAACTGACTAATAGTCAATCGTTTTCTTTAAATAGGGGGTTTTAATCATAACAATTTATGTTCAACGTTTCAATTTTACTTAGAAACTCAAAGTTAATATTGTGGAATTTCAAATCAATAATGAATTCAAATTAGAGTTGTGATCACTATGATTAATATTAATGTTAATTAGTAGCTAAGGAATACAATTCTCATGACTTGTGGGGAACACATACTTATCAACGTCTATAATTTATCTAAGTGTTTTTCAACCTACTTAGATATTGAGTTCCCTAATTCTTCCAAAGTTAGAGAAACTTACTATTCTTGTTGGTTTTATTTTTAGTTGATTAATCTTCTTACAACATTAACTATTAGATGGAAAGTTTATATTTCCAAATCCTTGTTGGTAATTCACAAGCCTTAATCGATTTCTTATTTCAAGAAAACCAATGTAAGGCATGTTCTATTCTTTGCAACTAATAGAAAACAATTAACACAATAGAATTACCAAGATGAATCCCACAATTATTCAAATATAACCCAAACTAACCAATAAATAATGTATTAACCATAGCTCTTACAACTCTAGTTATGGGGTTTAGTTCCTCATGAATTTAAGAAATATTGCACAAAATGAATTCATAGTTCAAAAGAAAGAGTTAAGCTTACAAAAGATGAAATCAGATGTTGTTCTCTTTCAAAGATTCACCAGAATTCCTCAAAAACTTGATTAAAAGATAAATTCTGAACTTCAATGCCACAAATATAAACTAACATTTTTTTAATATAGTTCTAGATGCCAAGAAAAACCTAAAATCTACTATTTATATCGCTACAATTCAAAATTCAAAATGCAAAAGTTTTGCACACAACAGTTGACGACGAGGCTGATGACTTATCGCTTGGTTGATAGCCTATCAACAAGTCTTTACTTAAGTCCTTCAGTAGTTAGACACTGCCGCAGTATGATGATGAGGGTTGATGGCTTATCACTTAGCTGGCGACGAAACTGACAACCTATCACTTAGTTGACGACGAGGACTGATGGCTTATCACTTAGCTGACGACAAGACTGATGGCTTATCACTTGGCTGATGATTGCAAGGATAATTTTCACTTGAGTCTTTATACATATTTTTAGGCTAACGACAAGAGCTGATGGCTTATCACTTGGATGATGGTTTATCACTTCAAGTCACCAAAACAACATTTTATTCCTTTTTCTTAGGTGTTCTCAAATCTTGACTTTCCCTACACAAACAAATAAAACACAATGAAAAACAACATTAGTTGCTTAAGAACTTACAATTATTCCAAATTAAAAGCCTCAAATGTTCTGTCAAGAGGCCAACACATCTATGCCTAAAATAGTAAGATGTATTGGGAGAAATTACCCTTGAGAGCCCTAATTAATCAACCTTTTGAAAACCTTAAATGTTCTTGACTTTGAGGATTTTGGGAGTGTTAATAAGTTACTTTGATTATATTTTCTGAGTGCTAATAATACCCGAATGAGGTTATAAAATGTGAGTTTCAAGTTGGGTAAGAGGGAGAATATCTAGAATGCCCTTAACTTAAAAGCTGAAAAAGGGTTGTCTTTGACTAAAAGTCAACCATTGACTCTTAACCACTCCTTACGACTCGTCACCACGAGTCATAACTAGGACAGTCTCTAGGACACCACCCACTACTGGCCTTAAGACTCTACCAAACAACTCGTAATAGGACCCTACGAGTCACAAGTCCTAATCGTAATCAATATATAACCCATTTGGGGTATACAATGGACACCTTATGATTTACACCCCATGAATAATAACATATACCTATGGCTCATAGTGAGCCACTCGTACTTAGAGTAGAATTATGCCACAATCTTACATGAATTGGTTACGACTCATCTCAATGAGTCGTCAAGACACCTGACAACTCTGGGGTCTAGTCGTAACGAAGGCAGTGAGCTCAATACTTAAGGAATTTTCAAGGGCCAAAAATTTGGGGTATTTCATGATGCATAAATAAGACAAAATTGAATACACTTTTAAATCATACATGTTGAGTGTAAAGAGACTCACCATGGACATGAATAAAACTGAAAGCTGAAAGATCATAAAACATGAATAATAAAGGATAGTGTATAAGCTTAGTGAGTTATTACACTTAGTTTCTAAAATCCTTACTCGTGTTCTTTCTGGTGGGAGATTCTTATAATAGACATAAACCATATGAGCTATCATGGAGTCCAACGTCTTACCCATGTTGGGGAGAGTTGTACTACCCTTTCCATCGAAATAGAACATTAGCATAAGTAATTACTAAACTTAGCCCATATTTGGAAATAAAGACACTCTCTGGCGAGGTCCTTTAAACCTACGATGACTCATAGTTTCTGAAAAATAGGATGCGCTAAAACCATATTCCCCTTCTCAGTGCAAAATAATACTCAATATATATATATAAATTAAGTATCCCGGGTTTGGACCCTTAGAAAATTTCCAGGAATCTCATTCTTCAGACCTATTACAACTCATGGTACGAGCCATAAACTGGGGTACGAGTGGTGAAGACCTATCGTAAGCTGACCAGTGTTAGTTGGTGGTATGGTTTTGTATAATGGAATGTATACGACTTGAGTTTATGAGTCGTAAGGCATGGTTACGAGTCATATAGGTGACTCATAAAGTGGTCGGTGTTTGATCCTCCTGGAGTTACATTCTTTCAAGGATACGGATCATGGATACGGATTATATGTTGAGGTTACGACTTAGTAGGATGAGTCGTATGCTGAACAGTGTCTAATACATGGTTGAGTATTGGTTAAAATTGGGTGGGTATCAATCGTAAGCTAGGTTACGACTCGTAAGGAGGTCAGTCGTGACCCTGTGTCGGGTTTTTATGGGATTTAAATGGGGATATTTTGGACATTTCACTACTTACCCTAATAAGGATCTACAACTTCTAATACACTTAGGAAGTTATTTACCCTATTATTTTACTCTTAAAAACTTAGAATCTCTTTCAAAACATATAATATTTCTCTCAAGAACTTTTGGGGAAAAGGGCTAGGGTTTCAACTAAGGGATTACTTTGGGGCTTGTCTTGGTGAATTCTTTCCTTCAATAATCTTGGTTTAAGGCATGATTCTCTTCCCTACTTGTAATTTTAATTAAATGCATGGTTATATGGTTGATTTCATGGTTTTTAGTTTTGCATGGTTTTCATTTTCAATAATTGATTTGGGGGTTTTGATATTAAAAGGCTTGGTTATGAATTCTTATGGTTTTAATTATGCTTTCTATGCATTAATGGTGGTTTTGGAATAATGGAATTTCATGGTAATGGTTTTATGGTAATAGAATTTGGTTTTGGTTGTATTATGCCCCCAAGGAGTTTGATGAAATGCTTATAAAGATATGTTTATTGCATTGACTTATGTTAATAGAACTCTTGCTTGTTTTCAGCTTATATATGGAACCTTAAATGTTTTTCAATGGTTTACAAAGGTTAATGGTGCTAGTGGAGAACATGGTAATCTCCCAAGAGGGTAAATGGTAAACGAAAATGGCAGCGAGAGTCCCCTTAATCTAAAATGGTTTGGCTATGTGTAATGCTTGTAAGTATGGTGGTATAACGATACCACTAGTTTATCAATTACACATGGTTAATAAATAAATAATTGGATCGGTTGGACTTGGATTTTAAATGGGCATTAATGGCGGAAAGGGTAAGCTAAGCCGTGAAAGGTGGTGATCCCAGGGGGATAAAAACTGGCAACTCATATTTGCTGATATGAGGGGTCTTCGATGGCCACCTGTGAGTGTCACATTTATATTGAAGGGATGTACTAGTCATCCCAGGTTTATTACCTGGTCGTACGGCTATACGCACTGGGACCCTTTCAGCAAGAAGAGCTGAATCCATATGGCCCGTGGGTGGTAGGACGGCTAAGCTACATGACCCAGGTTAAGGTTTTTAAATGACATGCTAAACCCAGTCCCTTATCCCAGCACTATATATATGTATGGTTGGTTGCATTGGATTATTTTCACTTGGTTTTTATAAATTGCATTACTTTATCCTTATCCCAAGATTCATGCTAGTGTTCACCCACTAACCCATCTATTGGCGGCTGTATACCCACACTATACAGGAATCAAACGTTTGACTCCTCTTTCATAGTACTTAATTTAGGGATAGCTTATTGGACTAAATTTGTGAGATTCCATCCTTTCGGAAGACATCATTTTATGTTAGACATTCTTAGACCTTTTATTTTGTTTTTGGATATTGATTTTGGCCTTAGTTTGGGGCATATCCTAATTAGATATTTGTATTCTTTTGGATAAAGGCTTTGTGGTACTTCTTGAGGTTGGAATAGACGGGATCGGTATTGGTGTTAGCCTTGGCATTGGAATAAGATGGGAGGCTAGCATCATCAGACATAATTTATCACTGTTCCATCGTATTACATTTTGGGTTTGACTTTCATATTATGTTTCAATAATTTCTTGGGTTTGGTTGGATAGATTTGGTTGGGTCGGTCATGGTTGTGACCCTATCCCAAAGTCTTCGTGAGAGCATTGCAGAATCTTATTATATGCTCAAAATTCATCTCATCTAAAGTGTAAAAGGTGGTTGGGTTGGGTTAAGGGGGTGGTCCTCGATCCTAGGTGGAATTGGGATGTCAATTATGACCAAGACCCATTTTGGGCTGCGTCAAGGTTGTATTAAAGCCTAGGTTCATGTTCAATTGGTAGTCCTTAAAGCCGTGTCGAGTAGAGTCTCTTTTAGGGGGTTGTAGTGCGCCATACTCATAAGGAAGAGGCTGCAAGACATCTAGGAATATTTCACTTTCTTGGTATTATTTCTTCAAGATTTACTTCTCAGTCATGGAATCTCCTCTAATCCTTGTTTTTTTTATCCTTCATATCATGCCTCCTAGATCTGAAATAAAAGAAAATTCTTCTATCCCATCTCGAGATAATGTTGAAGGAGTACCTCCCACGTATGGAGTACATATTCGATCTCATGGTCCTGTTCCTGATTGTACCGAAGTTTCTCCTATTACTTTTACTGCTCCTCAGGTCCCTTAAGCAACGTGATAATGTAGAGTTTCATCAGTCTATGCATGTTATTGCCCAACTAGTTGCTGCTCAGGCTGAGCGGGGTACGACAAGTGTTGTATCTAGTGAGGTTGCTAGGCTTGGACAGTTTATGAAGATGGGTCCTCCAACTTTTATAGGAGTAAAGATGGAGGAAGACCCACTGGGCTTTCTTGGTGAGATGGAGAATATCTTTCATCTAATAAGAGCTACTAATATGGAAGGAGTAAACTTTGCAGCTTATCAACTCAAAGAGGTTGCTTATCTGTGGTATGAGGAGTGGGACAACGATAAGGGTGATGTAGAAGATGACGGTTTATGGGAGACCTTTTTTTATGCCTTTATGGATTAATTCTTTCCTCAAGAGTTAAGAAAAGATAAGATAGAGTAGTTTGTGAACCTCAAGCAAGGGAGAATATCTGTTAAAGAGTATGCTTTGAAGTTTCATCAGTTGTCGAGGTATGCTTCTGATTTGGTGGCTGATATGAGATCGAGAACAAGAAACTTTGCTTCCGAGCTGAATAGAGATCTGATTCTTGAGAGCAAGACTATTTTGATCATGAAGGATATGGACATGTCGAGGTTGACTATTCATACACAATAGGTTGAGGATGAGAAAATAAGGCATGAAGAATATGGAGACAGATAGGGTAAGTGGAGCAGGTTTTCTGATCAAGGAGGTGCCCAGTCTCAAGGTGGTAGAGATGGCGGGAAATGGCAGTAAAAAAAGTAGGGGAGTTTTGGTTCCTTCTCTACTGCTATTGCTCAATATCCCCAGTAGTCGAGCGATAGGTGTCATCATGGTGGTGAAAATTCTTGGGCATTGGGAGCCTAGTCTCAGGCAAGTGGAGGTCAGTCTGTTTCTTTGTATCCTCTTTGTCAGTTTTGCAATTGTCCTCATCGGTAATTCTATGAGGAAGGTAGGTATAATTGCTTCAAGTGTGGCCAAGAAGGCTATCGACTCAGGGATTGTCCATCTAACAGGGTTGCTACAGGGAAGAATAAGATTCCGGTGGCTTTATCTTCTATTCCTATACCCGATGGCGTGGCATCTGCTTCTATTACTACTCCTAGTTCCAGTGTTGGTTGGAACAAGTTATATGCTCTGGCGTTCTGTCAGGAATCTGAGGCATCGCCTGATGTTGTTATCGGTACATTACAACTTTTCTCTCGTGATGTGTATTATTTGCTTGATCCAGGTTCTACCCTTTTCTATATGACTCCTTATGTAGCTGTGTCTTTTGGTTTTGATCCAAAAATTATTTTGTATCTATTTTCTATTTCTATCCTGGTAGGAGATCCGATCATTGCTGAATGAGTCTATAAGGGGTGTGTGGTATCTGTGAGTGGTAGGAAGACTTTGGCTCTTTGAGTTGGGTATGGTATATTTTGATGTAATCTTGGGCATGGATTGGTTGCATTCTTGTTATGCAAATTTGGATTGTCGAACCCATAGGGTCATTTTTAGGTTCCCTGGTGAGCAGGAAATAGAATGGGAAGTTTGTTCCTTAGCACCTAGGGGGAAGTTTATGTCTTATCTTAGAGCCCGAAGGTTAATCTCTAAAGGTTGTCTTTATCATTTTGTCCGGGTTAAAGATTCTAGTATGGAAGGTCCTCCTTTGTCTTTGATCCCTGTGGTTAATGAGTTTCCAGAAATCTTTCTGGATAATCTTCCAAGTGTTCCTCTAGATAGGGAAATAGAGTTTAGTATTGATTTTCTTCCATAAACTCATCCAATTTCTATTCCTCCATTTAGAATGGCTCTGATTGAGTTAAGGGAACTCAAGGAGCAAATTAAGGATCTTCTAGATAAAGGGTTTATTCGTCCTAGTGTTTCCTCATGGGCTGCACCAGCGTTATTTATGCATAAGAATAATGGTTCTATTTGTATGTGTATTGACTACAGGCAGTTGAATAAGGTGACGGTCAAAAACAAATATCCTCTCCCTCGGATAGTTAATCTATTTGACCAATTGCAAGGTGCAAAGTTTTTTTCTAAAATAGATCTTTAATCTGGGTACAATCAACTTAAGATTAGGGAGGTGGATATCCCTAAGATGGGTTTTAGCACTAGGTATGGGAATTATGATTTTTTGGTGATGTCATTTGGATTGACAAATGCCCCGGCATCATTTATAGATCTGATGAATAGGGTGTTTCAGTAGGATTTAGATCTCTTCATCATTGTGTTTATTAACGACATTCTGGTGTATTCAAAGAGTGAGGTGGATCATGTTAATCACCTCTGTGTGGTGTTGCAGACCTTAAGAGAACAACAGTTGTTTGCTAAGTTCTCTAAGTGCGAGTTTTGGTTGAATGCTATGACTTTCTTGGGTCATATCATTTCTAGTGAAGGGATCATGGTGGATCCACATAAGGTTGCGGTGGTGAAGAAGTGGCTTAGACCTACGACTCTATCTGATATTTGGAGCTTCTTGGGTTTAGCCGGGGTATTATAGGCGGTTTGTGGAGAGCTTCTTGTCTATAGCTGCTCTTTTGACTAAGTTGGCTCAGAAGAAGGTTAAGTTTTCTTAGTTGGATGTATGTGAAGGGAGTAGTACGGTTTGGGAAAAAGGGATAGCTCAGACCTCGGTACATTGGTCCTTATGAAATTTTATGAAGAGTGGGCAATGTTGCGTATGAGTTAGAGTTGCCATCTAGTTGTAGTTTGGTTCATCTGGTGTTTCATGTTTCTATGTTGATGAAGTGCGTTGGTGATTTGTCTTCGATTATGCCTTTGAAAGGTTTGGATATCTCAAATTCTCTGTCTTATAAAGAGGTCCCGGTTGAGATATTGGATAGGCAGGTTCTTCGGTTGCGGACCAAGGATGTGGCTTTGGTTAAGGTTCTAAGGCGGAACCACAAGGTGGAAGAGGATATGTGGGAAGTGGAAGAGGGCATGAAAAATATCTGGTCTTGTTTTCTGCTTCTGATATTCTTGCGGAAGGTATGAGCTTTTGAACACATCTTTATTTTATGAGTTTGTTAAAGGAAAGATTAACATCTTTGCCTCTTTGTTTTCAAACTTTGTTAAAATGATGTTTGATAATGCAAATGAATCTGTATGTGGTTACTTTTACCTTATCTGTCATTCAAGGATAAATGTTCCTAGTGGGGGAGACAGAAGCATCCCAGGTTTGGACCCTTAGAAAATTTCTAGGAATCTCATTCTTTGGACCCATTAAGACTCTTGTATGAGCCGTAAGTTGGGGTACGAGTGGTAAAGATCTACCATAAGCTGACCAGTGTTAGTTGGTGGGATGTTCTTAGACACTGGAATGGATATGACTTGAGCTTATAATTCATAAGGCATAGGTACAAGTCGTATAGGTGACTCATAAGGTGGTTAGTGTTTGATCCTCATGGTGTTACATTCTGCCAGGGATACGGATCATGGGTGTGGATCGTATGCTGAAGTTACGACGTAGTTGGATGAGTCGTATACTGGACAATATCTGATCCATGGTTGAGGATTTGTTATGATTGGGTAGGTATCAACCGTAAGCTAGGTTACGACTCGTAAGGAGGTCAGTCATGACCCTGTGTCGAGTTTTTATGGGATTTAAGTGGGGGTATTCTGGAAATTTTCCTACTTACCCTATTAAGGATCCACGAGTTCTAATACACTTTGGAGGTTATTTACCCTATTATTTTATTTTTAAACACTTAGAATCTCTTCCAAAACATATCATAATTCTCTCAAGAGCTTTTGGGGCAAAGAGCTAGGGTTTTAACTAAGGGATTACTTTGGGGATTGTCTTGGTGAATTCTTTCTATCAATCTTCTTAGTTTAAGGCATAATTCACTTCCCGACTTGTAATTTCAATTAAAGGCATAGTTATATGGTTGATTTCATGGTTTTTACTTTTGCATGGTTTTGGTTTTCAATTATTGATTTGGGGGTTTTGATATTAAAAGGATTGATTAGGATTTATTATGGTTTTAATTATGCTTTCTATGCATTAATAGTGGTTTTGGGATAGTGAAATTACATAGTAATAGTTTAATGGTAATAAAATTTGGTTTTGGTTGTACTATGCTCCCAAGGTGTTTGATAAAATACTTATAAAGATATGTTCATTGCATTGACTTATGTTAATGGAACTCTTTCTTGTTTTTAGATTTTATATGAAACCTTAAATGTTTTTCAATGGTTTACAAAGGTTAATGGTTAATTGGTAACACTTATGGAGAACGTAGTAGTCTCCTAAGAGGGTAATATGGTAAACAGGAAGGGAACCGAGAGTCCCCTTAATCTAAAATGGTTTGGCTATGGATAATGCTTGCTAGTATGGTGGTATGATGATACCACTGGTTTATCAAATATCCTTGGTTAATAAGTGGATAATTTGATTGGTTAGACTTGGTTTATAATTGGGCATTAATGGCAGAAAGTGTAAGCTAAGCCATGGAAGGTGACAATCCCGAGGGGATCAAAATCAAAAACTCATATTTGCCGATATGAGGGGTCTTTAATGGCCACGTGTGAGTATCACATTTATATTGGAGGGATATGCTAATCATCCCAGTGTTATTTCTTGGTTGTGCGGTTACACGCACCGGGACCCTTTCTGTCGTAAGAGTTGAACCCATATGGACCATGGGTGGTAGGACGGCTAAGCTACATGATCCAGGTTAAGGTTTTTAAATGGTATGCTAAACTCGGTCCCATATCCCAACACTTGTATATATGTACGGTTGGTTTCATTGGATGGTTTTTACTAGGTTTTGATAAATGACATTACTTTATCCTTATCCCGAGATTCATGCTAGTGTTCACCTACTAACCCATCTACTGGCGGCTGTATACCCATGCTATGCAATAACCAAACATTCGACTCCTCCTTCATAGTACTTGATTCGGGGATAACTTATTAGACTGAAGTAGTGATCTTCCATCCTTTTAGAAGGCATTATTTTATGTTGGACATTCTTAGACTTTTTATTTTCTTTCTGGATACTGGTTTTGTCCATGGTTGGGGTCATATCCTAATCGGATATTTGTATTCTTTTGGATAGAGGCTTTGTGGTACTTCTGGGGGATAGAATGGGCGGGATCAGTATTGGGGTCAGCCTTGGCATTGGAATAAGCTGGGAGGCTAGCATCATCAAACATAATTTCTTATTATTCCATCGTATCACATTTTGGGTTTGACTTTCACATTATGTTTTGATATTCTCTTTGGTTTGGTATGGATAGACTTGGTTGGGTCGGTCATGGTTGTGACCCTATCCCAAATTCATCATGATAGCATTGCACACTATTGTTATATGCTCGAAATTCAGATCATCTAAGACTATATAAGGTAGTTGGGTTGGGTTAAGGGGGTGGTCTCGGTCCTAGGTGGCCTTGGGATGCCCATTATGACAAGGCCCCGATCCGAGCTACGTCAATATATATATATATATATATGCTCATACTTAGAAAATCCACTTTATAATAACATATGGGTTTGTAAACTAAAAACCAATTATGCTTCTCTTACTTGAATCATATTCATGGTGAAGTTGTGGATTTTGAATCATAAATGTGATCATAAAATAAAAATTGAACTTTCATCATGTAGTAATACTTGTAAATTGAACTTATAAGATTAAACTTCTTGTAACTCGAAATCTTGTATTTAAGTCTTGAAATTCATGATAGCAAAATATTATGCTCAATACTCAATTTGAAATCTTTCATCAATTCATCAAAATCCAAGTCAAAATAATGGAAATCATGTCATAGTAGCAATCATGCAAGTCAAAAATGAATAAAGGAAAACTCTTATACATTTTAAACTTTAAATTAATATGATAATGCCATAACTTCAAGAATATGAGAATTTGGGTATGAACCCTAATTGAAATCATATAAATTCAACTTTAAAATAAAGTTTTTGGGTACAAGGATGAAAGATTATCCTTGATCAAATCCCACATAACTGGATTTTCTTGACTTTCTTGATGGGAATTTAGACTTAGGGACTTGCAAAGTGAATTTGAAGAAGAAACCCTAGCCTTGTTGTTCTTGAGAGTGGGAGAAGAAAGGATGTTGTTAACTAATTGAGAATAGGGGAAAATAATGACTATTTTATGTTTTAACTCATGGGTTAGAAGTTGTAAGAGGAGAAAAGAAGAAAAGACCCCTTAACTGAACATATAGAAACTTGACCGCCAGTTGTCACAGGTCACTTTACGACTCGTGACATCTGGATACGAGTCTTCCTAATGACTCATAGTCTTGGCAGTAACAAGAAAGGTACATACTGGTCTAGCTACGAGTTATCCCTAACGACTCGTAGTCAGCCACTACGACTTATAGTCACCAATCGTAGTCTCAGTTAAAACTTAAGGGTCCTACATCGTTGACACTACGACTCTCACTATACAAATCATAATCACTAGTAACGACTCATAGAGTTGAATCGTCATGTTACTGGAAACATTTGGTTTCCCCACTGAGATGACTATGACTAGACCACATGATTCGTATAGTCTCACCACAACTCATTTATACGAGTCGTAACCAAAACAGAACCTCAACCATCCCACACTGTCTTGACTATGATTTAATATTACAACTCGTAATAAGTCTTCATGACTTATTGAGTGAGTCATAGATTCCATAGTAAACTTAAGGACACAAGGTATTATATTTGGTTTAAGTGAAGTGAATTAGGTGATTCTAAAACCAACCCAACTATGCACAAATAAAGGCATAAAGGGTTCAAGTTTTAAGATTTGATCCTTTTGTTGTTACTTCTTCTTTTGTTTACTTATTATCATCTTACGTGACTTGCATTAAATCCTTGAAATAGGGTTTTTGTTGTCATTGATATTGTTGTTGTTGTTGCTGGTGCTGATAATGTTATAATGTGAGGCTGTGATGATTGAGGTGTCTATATTTCATGGGGTAATGGAGCTATGCTCTTAGCTTGGTGAGGAAGCCCGGGAGACCTTAGTTGTAGAGCAACCAAAGTTTTGCAGCCATGTTTGATGCATTATCTCCTTTGCCCTGATTATATTAATTTTAGCATTTTTTAGGGTAATTTAATATCTATGCATGTTTCATAGACCAAACATAGTACATGTGATAAAGTGTAACAATGAGGTCACAGGTTCGTATTGTGTAAACAACATCCTGCATGGGTAAGGTTACGTATAATGTCCCCTTTTGTTTCGACCCTTTTTGAGACCCATGAATAGCGAGCTTGAGTGCACTGAGATACTTTTTTTTTAAGTAAATGTGCTATAGATTGAATTTTTCTTATTTTTTTCTCTATGTCGAGAAAAGGGTTGATTTGAGTTTTTTTAGTTTCTTGGGGTAAACGTGATAAATATTTAATTTTTATTGAACTATTTGGAGAAAGGATTGATCTTTAGAAGTGAGATTATTGCATAATTGGATTATTTCATCTTCTTGGTGGAAACATTTGGGTATTCTGTAAATTTTTCTGTTACAAAGTTAACTGATACCGACATTGACTGTATGGATAGTTCTCTGGATAAGGCTACGTTTAACAAATCAAGAAACTTTGTTGTTGATTTAAAAAGGAATATTTGTGTTACTGATATGAAGAATATGCATGCAATTATAAAGATCATCAAGTTAGGTATCTTGATATATAGTTCTGATATTTTCTTATTTTGGGTGTTTTATCTGGTCTTACTGGTTATGTTTGATCCTACGTTTCTCGGAATCTCCAAAATTATTATTACACCCGTGTTGGATCTCCAAAATGCACTACTTTTAGAGTATCACACACACATCAATCATTACTTTTGTAGAGTCCTAGAAACATTTACTTTGATATGAATTATGGTGTTTTTCATTAAAAAAATTATTCTAGAAATCATATCTCCATTTCGGTTGGGATGTGAAGTTAGAAGACTATGTAGTTGTAAAATTGGGGCGAGGGCCTGATGTTTAGTGATACTTATAAGTAACAAGCAGTGAAAATAACTTTCACATTTTTAGCCAATACAATAGTTGATCAAAGGTGCTTTAGTTTTCTTCCCATTTTGGTGTTTTTGACTTTTGTTTGGTGTTGTTGCTGCTACTGCTACTGCCATTGCTTTTATTTTTTCTTTCTAGTCTGGAGATGATTCAAGACTATGAGAAACATTTTGTCGATGCTTATATGTTATAGGTGTGGTATTTTTTGGAGTATGAAAAATCTTAGCACTTTGCAAAAAGAATGATTTCTTTGGGCTTGAGTGTTCACACCAAATATCAAATGTTTCTGAGGTAGTGAAGAAAATACATGAAAAAATATTTTAAGTTTATGTTGTAACCATTACTGCAACTCAAAATGTATTAACAAAAACTGACTATTTGATATTTGTTGTTGCTTCTCCATATATTGAATTAGTTTAGATTTACCATGTGAAATGTTTCCTATATGAATATTATTACATTTAATTAACCAATATGGAAAACCGTATGCAAGTAAAAAACATAGAAATAAACCCACTTGCTACTTTTCGATCTTGTAACTGGAAAGTAATCATTGTATGAAATTTCAAATTCCACAAGTTCAAAAATGTAGAAATAGAGCTGAGCACAAACTAACCACTTTTCAATCTTGTAATTGAAAATAGTCGCTATCATGAAAGTGAATTCCACATGGAGTTTCACCCGTTAAATTTGAAGCTCCATGATAATGGCTATTATTCATTGACTTAAAAGTGGATATTTATCAATTTTATATGCTCTAAGTTATTTTTTCATTTGATTTAAGATGCTTCAAATAATATGGAAAAGTCCACCACTAAATCCCCCACTTTTTGGGGGCTTTTCTAACCTTTCTCTCTTTTGGGATTCGAATGTCAACCTTATGGTTGGATGTAGAAGGTCTGTACCACAAAACTATCCCTTGTTTAGGACCTTATTTGATGTTTTTAGAAACTGGTGTGACCGTCAAATGTTGGGTTCATGTTTGATGATGGTCAAGAATGACACTAAATGGAAGGGAGGAAAAAAGTTTAGAATAATGGGGGAAAATAAGAAAAAACTGAACTTCATGGATGAGTAAGCAAAAATTCAGGCTTTCTAGCTTGAGTTTTAATTGAAAATCAGGCTTTTGCCATCCAATACATCATTCAAATAAAATTTACCAGAATAGCTACTTTCAAGCTTCAAGAATTGATGATGTACCAAAGACCAACATGTGAGGGCCTGAGAGTCAAGAGTTGTTAACTATAATTAATCTGTGTTGGTTATTTGGTGGTGTGATGTCTAATTGAAAATTTGATTGTACGATTAGATGTCTTGTCTGGACATTGAATTTTTGTAGCTTGTAACTTTTTGAGCCTGCAAAGTTAAACAATAATATGATACTGAATAGAATTCAATTTTAATCTCACATTCTTTACTTAATGTAGCAGGTCTCAGTTATATGGTTGAAGATCCAAACTTCAAAATGCACCAAAAATTGTTATTTATATGAAAAAGTTATACATAATTATCTTGCGAGACTTGGCTCCTTGGATAGTCAATATGTTTTGCATATTTATTTTTTACAACTTATAATCCGAATTGACATCAATCTAGCTTAACGTATATGATTAAAATATCTTAATGTTGGGCTCATGCTGACATGGGTCATGCTTTTCTAGTATATATATAGATAATAAAAAGAAAGGGCAAATACCATAAATATACAATTTAAAAATCAATATTACAAAACCTACTAGCCTTGCTGGTTAAATTCCTTCACAACCAACTAGCCTTGTACCGTGGAACTGGATTACCATCTTCATGTTTCACCTAAAAAACCCACCTATTTTTCAAAGCTTTTATGTCTTTAGGAAGCTTAACCAAATTAAAGGTATGATTATCATGCAAAGATTTAATCTCCTCTTCCATAGCATCAAACCACTTTTTTTTCTTCACTTTTCATGGCCTTATCAACTCGCAGGTTATCCCCCATCAGTCAAGAGTGCATACTCACTGGGAGAATAATGAGATAAAGGTATTCACTTTCTAGTAGATCGTTTGAGAGAACTCTCTGGAGCATCAACGACTGGTTGCTTATCAACCATATCAACTTGCACTGAAGCATCAACAACATCTTGCTGGTCATTCTGGACATAATCATCATCTTTATTATAAACTTGATTTTCATCATCATGAAGATTTTCTTTGGGAGTAATAGTCAAAGAAACAGGACCAACATCAACTAGACTCTCACTACTCTGAGAATCAACCTTCTCAGCTTTGTCAAAATCTTCAATTATTTGGTCTTCAAAGAATACAACATCACTGCTTTTAACAAGTTTCTTCTCAACTGGATCATGGAAACGATAGACAAATTCATCTTGACCATAACCAATAAAGATACACTGTCTATTTTTAACATCCAACTTTGACTTTTCATCCTTAAGAACATGCACTAAAGCATTACACCCAAAGACTATAAGATGATCATAAGAAATATTCTTACCTGACCAAACTTTGTCAGGGACATCACCATCCAAAGCAACAGTAGGAGATAAATTGATAACATAAGCAACAGTATTAAGTGTTTCTGCCTAAAAAAAATCTGGAAAATTAGCATCTGAAAGCATATATCTAACTCTCTCAACTAGAGTTCTGTTCATCATCTCTGCTAAACTATTTAACTAAGGAGTTTTTGGAGGAGTTTTCTAATTCCGAGTACCCCACTTTCTGCAATATCTATCAAAATGACCAATATACTCACCATCATTATCGAAGCAGATGTATTTCAATTTCGTCCCTATCTGTCTCTCAACCAAGGCCTAAAAATTCTTAAACACATCAAGTACTTGATCCTTGGACTTCAAAGAAAATACCCAAAGTTTGCGAGAATGATCATCAATAAAAGTCACAAAGTGAAGTGACCACCATGAGACCTTACTTTAAAAGGACCACACAAATTAGAATGTACCAACTCCAGCAAATCAAGGTTTCTTGAAGGCAAATGATTGAAAAAAACTCTTTTCTGTTTACCGGCTAAGCAATGAACACACTTCTTCAACTTTTTTGTTTCACTCCAGAAAGTAAATTTTTCTTAGCCAAACTGTCAATTTCCTTCTCACTCATATGACTCAGCCTTCTATGCCATAACTCTGATGAAGTATCATACTCCACCAAGTTTATTGAGCCTCTAGAAGTGGAGCACTGAAATACATACAAGTTAGACAACTTGTCATCTCGATCCACAATCATTGAACCTCTATAAACTTGCACTGGCCTGCACCAAGGGTGTTAACATAACCCTCATCATCAAGGTTCCCTACAGAAATCAAATTTAGGAGAACATATGGAGCATTCTTAACATTATTGAGAACTAGTTTTGAACCATTGCTACTTTCCAAACAAACAGTGCCAATGCCAAGTACTTTAACTTCATAATTATTGCCCATTTTCAACATCCCAAAATTACCTGGAGTATAAGAAGAAAATAATTCCTTCTTTGGTGTAACATAAGAAGTAGCACAAGAATCCACAAACTAGCTAGACTCATCATGAACAAGATTAATAGCATTCTCACCATAAGTAACAAGAAGATCATCATTAGCAACAATAACAACACGATTTTCATTATCACGTTCTTTCTTTAGTTGTCTCATATCTCTCTTATGCTTATAATAATATTTCATGATATGCCTCTTTCTATTGCAATAGTCATATATAACATTCTTGAATTTGAACTTCGACTTGCTTCTACTTTTATCGCTATCATTGGGACCTCTGCACTTATTTCTCCTCCTCTCTTTAGTAACCAAAACATCAAAGTGTGAAAAAGAAGATGATGAGGCCTGAGATCTTCTTCTCATATCTTAATTCAAGAAACCACTCTTAACATATTCTATAGTTATAACACCATTGAGAGAAGAATTAATCAAAGAAACTCGAAGAGTTTCCTAAGAGTCAGGCAGAGTATTAAGTGGCCAAAGTCCCTGAATTTCTTCATCAAATTTTACGCCCATTACCGACAGCTGGTCAAGGACACTCTGAAAATTATTTATATGATTAAAAATAGGACTTCCCTCTTTATACCTTATATTCATCAATTGCTTAAGTATGAACAACTTGTTATTGCCAGTCTTCGAAGCATAAAGTGTCTCGAGCTTGTCCCACAAACTTATTGCAAGTGTCTCATTCACAATATGGTTTCTAACATTATCTTCAACCAGAAAATAGCCATAAACTTGTAGGTACTCAAATTCCCAAGCCTCACCTATCATGGTCTAAGGTTTAGTAGGCGCAAACACACGTAAATGTATTTTCTTAACAAACAGAAGATCTTTAATCTTTCCTTTCCAAGTATAATAATTACTACCATGCAAACACACCATTTTACTCAAATGTGCCTCCATCATTCAAATCGACAATCAACAACAACCAACGCTCTGATATCACTTTATAGGAAAAGAGGCAAGGGCACAATCAAAATGCCTGATATGGTATCAGCAGAAAAATATCCAAGTCTAAACTTTTAATTTTAATTTGAACCAAGAGGAGACAAGCAAAACCAATCACAATAGTAATATGACAGCAAATAAATCAACCACACAAATACGATAAGACAAGAATAACAAGACACCAAATTTACATGAAAAATCCTGCGGTGTGAAGAGTAAAAAACCATGGGATCAAAACCTCAATTATAATCATCAAGAGTTACAATATTATTATCTAAAATGGTCACCAAACAAGTGTCAAACAATGAGCAATAACACTACAAGATAATACCAAAACTAGAGAATAAAAAGGAGCACAAATACAAAAAATATAGCAGCTGTTTGGGAATGAAAAATAATAGATACAGGTTATCAAATACAATTTCATTAGTTTCTAATAAAATATTTAGATGAGAGGAACAAGCTATCCAAAAATCAGCTCAATGGGATAAGAAACGAAACGGAAATCATAATTTGAAGTTGACTGTTGTGACTGAAATTAGGGTGCGAAAATTTGCACACTTTCTCTCTTTTGTCGTTGCTAAAACTCTTTTTTTTGTGATTGTGAAATAAGACCTAAAAATATCTATATATATACCCCATAGTAATGCGCCTATGGATAAAAGTGGGTTGGTCCAAATTGGACTTTATTTATCCACATAGAAAGGAAAAAATGACCCATGACCCAACACTTATAAGTACTTTTTAAATTTACCTAAATACTTAAAATAGGTCAATCCAAATGGGCTCTAAGCAGACTTAAGTATTTAAATACAATGGAGATATTCTTTTAAAATATTATCAAACATAGTTATATTTTGAATTTTATAACAAATACTTAAAAATTGGCCCTAAAATACTGTTTATGTGTCTCTTACCGCATTGCTCATTCAAACCCCGCAAACAACTGCTCTTCGACAATTGCATTAGTTGTCGCAACAACTATTCAATTGTTGAACAATTTCACATAATTTTTCAATAACTTTTATAGTAATTGAGATAATTTTTATGATTGTTGGAGGTAAAAGTGTAAAAATAAAAATCTGAAAAAAAATTGTTACTTTCATTCAATTTTTAAAAATTTGAAGGACCTTAATGAACAAACTCATTTGTCCCTAAATTGCATCTCTCTGAATGAGGGATACTATTCTTTTTGTTGTTTCAATATTTACGCTACTAATATATTTGTTAGTCTTTCTTATTCTTTTTTTTTTAAATGTGAAGGTGGAAGTTAAAGAATTTTTGTTATTCGTGTGGCCAATTTGGGAATTCTTTGGAGCTCTTTTTCGCTGTGGATTTAGCATTGGAAATTTTTTGAATTATGTCTTTTGCTTCTCAAAATTGTAGTTAGATTGTAGATGTGTTGTATCTGAAATGTTTGAGTTTTATCAAACTAGATTGTAGATGTGTTGTACCAAACTCAATTTTGAAAAACTGTATCAATGATACAACTCAAATTTCAAAAGGTTGTTGTTATCAATGATACAACTCGAATTTCAGAAAACTATATCAACGATATTACTTAAATTTTAAAAAGTTGTTATCAATGACACAACATGAATTTTCTTTAGTGTCGGTTGGGGATGGAGGTAATGTTCAGTAGTATTCATCCATTTTGATTAAAAAAGAGAAGAAAAAAAGGCTCCACTTAAGAAAAAGTACATTACGTGGAGTATTATACTATCTATATGTTGCTTCACCATCTCTCAATATCTTAATGTCACTTTGACATTATCTATTCATGTGTTTTATTTCTCTAATGGTAGTATATGAATCCCTTTTCTCCATAAGGACTCCTCCTAGGTGAGATCCCCAAAACAAATCCAAAAAATATGAATCGACAAACAGTATAAAAATAGTCGATCATGAATACAGGCAAAATAGTTATGTAGTTGATAGTTATTAGTGATATCTCTTCATTGATACTAAGATATCTCATGATTGATCTTTTATGTCTTAGTATCTTATCACTGATTTAGTTTTTTTTTTTATTAGGAGAAGATCACAATTCTTTATTAGTTGATTCTTTTCTTATTTGATGTGTGTTCTTTTGTATATATACCCATACATATCAATAAAATTAAACACTTCTTTCCAGCGGTAAAGTTCATATGGTATCAAGAGCCTAAAAACTTCACAACATTTTTTCCCCCTGAGAATTTGTTTTTTCCCCCCCCTGCCAAATAATGGCTCCAAGTAATTCCTCCAACACCTCAACCACACCTCCAAATAATTCCTCCACTGAGAAAACTTCCACTACACCTTCCCACGTGGCTGCACCAAGTTCTCCCATAATTCTCACTATGAATAACAATAAGTAGTTGATCAGTATCAGCGTTGTTGCTCAGGCACATCTAAAGATCAACAATACAAACTACTAGTCATGGAAATACCAATGGGAAACCATCCTTATCGCGTATGACTTTCTTCACTTTGTTGAACAACCTCCAAGTTCAACAACCACTCCTTTTCATAAAAGGCAAGACCATCTCATCCGAAGTGTCATCGTTGTCTCTCTATCTTTTGATATTGTTCCCTTTGTCATTGATGTTAAGTCTTCTTGTGCTCTTTAAAAAAATCTGGTGGCAAGCTATACTAAGCCATCACGTACCCGTATCATGAGTCTTAGATAATCCCTAAGTGACATGAAAAAGGGTAACCTCTCTATCACATCATGCTTGCAGAAGATTAAACAAATCAACAAAACTTTAGGCTCGGTTGGTATTCAAATTTCGATGGATGAGCTCTTTATTCATGCCCTCCATTGTCTTCTAGCAGAATATGACACTATCACTGAAGCTCTGCATTCCAGAGAAACTCCAGTGACATTTGAAGAGCTTCATGAGAAACTCCTTGATTTTGAGCAGAATCTCATTCGCTCATCTTCCTCTACTACAGTTCTAATTACAACAAACTTTCCTGTTAAACCATCGCTGCACAGCAATCGTTCTCAGCACAATTCTGTTTCATGTCCAGGAAATAACTCAAATTAACTTGCTACTAACAATAGTGGTGCTCAACTTGCTGGTCAAAATAACCACATGAATCACCCTCGTGTTACTTGCCAGATTTATGATAAGCTTGCTCATCACGTGAAGTTGTGTCGAAAATTATTGGCAATTTTTTCTCTGATTAATGGATCTGGATCATATGGACATGTAATAAACAATGCTCAGTCTCAAACACAACAGTCACATGCTAACTATGCAACTCAAAACATTCGCAATGATGGAAATTGGCTTGTTAACTCTGGTCTGGATCTCAAAAATCTGTCTCTTTACTCTTATTATGATGGCAGTAAAGACATTATGCTTGGTGATGGTAACAAACACAAAATCACCCAAACATGATCTACTTTCTTACCATTATCTTCTCGGGATTTAACTTTATCTAATGTTTTATATGTTCCTAAGATGAAGAAGAACCTTATTTCTATTTATCAACTTTGTAATGATAATTACGCCTCTGTCTCATTCTCACCTTATTCATTTATTATGAAGGACTTTTTCAAGAGGGTGCCTCTACTAGCGGGTAAACTTAAAAATAGTGTTTATCCATGGCCTTAATCTTTTTTATCACCAACCTCTTCTCAAGACCTTGATGCCACCACCACCATAACTACTTTTAATTGGCATCATCGGTCACCCATCCTCTCCCACTCTTCATCAATTTTGTAAGCTTTTAGATATTTTATTTTCATTAGAGAAATCTTTTTTTCGCAATTCTTGTAAATGCAGTAAAATGTATAAGTTTGTTTCTACAACTCTACAATAAAGAGCAATGCTCCTTTGGGGCCCTTCACCAGAAATTTTAATAGATGGTTTTCAATATTATTTAATATTTGTTGATCATTATATGAAATACATCTGGTTCTATCCCCATCAAATGAAAGTCTGATGTATTCATTATATTTCCAAAATTTAACAAAGTTGTAGAAAAGCTCTTTTAGAAGCCCATCATCTCTTTTTACTCTGACAATGGTGGTGAATTCATCCATCTTAGATCCTTCTTTGAAGACAGTAGAATTTTTCACCTTCTCACTCCTCCATATACCCTTGAACATAATGCAACTAGCAAACGACATCATCGCGATATTGTTGAAACATGGATCACCCTAGTACATAATACGAATCTCCCTCTAAAAATTTGGTCCTATGCCTTCACTACTGCAACCTACTTAATTAATTGCTAACCTATGAGAATTGTAGAGAATTAGTCTCACTATATTCAGTTGTATGGCAAACAACCAAACTATACCAAGATTTGGGTCTTTGGTTGTTTGTGCTACCCATGGTTAAGGCCTTATAATAAAAACAAATTGCAAAATATCACGATTTGTTAATGGAAAAAGATTCCAATCAAATTTAAATGGTAGGAAAAAAATGGAAAGAAGGTTGTCTGTATTAGGCAAATATTATATTTTATTGTAAAATGACACTTGAACTAAAGACAGTTCTTAATGACAGCTACATTAAGAACAGTTCCTACAACTCTTTTTTTCAGTATGAAAGTTCAAAAAGACTGATTCAGATGCAATAATTTATTTAATAATCATCTCAAGTAGGAAATACAAAAGGGTACACAAAAATCTTTGAGTTCATTCATTTGATTTACAACTGTAATCAACCATTCATTTGACTGAAAAATGACTTTCCCAAATCCTCTTACATCACCATACCTCCATCAATAGTTAAAATCTACAACAACATAAACATTAACATCCTTAATGACAACAAACATTGCATTCAAACATAAATAAGCTATACATAAATGCTAATATATTAAAACTTGGCTAGTGATGTAGTTTGTCGATGGATTAATGGACAAGAATTCCACGAGTCCAACAATTTTTTCTGGTTGACCATACCTTTCTACAAACATATTTAAGAAACATGAAAACAAGATCAACTCTAGGGGATCAAATAACAGAAATAAAATTCAAAGTACATGCACCATGCCCGACTAAATCTCAAGCAAGCTGAGGTCGACCATATGAATCCTCATTAACTATGCCGCTCAATGTAGGTTCATCTCAGTCCAATATTAAACAAAGGAAAATGAAAAAAAGAAAGTGTATAAGTTCGCTATAATTCGGCAAGACTTGAAGACTTCTAGAAAACACAGGAGCTAAAGTAAATGTACTAACATGATGAAAACATAATCACAACTAATTGACATTTCAAGACAACTATCTTTCATGTAACTCTTTCGTGTATAGTTTGAAAAATTTATTTCAACGTAGAAGATCGATGTCATGGATTCTCTTAGAAGATCGATGTCACGACTTCTCTCACAAATTCTGGGATAAGTCTCTAAACTTAAGGAACAAGCATAAGCAAGCGCAGAACTATGAAGAGGTTAGAAGAAAAAATGACTGTAACACCATAATATTTATTGTAGGAATGAGCGCTAGTACAGGAATCCCCACACTACTAAGCTAAAGCTAACAACATTTCTAAATCTTATAGGACTGTATCCCCACACTACTGAGCTAAAGCTGACAATATTTCTAAATCTTATAGGACTACATTCCAAGACTTCAAGGTAATGCAAGTGCCCAGACATAGTTTGACAATATCTCAAGGTGTTACATTATGTAGAGAAATGGCTCCTGGGCCTAACTCAAACACTCGCCCGCATGCCTAGGCCTCGTTAACTGGAGCATAAATAATATAATATGGGGCCCAATATTGGTGAATAAGGAGTTAAGATAGGCCAAGCCCAAATACCTTATAGTGATATGTCACTTAGGCCTAATTTATTCCAAAAGCTAGCTCATGAAGAAAGGATTTCCAAGTCCATATAAAGAGACCAATTACCTATCTCTTTTCCGATGTCGGACTCTTAACACCTTATGTAGCTCTTAACCTATAGAGGTTCTAAATTCCAACATCATTTACAAAAACCCAAAACCTTTAGTTGGATACTATAAAGGATGACTTGGAGTTTACCAACTCCTTATATGCCACCTTGTTTTTGCTTTGCTAACTGAAGCAGGATTTATGACAATGACAAAAACAATAATTTATTCAAAGATAGTAGCTAAGTATGCGGAGAAAGATCTAACCTAATGGGACTTGGGCCAAAATCTTTTTCTAGATTTCATCCCCTAGCCTAGTAGTCATATCGAATGCAATGAGCCCAGGGGCAACAACATTCACTTATTTATATGGAGGACTTAATGGATGAAAACAAACATTAACTAATGAAACTTGAAGTTTATTATGTCTCAACAACTTAAGTTACTATTCTACTTGCATATTCCTTGGCCACAGTATTAGTCAGACCAATAATACCAGCTTTGCTGCACTATAGTTAGCTTGTCCAAAATTGCCAACAAGGCCAACTACTGATGCTATATTGATTATCTTACCCTGTTTATAACCAGTTGAGTGATATTAGTGTTTTTGTAATATTGGACTCAGAGGTCCTTATTATTAAAATTCATCAAATGGTCCAATTAGCCCAAAATACATCAAATAAAATTTGAAACCCAAACCCGGTCCAAAAGACCATATTAGGTCTCTATAAATATGTCTTGACCTAGGGTTTCCTCAATTAACATCTTGTTCCTTGTCCCTCTTCCTTCTCCACCTCTGAAAATACTGAGTCCATCCTTTATCAACGAACGTTTCCAGCTCCTTCTGTTGTGGGTGATGACTTACCTTCCCCCCTTTGAGTGTGTTTGTTTCTTGCTCAACTTGCAAAAGTATGAATCCATTCTTAATTTTCATTCTTTGCTATTGGTCTTTCCCCGTTATCACTGACTTCTTATCTTTCAGGTGTGTACTCTGTACTCTAGTGGATGTCCCTGAGTTTTGATGTAGCTCAAAAGAGAGAAATAACATTGACTCTCAGCTCCAAGATCTGTGTAAGTATCTTGTCACTTCTTATGTATGTTTATTTCCTCCTCTTCACTCATTGATAATTCTTTTGTAGCTAAAGCAAAATAGGAGAAAAACAAGTTGTTCCCAACCTCCATCTTTCAGAGCTCCTAGCTGGATGTAAGTATTGTATTGATGAATCCATTCCCTTACTCTCAATTTTGCCAGTGACCCTTTTTGTTGGCTAATGTAGCTTAGGCTAATTAGCAATCTCACAGTTATTTTGCCCTTGTGATAGCCACAAACTATCTTGTAAATGTAATAACTGTGGTCTTTCTTAGTCCCCTTCCCATGCTTGGTTGTGTGTGTTGCTTATCCTCATTATTCTAATTCTTACTAATGGAATATGCATCTTGTCTATATTTAGAATCTTCCTTCCCTTGCTTGGTAACTGGTTAAAATTATGATAATGTACCTTATGCTCCTATTCAATTGCTGTGTTTGCTATGAAATTGTCATGACCTAAACCAGGGCCTAACTATGACGGGTACTCAAGTCCCACATGGACCAGAGATCACCCCTTCACCTAACCTAGTCAGCTCAACAACCTCAAGAGTCGGATAAATTTTGAACATATAACCTGATATATAAACTAAAAAAAATATTCATTCATGAAGTGTCTATATCAACTATCGACAACCAGAAAACCATTCGTCACCGAGATAATCTGCCAAAACAACACACCCAAGTCCACAGTATCCAACAACGCCTCTATAAATCTGAAGTCAATAATATGTCAGAACATGCCCCCGACAATAGCCAAAAAAATGCAGTCTAAACAAGGTCTAAGATATAGAATATAAAGACCATAAAATAAAGCCTTTTGATGTATGAAGGCTCACCACTTCAATGTCCACTCATGAACTACTCAAACACCTGGTCACTGCACAGGAAGAGTAGAAGAAGTTTTGGTCCCTGCATAGCGTGGGGATACAGAGTCCATAGATGGTTAGTGGTTGGAGTGCTAAAATATAACTCAGGGATATAGGAATAAACTAATGCCATCATTCAAACCAAGTCAAATCATCACATGCAATCATATACATACATATATATATCATGCCGTGATAGGGAACCGAGTTTAGCATGCATTTAAAGACCTTAACCTGGGCTGTTTAGCATAACCATCATAGAATAAGGAACCCATGGGCTATATAAGCCCATATCTCCCCTAGCTGGAAGGGACCCAGTGCATGTAGCCGTATGAACCAAGGAATATCCATATCTGTATATGCCCTTATGGGGGACTCAAACCTCCCGACATAGTCAAGGTGACTTAAGCACCAATGTATACCATATAGGGGACTCGGACCTCCCATTTATATATTCGTTCGGGGGACTCAAACCTCCCAGTCATATAGATACCCGTACCAGCTAGCGCAGTTTTCAGTGTTAGTCCTTCGGACTCCACTTTCACGGACCTGCTACACATCCCACTTTAAATCCTAGTTTAAACATTCATTTCACATGTACAAAACCATTAATCCAATTAATTACCAAAGGTATCCCATTGGTACCGTCATACCATCCCCACTTGCAAGCGTACAACATGCCATAACCATTATTACTCAACTTTGAGACTCGAACCCATTGTCTAAACCAAGATATTAATTTAATTCAACATTTGGGGGCTCGAACCCATTTAGAAAATTAAACCACCAAGGTTATAATTTAAATCAATTTATGGCCAACAAGGCCTTCATGAAACCATCTGCCAATCATCAACATTCATAAGTCAATGCCTTAGTTCAAAACATAATTCATATGTGACAAGATTCTTCTTATTGACATTTTCACAAACAGGTTGAGGGCATACCATTAACAAACCATTATTCAAGCTAAAAACCACCAAGTCTAGGGTTAAAATAACCCCTTCATTAAACCACAATTACTAAGAACCCATATGTGAAAAAACATTATCAAAACATGTATAATCACAATTTAAACCATGAGAAAATAATACTCAACATTTGCATTCAAACCCTCAACCATGGTTTTCAAAATCACCATTAATGATTCATGAACAATGTTTGAAACACATGATTTTTGTGAACTAACAATGAAGGAAGAGTCACATGCCTGAGTTAAGAAGATTTCACGAAGAGATTTTGATCCTTAAGCCTCTAGATAATCACCTTGAAGAAACCCTAGCCCAATCTTCTTGAGAGGTTTTTAGAGAGAGTTTAGAGAGTGTTTGATCTTTTAAAGTGTAGAATGAATGCCCAATAAGTGTTATAAGACGTGGGGTCTTAAGGGCTTGGGGTGGGAAATATCCAAACTACCCTCATCTTAAAAGTTGTAGAAATCTTGCAGGTGGGTACGATTGGACCCTCCAACTTGTCACCACAACATACGAGTGGAACCTTAAAGTCGTCACGAGATTAGAAAGTTGGACTCTATATTCTATCCAACATACAACTCTTTTGCCCAACTCATCACAACACCATACTACTAGTACCCTCAAGTCATATACAAGGTAGATCATCAAGGACTAGACACTGTATAACATATGAGTGGACTCAACCCTCTCGTTATATCAACATACAACTAGTATGGAGTATATCATACCAAGGAAAGAACTTATCCAACAACATACTGACCAATATATGACAAGGGTCCCTAGACCTGTCACTACACCATACGACTTGTGGTGTGAGTCGTATGATGAGCAGAACATTCAAGATTCGAGGATTTATAAGGGCCAAAGTTTGGGGTGTTTTAGAAATTTTCTAGCTAATTAGCTTCTCTAAATAAATGACATATGTGGATATTTAGTTGTAGCATAAGTACTATGATTTTCTCAATTATTTCTTGTAGAGTCCAGGGAATCTTCCACTCTCCCTTAAATCATACTTTTGATGCTAAGTTAGTCTGTCTCTAATTGTATTTGTAACAGATTCTTACTAAGATAGTATGAAATAACCTTCAGGATTGCTATAGTTTCAGCTTTCATGTTTGAACTGATTCCCAAATTTGAGACTCTACATACATTAAATCACCTTCAGTGTTTCTAATACAAAAACCATAAGAACTTAAACCTGGGTTTCCTTTGCTAGCACCATCGGTGTTGCATTTAACCCACCCTTCTACTAGCTTGCACCATTCTACTATAAGATAGTGAAGTGTAGGTTTGTAAGCCTGAAATATGTTTAACATTCCATTCCAGTGATAAGGTATACCCTTTATCCATGGAAATCTAACTTTAATAAGATAAAACATATTCTTTTGAAGTTGGTATTTCATCTTATCCAAAGTAACATCCTTTTTATGTCTTCTAGTATTCCTTCTCTTCCATAAATCCCACATCAACATTGATGGCACTACCTTTATAATGGGTTTTAATTTGGGATTTGCTTCATGATTCAACTATATGTGGATTTTTTGATGAAGAGTGAGCCCATCCATGCTACTACCTGGACATAAAACAAACTGCCTTCATAGCTATTGAGCTATGGGGGCTGTTAGTAATAAATATGTCATGATTTCTTGTTGTCCTGCTATACAAGACTGGCATTTTGATGCTATTTCAATGTGCATCCTCTTAAGATTGTTATTTCTAGCTATTCTTTGCCTCCATACCCTCTAGAAAGCAATCTTAAAAGGAACCCTTTTAATCCAAATATTCTGCATTCAATTAATTTTCTCCCTTCTGTGCCTCATAATATGAAATGCTGAGCTGACTGTGAAAATTTCCTTTTAATTCCCCATCCACCGGGCTTTGTCGTTTTCATCACATCCTATGTGAGGTTTGATCTTTTCAACTATATGATTAATCAAATCCTTTGATAGGTATCTCCTGAGTTTTTCCACATTCTACACCTCATTATTGATGAATTCATGAACTTCTATTTTTTCATCTCCTTCATTCTATTCCACCACATAATATAGTGCCCCCAGTTTTTTCCAATTATTAAACCAGAAACTAAAGTTTCCTTCCTTGAGCTGCTACTATATTTCATGTTCCACTTCTTCTCTTACCCCAATCATTTTTTTCCAGACATGAGAAGGTCTTGAGTTTCTTGTGATCACTGGATAGAACTCTTTACAATATTTATTGCCCATATAAGATGCCCATAAGAAATTAGTTGAAACCCTAAACTTACACCATAATTTAGCAAATAAGGCTTTGGACACATCATGCAGAGATCTGAAACCTAAACCTCCCCTCTCTTAGGATAACATATATCTTCCCAAGCAACCCAATGTCTTCTCTTCACATTTTCTGAACTTTCCCAAAAGAACTTAGCAAAAATTTGATGTAGTTGATCAATCATTCTTCTAGAAGGGTTCATAGCTGCTAGAGTGTAGACATGCATTGACTGTAAAATATGATTGATGAGAACGTATCTGCCCCCAAATAAAAGTAACTTATTCTGCCACATTAGCATTCTTCTTGTCACCTATCTCAAAAGATCATCATAATGTGTCTTATTCTTTCTTCCATAGAAGACAGGACATCCCAAGTAAGTAAAAAGAAAGTTTCCCTATCTTATACCTTATACCTGTTAGTCTTCTCAGCCTAATTGAAACAATCAAAGGAGTCTTGTCATGCAAATAGAATTTTTTTTTATTTTTATTAATGAGTTGTCCTAAAATACTCTCATATTCTTTTAGAACCACCATCATCTTTATGATGTATGACCTGTCTCCTAAATAAAAAAAGATTGTGTCATCAACATAAAAAAGATGTTTGCTTTCAAAACTCCATTTTGTCAACCCATACCCTTTGAAATAAGAGTCACTATGTAACCTATTAAGACCCCTTGATATAACTTCAGCTGTAATAATAAACAGAGTAGGTGAAAGAGGGTCACCTTACTTAATACCCCTAAAGGATTGAAAGAAAGCATGTGAATGCCCATTTATCAGAACAGAATACCAGTTATTGGAAAGTAATCTCTAAACCATATCAATGATAACTTCTAAGAAGCCAAATTTCCTTAGAACCGCTGTGAGAAATATCAATGAGACCCTACCATATGCTTTAGTCATATCAAGCTTGACCACAACATTGATATTATTATTTCTTGTATTGATGTCTCTGTTAATCTACTAGGCTAATAAAACATTTTCAGTAATGCTCCTTCCCTTCACAAATCCTGCCTAATTCTGAGAAATAATATTAGGAAGCACCAAGGCAATTTTTTCATGTAATACTCTGGAAATGATTTTATTTGTGAATGTACTTAGACTAATCGGTGTAAGATCAGATAATTCCTTCACTAACTCCTTTTTAGGAAGTAACACCAAATTGGTATGAGTAGTAAAATTAGAAAGATCATGCCCATAGAAAAAAGCTCTTACCAGTTTAGTAATACCATCTCCAATAATGTCTCAGCAAGTATGGAAGAATACTCTTGAGAATCCATCTGGTCCACAGGCACTATCTCCATTGAGTTAAAAAATCACTCTTTTTACTTTATCCAAGTCTGGAAGCCTTATCATTTCTTCATTCCGCTCATCAGTAATTAGTTTTGGAATGCATTGCAACCCTTCCCAATCTTGATTTAGCCCTTTTCTCCGAGAATTGGTTTTTGAAAAATTTCACTATTTTTTCTCCTATCTGCTGATTATTGTGAATAGTATTTCCTTGTCTATCCTTGATCTCTGCAATATGCAACTTTTTCCTTTTCCCTTTTACATATGAATGAAAAAACTTAGAGTTTTGCCTCCCTTCTACAAACCATCTCATTCCAGCTTTCTGCTTCCAAAAATCCTCCCCTATTTTCATCCATCTTTTCAAATCAGCTCTTGCTCTATGAAGAAGTGATCTATTAGCTGCTGATGGTAGAATTTCAATCTGAGCCTCTTTAGCCTTTATCACATCTTCTAATGTAGCAATGTTTAGGAAAATATCTCTAAAAGTTGCTTTACTCCATTTAGATAAAGCCTTCTTCACTTTCTTTAATTTAGCCTGGAGTTCTATAAATGGACTCCCTACAAAATCATCCAGTCCAGCTTCACTATCTCCTTCAACTTTGAGTGTTTCACCCAAAAGTTCAAAAACCTAAAAGGTTTGTATGGGATCTTCTTGTGTGTTACATACTAAATGAAGTGGTGTATGGTTTGACCCTTATCTAATCAGATGATGAACCTCAGAAGAAGGGAAAATGTCCATAAAGGCTTAATTTACCAGCACCCTATCTAGTCTTTTAAAAATACACTCCTCTTCAATCCTTCTATTCCACCAGGTATATTTACTTCCAAAATAGTTCATCTTTGTCAATGTACAATTATTGATGCATAGGGCAAAATCAGTTGCTTCACTTTGAGTAGAAGGCAAACCCCCTAATTTTTCTCCTTTTGTAATTATAACATTGAAATCACCACTACAATCCATAGGAAGTGATGATTATCTGCAATATGCTCCATCTCCTCCCATAATTCTAATCATTCCAATGAACTACATCTTGTATAAACTGTAGTGATAATGAATTCCTTATTGTCCTTGCTGACCTTCATTGTAATTTGTTGAACAGTATCCAACATTACCTGACCAAATCACTCCTCCTCCAAAAAAATCTAAATTTTATCTGAAAAGTTGGCCATGGCATTTGAGAAACCCAGCATGCTCTTATAATGTTCTAGCTCATGTGGACCTTGAAAAGGTTCATTAGAGCTATGAAAGAGTATTTATTTCTCCTATTAAGGTTGATTAACCTCTCAAAGGAATTTTAAGTCTTAATAGACCTTTTATTCCAAAATAATGCTTTACCAATCATTGATTAGTCGTAGAATATTTATCTCTGCTCCTTGTTCTGACATGAAGAGGTATTATTGATTTTCCTTTCTTTTCCCATTTCTTCAAACTGTCAATATGTCTTGGGAAAAGATCCCCTTCCCTACTGATTTGTTGAATATTACACTCTATACAATCATCTTTCTCTGTATCCCTTCTTAAGTCTATCTGCTCTTCACTTTTCTTTACCAATCCTTGCAATTCCTTTTAAGGTACTTCATTCTTGTTCTGATTATTTCTCTGAACTAAGGTGTTATTTTTGCTCTCTAGAGTATGCTGCATGTGATTTTGTTGAACGATGTTGTGAATTTGTTGGGGATTTTTTCTTGCCTCTGGTGTTGCCATTGTCTCTGATTCCTTATCTGATCTCCCAGTTTTACTTGTGACAGTCTTGCTACTTCCTTGTTAGGTTGAGGACTAAAGTCAACATGAGTTGTCTTTCACTTATCTTCTCTTTCCCTTTGTCTTTTTGCAGATTCACTGTATCCCTTAACCCCCCTGCACTTTGTTTCTCTCTTTCCTTTACTGTATCTGCAGTGTCCCTTTGTTGCTTTCCTACATTTTGTAATCTATTTTGTTCAACAAGATCTTGTTCTTTGTTTTTCTCTGTGTGTTGCAATGCCTCAAACTGATTCCCTGTGTTAACACCCACCTTATTCCATCTCATTTCTTGCCTCCGATTGTTGAAGTTATTTCTTTTATTTCCTCCTTCTCTGTTTCTCTGGTCTTTGAATTCTTCAACACTATTATTATCCGCATGTTTCCCTTCTGGCTCCTTCTGTGCTTCCTGACTCCCTTCTTGTTTATTGTTCCCTGTCTTTGTAGTGTCTTCAACTTCTTTCCCCTTTTGATCTCCCTCTTCCTTTTTAGGATATAATTCTGGATGTTCTACATAACATTTTTGTTCATTGTGTCCCTGAATCATACAAGTTTTACAATACTTAGGAACGTATTCATATTTGATTCTGATCCACTTTTCTGTGACTTCTCCATTCTGCTTTTTAACTCCTATTTTAATACGTTAGGGAAATTCTCCCAGCAAATCCACTTCTACTTTAACTCTCGCACAACTGGGCCGAGTTTGATTTCTAGTAGCCATGTCCACTTGAAGTGGACTTCCCACTGCTGTTGCTAAAGAGAAAACTATTTCTTTGCCAAAAATATTTGGTGGGAAAGATGGGAATGAGATCCATGCAATGGCTGTTGTCGTTTCCTCCTCTGGGTTAAAAATGGGGTCCCATTTCAGCGTTCTCATTGGGTATGACCAATTACAATGGTTAATGTAGAAAGCGGGTTTAGATAATAAATGAACATAATCCTCCAACTATGTTGCTCTAATAAGCACGTCTGTTACTTAGTAATCCTATATTACATTCTCCTTTTAGCTCACATGAATACAAGTACCTTTTTCTTCTTCATCATAATTTTGGCTGCCGCCTATATATAGCAAGATGGTTAGATTCACAATCTAAAGTTTAAAACCTATCAAAGTGAATGGTATTAGTAATTTAAAAGGCACCTGTGTACAGAGATATACGCCAGTTAGATTTAGATCCATTACCTCCTTCTACTCCTTCCACTGTTTAGTAGTCATTCTCATTAATAAACCATCTCTTGTAATACCTGAAATTAAATCATAAGAGAGGTTGTTTCAGAGGATAAAAGCTGATATACTAACTAAGAGGAGTGTCTTTTCTATTTGCCTGCATTATTTATCAAAACATCTACGGTTCTCCATGCGTCAATTGGCCTGCAGAAATTTCACAGAACAAAACTAGAACATGGATTTTCCAAAGAATAAGCAACATCTAAATATGCTCACAGTTTTTGTCATAGCTTCCACATCTGGTTCTTTGGAAACATCTCCACCAAAACTAAGAGCCTGGCCACCACATGCTTCTATCTGTTAAAAGCATAATAATAAACAATCATATATTTCTCCCATTGAGACACTAAGAAAGAAACTTCAAAGTTAATATAGACTGCGAAACTCATCAATGACTAAGGTTAGACCCCAGCAATCAATAGACGGATAACCACCAGCCACCAGTGGTCCTAGCTATATTGATCTATATGAGCTATTTAGTACATGTACAACATGAAAGAGTCACTTAGGAGGCAACACTTCACCTCTTTGCAAACTTCTTCAGCTTCCTTTGATGACCTTGCATAATTAACAAGAACCTGCAACAAGGGGTTCATGGCAAACCTTTTCAGAAGTGAACATTAAATGAACTGATTGGTCATAGTCAAGCATAGGAGAGTAAGGATCAGAGAAAGCAACATGAAAAGATAAACTTGATGTCAGTGAACCACATATACCAAAACTCTGTTATTTTTCCTTCACGAACATATTTAGCAAGACATAACAGTCTGTTACAAAGCTTAGCTATATGAACTAACCCATAAGTAGAAGAACTGCACTTGTTACCAAGTTTCGCGAACAGAAACTTCATACTGCATGTTACAGTAAGTTTGTGTAGATGAGTATTTCTTGAGTTTGTTAAGCCATGCAACTACACACTATTTGCGTTTTAGCATGGAACAAGGGAAGATAGTTTAGCAATGCAGAAGGCTTCAGCTCAAATAATTTAGTAGTTAGCATCTCACCATAAAAAACTTATAGGGCTTACCTATTCTAGTACTTTTCCCATATGAATCATTTTAAAATAATTTAAAGAAGCTTTCGAGAAACAAAGTAATGCTTGGGAAACTGTAGATGAATTTAGTAGATTTTACTAAATAAACCAGTTTAATGTTTTCATCATTTCAGACACTGCTAGAGGCTTGTCTGTACCATTTACAATTGAATTAATTCAAAGCAAAAGAATGACAAAGAATGTGAATCCCAATTCGGCCTTATTATATAACATTCTTCATCATAGATTGAATTTTTTTTTGTTAGGCCATATGATGTACCTTACATCCAGCTTTCTCCAGAGCCAATGAAATTGCTTTACCAATACCTCTGGAAGTTCCAGTAACAATCATAACGGGAGCTTCAGTTTTAGAAGTGACTTGAGTAGCTGCTTGTTCCCGTGAAAGCTTGTGCTTTTACAACTGCACGAAGCATTAGCAATGAATAAAATATAGTTCTCTATTTTTTTCTGTCTGGAGAAGGCAAAGGAACTTCATATGTAAACACTAGCACAAAGGATGTGCTATTACAACTGTACAATTTTTTCGGAAGCAAAAAATATATGTGCCCTTAAGGCTTCTCATATTTGTTAACATTGATTCAGGCTCATATACGTGTTTCTATATACACCATCAGCATTTAAAGAAAACGCAGAGCTAGATGTTAATTTCTTAATTTTGATGATTGACATACTGTATGTTGGGACCTGTTTCCTTGAGATTATGTGATGACAAAGTTGCTACCGCTTAGGGAATAGGTTGGGCTCACCTGTCACTATCACAGTTATAGACTACAACTGTGATTTTGTCCCTCCCGAGAGTATGTTTTTACCCATTTACCCTCACTTTACCATAGACCTTCACCCATGTGATAATTTTCACTCAATAACAAATCCAACAAACTCTTAACTATTTTTGACACCTCACCCTATTAAATTTTATCCCATCCTAATCACCCCTACCCCCACCTCACACCCCATACTCATACCCCCTACCACTACCACTACCACTACCACTACCCTATACCCCTAGACCCCCCCCCCCATCTACCTTTTTTTCACGTTTTTGCCATCACCATTCCACACACAACAACATATATAAACGCACAACTCGCTCTCACAAGATTTACACCACACATCTCACATATACTCACATACACACTCTGAAATACATACACACAGTAACGAAAGAGGGGGAAAACACATACACCTCCACGCTGCTTCCTCCTCTAATTCACAGACACACACCCATACATCAAAACACACACATGGGAATAACGAGAAATTGAGAGAGGAGAGGAAGGGATGGGGGTTGATTGTTCCGGCGAGACAAAAACGGGGAACCAGCTCCATTTCGGTGAATCTTTTGCCGGGAAATGCCACTGCTTCCCAAAATCTAATTTGTACTACCCTTTTCATCACTGTTGAGCTCACCAGAGTTCTGACGAGATGAAAACGGTGAACCCAGCTCCATTCCAGTGACTCATCGACTAAAACCGACCCCTTTTCACTAGAAAACACCAACTAGCTCCACCCATCCCAAAATCCGACGAAATTTATCCGAGTTTTGGGTTCGCAAAGTAGATTTTGGCTTGTCTCTATTTTATTTTGGAATTAGCATTTGGGGAGTTCGCGTGAGGCTCGATTTGAGCTGCTTTGAGGTTTCGCAATTCCAACAAATCGTTCTATGTGGTTTGTAATTCAAATTCAACCCGAAAGATCCGATTCTTAATCTCTTATCTGATTTGTGTGAATATTTGCATGGTGATGGTGTTTCTTTATTTTGGTTGATTCTAGTTGTGATTTGTTCCTTTGATTTTCATTTGAATTAATTCTAATTATTGTTATGTCTTTGTTAATTTTGTTAATTACGTGAATTGAAATTTAACTTGATTTGGGCTCTGAGTTGATAAATTAATGGTTTTGAAAGGGGAAGAAAAAATTGGAAATTGTTAAATCCATATCTGTAGATTCATTTCGTAATGCTTTAATTTGGAGTTTATTTTCATTTGATAGTATCACGATGGGTTGAAATGATAGGCCGGGTAGGCAAATTTAAATTTTTTGGATTGTTGGATGATTTGAAATATGTGTTAAATGGTTTGTCTTATTGCATTTGACTCAATTGTATTCATTCGGTCGGGAATGCTCCGAGGAAAATAGTATCTATTACCGGGGAATGCCCTGAAGTATCTTGTATCCGAAGGACGTTCGTGATGAAGGCCCGAGGCGTTAGGTAAAACATAGTCTAGGATTAGTTTAGAATAGTATTTACATTTTTGCATTTTTGTATTTTTGGGACTGTGTAATTCAGACTGAACATTATTTTGATTTTGAATTTTATTTGATTTATTTGTTTGCTTGTTTTGTGTGTTTATTAGTTTATTCACTTCATAGCGTCATACTAGCCGATATACTCTACGGAGCGATCGTGGTTGAACTACGGATCCGAGGGGTGCCTAACACCTTCCCCTTGGTCAACAAAATTCCTTAATCAAAATCTCTGTTCTCAAATCAGTTTTAAAGAGTCAAATCATTTTGAAAAAGGATTTTCCAAAGGTGACTTGGCACACTCGATTCATGTCAAGTGGTGACTCTCAGTTTAAATGTAAATAATCCTTTTCAAAATAAATTTTTATTTTTTGTCACTTAATAATAAAAACTCTTTTGAATATAAAATCCAATTCTTTTTGGTTAAAAAGGGGGTGTGATAGCTCTGATGACTCTGTTGGGGATTTTTCAAAATTCGAGCTTATTTTTGGAGTTGTATCGGCTTAGTTTGACATTATGGGTGTATAGACATTTTGTTTGTGTTATTGTTTTATCATTGTTGAGTGTCTACGTGCTATGTGTTTACAATTTTCTCTTATCTGTTACTGATTTATATCTGGCATAACATGCATAACCCGAGTTATTTTTTTCGCAACAAGTCCCGTAGTACACGCTGTGTATACGAACTCTAGTTGAGTCACCCTTATTTTAGGAGGGGAGCCATCGATTGGTATGGATTGGTGTAATGCCCCGGAATCTCATCTTGGAATATCGCACGGTGCTTAGGGATACAAGTAGCCCCAAGCTAACCCTTTGAGCATGCTACTATCTTTACTACTTACTATAGGATGTCAAATCAAGCAATAATGCTATATCTTCTCAAAACCGAACTAGCATAATAAGAAAATACTGTCTGCATATCAAAACAATACTGGAAAGTCTATAACACCACTGATAATCTAGTCTGACAAAGCCTCTACTAATCAAGAACTAAAGAGTCATTGGGGGCAGACCCCAAACTGAAATCAACAAAACCAACTACTAATAATGCTAAATGTCTGGAGAATAGGTCCTCGAATCATGAGGACTCACCACTGTGGGAATGTAGACAAAGGTACTCAGGTTCACTGACACTGTTGAGATTGAGCACCTGAACTTATATTATGAGACAATGAGGCACACGGATGTATATATGAATCAGTACTTTGAGGATGTACTGAGTATATGGGGGTGAATACAATTAAATAATCAATATCATCAGTCTTTATAGAAAACACATATGCTATTGTAGATGACTCACATAGCTTGAATAAAACTGAATCTGAATCTCATAAATCATGAATAAGAAATCATGTAATATAAATCTCGTGAGCCATTATGCTTTACTCTGAAGTCTGTATTCTCTTCTTAGTCTCAAAACTTGCAGGCTAAAGGAAACTTTAAACAGTACTTTCAAAACTCATGCTTTTATCTCGAGGAGAATAGAACTTCTTTAAAACTTAAGGGCTTAGAACTTTAGGAACTTTAAGACTTGGGACACTTGGGAATCTCAAGATCAAACTTTCAACACACATACTTTTATCTTAAATAGAGTAGGGGACTGCTTTGGGAGTTTCTTCTAACCGACATAAACCATGTGAGCTATATGGAGTCCAACGTCTCGCCCACGTTGGGGAGAGCTGTTCTACCCTTGCTATCGAATAAAACCTCAACTTTAGTGATCACTATCTTAGTTATCCACATCTAGTGGGGATAAGTATCTCAACCTACGGTGGCATGTAGTTCTGGGGCACGAAACCTTAGAATCATATCCAACTCGGTGCTAAATACTACTCCCATACGCAGCTTAGAACATTTAGGAAAATCCATTTCAAATTAACTCAAGGGTCTATAATGAAGACCCAAATCATGTTTTTCTTTGCTTTAAATCATACTTAATATGGATTCCTTTCTAAACTCAGACTCAAAGACAAATCTTTCTTTAAAGTCAAAGCACTTGCTTATTGAATCATGCTAAATGACATAATCTTTAAGAAAACACCAAAACTTATACTTAGTTTAAAGCTTATACTCATGCTCAGATAATTTCAATTTCATAATGAAGCATAAATCATGACATAAATCATGGAAACACTTGAAAACATCAATTCATGATGGTAACATGCAATTTATAACATTAATTCTCAATTCAAAATATAAAATAGGTGAAATATCATACAATTCAAAACCTGAGCACTTTATAACTTCATAAATTCAAATTAAAGTAAATTGGGTACAACCCACTTGAAAAAATATGAAATAATTTTGATAAAAATTAAAGCTTTGGGCACAAGAACGAAGGGAGTGTTCTTGTTCAAACCCCACATACCTTGCATCAGAAGCTTTGAATAAACTCTTGACTTTGGGATGTTATTCGAACTTCTAATGGGTGCTTCTTGTTGCTCAATTCCAATTCTTCAAGAATTTTAGAAAAGTGATGGTTGAATTTAGAGTTCTCTTGAATTTTGGGTTAAAACCCTAGGATGAGTTCTGGGTGATTTTGAGAGATAATAACCTTAATTTGGTGTTTTGATGATTTAATCCCGTGTTAAAGTTGAAAAGAGATGGGGGAAATGCCTAACTTGCCCCCTAGGACACGGAAATTCAAAAGCTGAAAATAAATGGGTATCTATGCTGAAGGCGATGGGGCATCGACGCGATACTCAACGCGTCGCGCCTCTACCGCATTGAGCCTCTATACTTTTCCTGCACAAAAGTTAACCAACGCGATGGGCGATGCGACGCGCCATGATCGCATTGGTCCACTGTTTTGGGACATCAAACAAGGTCTAAACGCTGTCCGATGAATCCAAAACTTGTCCGGGAACATCCATTGACTTCCCGAATCATGAATTAACTAAAATATCAACTATCGAAGGTTGGGAATGTCGGAAATATACTCTTCAAAGTTCTAAGGTTGTGAAAATGACTAAGTCTCAACACTTAGCCAAATTTCTAAGTATAAGGCTTCCTTTATCCTGCTCTACAAGCTTAAACAACGAGAAAACTCGCTGGGTCTTACAATATTTCCCCCTTGGGAACATTCGTCCTCGAATGTCGCTAGTTAGGATAAGGATACTGAGGAACTAAGAGTTCATAGCTGAAAAAATGGCTAAACTAAATCCATATCTCTTTAAACTTTTTGAATACATCGGAAGGTGCCAGAACTTATACAAGAATAACCACATAGCTGAATCTTTGAGTAGAAAGGGCTGAATTAAGGAAAAATAGTACCTTCGTCTTGATCTGAACTCGCGGAGAAGAGGTGCGGGTACTTGGCTCGCATGTCTGCTTCTGCTTCCCAAGTAGCGCCCTCAACTGACTGGTTTTGCCAAAGAACTTTGACCAAGGAAACTTCTTTGTTCCTCAGTCTTCGGATCGGGTAATCTAGAATCTCAACCGGAATCTCTTCATACGAAAGACTAGTCTGAATATATGAGCCCTCTGAAGGATCCACTACAACGGAATCACCAATGTGCTTCTTAAGCATGGAGACGTGAAACAGGATGAACAGCTGATAGCTCCGCAGGCAACTCAACTTCATAGGCTACTCTCCCAACACTGCTTAGAATTCTATAAGGGCCAACATAACGGGGACTAAGCTTCCCCTTCTTGCCAAACTTTTTCACTCCTTTCATTGGTGAAATCTTCAAATATACCAAGTCAACAACTTCGAATTCAAGATCCCTTCTTCTTACATCTGCATACGACTTCTGACACCTCTGGGATGTCTTCAACCTTTCTCTAATCAACTTTACCTTCTTCATAGCCTCAAACACTGCATCAGGTCCGATCAAAGTAGCCTCACCCACTTTAAACCAACCTATGGGTGATCTATATCTCCCCCCATACAAAGCGTCAAATGGGGCCATCTGAATGCTAGAATGATAACTAGTGTTATACGTAAATTCAATCAATGGTAAATGCTTATCCCAACTTCCTGTGAAATCAAGAGCAAAAGCTCTCAACATATCTTCCAAAGATTGGACGGTCCTCTCAGCCTAACCATCAGTCTACAGATGAAAAGCGGAACTCAAATCAACTTGGGTACCAAGACCCTTCTGAAACGCTCTCCAAAATTGAGAAGTGAACTGAGTACCCCTATCTGAGATGATAGACAAGGGGACTCTATGCAATCTGACTAACTCCCGGATATATAATATAGCATAATCCTCAGCTGTATAAGATGTATGCACCAGCAAGAAGTGCGCTGACTTAGTCAACCTCTCTATAACAACCCAAATAGAATCATGATGACGGCACGAAAGAGGTAAACTAGTCACGAAACCTATGTTTACCTCTTTCCACTTCCAAGTAGGTATAACAAACTCTTGGATTACACCACCAGGTCATTGGTGCTCTACCTTAACCTGCTGACAAGTCGTACACTTTGCCACAAACTGCGCTATATCTTTCTTCATACCATTCCACCAATAGATTTCCCGCAAATTGCGGTACATCTTGGTAGCACTAGGATGTATAGAATATCGCGCGCTATGCGCTTCAGCCATAATTCTCTACCTCAAATCATCAATACAAGGAATACCCTGCAATCTCAACACACCATCTCCCCCTTGGGATAAAACCTCTACCTTTTGGTCTTTAACTGACTCCTTCAGTTTAACCAAACTAGCATCTAAGTCTTGCTTCTCCTTCGCTTCCGAAACTAAAGAGGATTCAGAGCTACTTTGAACCCAAACATTACCTTCAGCCGTATCAAGCAACCTAACACCCAGTATATCCAAGCGATGCACATCATGAGCTAACTCTTTCTTATCCTTCTCCATATGGGCCACACTGCCCATAGACAACCTACTAAGGGAATCTGCCACTACATTAGCCTTGCTCGGATGATATAACACACTCATATCATAATCTTTTAGAAACTCTAACTATCTTCTCTGTCTAAGATTTAACTCACTCTGAGTAAACATATAATGCAGGCTCTTGAGATCAGTAAAGACATCAACATGAACACCATACAGATAGTGTCTCCAGATTTTCAAAGCAAAAGCCACAACAGCTAATTCGAGATCGTGGGTTGGGTAATTCTTTTTATGCGGCTTCAACTGCCTAGAGGCATAGGCTATAACCTTACCTCTCTAAATTAATAAACAACCCAAGACAACTCTAGAAGTATCATAATACACCACAAAACAATCCATACCATTAGGCAAAGTCAACTTTGGGGCTAAAGTGAGTCGAGTCTTCAACTCCTGAAAACTCTTCTCACATGAATCTGACTAAAGGAACTTAGTTTTCTTTTGGGTCAATCAGGTCATGGGAGACGCAATAGAAGAGAAACCTTCAACAAAACAGTGGTAATAGCTAGCTAGACCCAAGAAACGCCTAATATCAGATGAAGAGATAGGTCTAGGCTAATTTCTCACGGCTTCTGTCTTTTGGGGATCAACTCTAATGCCTTCGGCTGAAATAATATGACCCAAAAATGCTACTGACCTTAGCCAAAACTCACACTTGTTGAATTTGGCAAACAACTGATGGTCTCTAAGAGTCTGCAGGACAATTCTAAGATGATATGCATGGTTATTCTCACTACGGGAGTAAACAAGGATATCATCTATGAACACTATGACAAACATATCAAGATACTGCTTGAACACTCGATTCATGAGGTCCATAAAAGCTGCTGGAGCATTGGTTAGCCCGAAAGACATGACTAGAAACTCAAAATGACCATAACAGGTTCGGAAGGCTGTCTTTGGGATATCATAGTCCCTTACTTTAAGCTAGTGATAGACGGATCTAAGGTCTATCTTTGAGAAGTAACTTGCACCTTGTAACTGATCAAACAAGTCATTAATTCTAGGAAGAGGGTACTTATTATCAACTATAACCTTATTAAGCTGACGATAGTCAATGCACATATGCAAAGAACCATCTTTCTTTCATACGAATAGGACAGGTGCGCCCCAAGGAGAAACACTGGATCTTATGAAACCCTTATCTAGAAGATCTTTGAGTTACTCTTTTAACTCCTTAAGCTCTGCGGGTGCCATACGGTATGAAGGAATAGAAGTAGGCTGTGTATCGGGAAGAAGGTCGATCCCAAATTCTATCTTTCTATTGGGAGGTACCCCTGGGAGATCTTTCGAAAAGACATCAGGAAACTCATTAACTATACTGACCGACTGAATAGTTGGAGTCTCAGACTTAGTATCTTTAACTCGAACTAAGTGATAGATGCAACCTTTGGATATTAGCTTTCTGGCTTTGAGATAGGATATAAATTGACTCTTGGGAGATATTGAACTCCCGGACCACTCGAAGACTGGCTTATCAGGAAACTGAAAAATACCACATGGGTACGATAGTCTATAGATGAAGAGTGAAGCCAATCCATACCCAAAATAATACCAAAATCAACCATCTCCAACTCTATCAAATAAGCAAATATGAATCTATGAAGAACAGTAACATGACACTTCTTATACACTTAGTTAGCAACAACTGAATCCCTTACTGGAGTAGAAACCAGGAAAGGCTCAGGGATCTTTTCGGGACTCATTTCAAGATTCAAAACAACTAGTGGGGTCACATAACAGAAACTTGACCCAGGGTCCATCAACATATAAACATCAAAGCAAAAGACATGAAGCATACCAGTGATAATGTTGAGAGAATCCTCTTACTCCTGACGGGATGGTAAGGCATAGAATCTATTCAGGCATTGACCGCCAGCAGTGCTAGATGAAGCACCCTGAGGAGGGGATGGATGGGTTAAAGGAGCTGGTGCACTGGTAGCCTGAGTCTGAGGTCGGGCATCTCTGCTCCTCTATCTAACATACGGGCACTCTCTAAGTCTGTGTCCTATCTTGCCACAACTAAAAAAATAGTCCCTATCACACTAAGTATAGGGAGGAGGACGAGGCCTGTTACTCACACTGTTCTAGGATCTAAACATAGATGGTCTATTCCCCTGCTCCCACCTGTTCTCGGGCGCGGGTGCACTAGCTGATGAAGGCGATGGCATGGAAGAATGACTCTTAAATTGTGGATGGTTCCCTCCATGAGATCTAGTCTAGCCATGCTTAAACTGCTCCGATCTATCCCTCTTATTTCCCCTTATTCTATCTCTCTCCTTTATCTTATCTGCTTCAATCTGCTGAGCATGCATCATCAGTCTGTACAGATCCATATCCCTATTAAGCATAGCAGTCCTACACTCTTTCAACACTAAACCAGACACTCCAGTTAAAAAATTCCTCATACTAGTTCGGGTGTCAACCATCAAATCAGGAGTATACTTAGCTAGCTGGTTGAACTTAAGGAAATACTCTTTTACAATCATAGAGCCTTGCCTTAGGTTCATAAAATCCTCTAACTTCACTTCCCTCATTTCAAGCGGGAATAACTTGTCCAAGAATACATCCTGGAACACATGCCAAGATATAGGAGCATCCTTCTCCTCTCTATTCTTCCTCAATTCTACAACCCAGCCATAAGCAATATCTTTTAGATAATAAATGTCAGCTCTACACTCTCTTCATCAAACACATGCATGACTTGGGTGATCTTCCTCACCTCCTAAAGATACAATTGCAAGTCCTCACCTACCTTCAACCCATAGAACTCTGGCGGGTTCATCCTCATGAAATATCGAATCCTATCTGTAGCTAAATCACCTCCTTACTGATATGATACTGCATCTTGGTTATTAGCCTAAACATTTACGGTGACAGCCTGGGCTAATGCCTAAAAGGCTACACGAAAGTCAATATGAGACACCATCTTATTTCGGGGATCAATAGGCTGAGGTTGCTCGTTATTGTTTCTATGGGTATTTGCTCTTCAGGGAGGCATTTTCTATCATAAAAGAGCATGACTTAATAGCTGAGAGAGACAACTGTAAGCACGATAGATTTTGAAAAAAAAGAGATGACTTTTTCCTAAAACGTCTTGTAGCCTTTTGCTCATATTTATGGCGCGCTACACACTGATGATCAAGACTCTACTTAACGTGTCTTGTCAGACTCCTTAGGACTCCTTAAACATTAGGCTCAGATGCCAAGCTTGTAACGCTCCAGAATCTCATCCCAGAATGTCACATGGTGCTTAGGGCTACAAGCAGCACCAAGCTAACCCTTTGAGCATGCTACTATCTCTACTACTTACTGTAGGATGTCAAATGAAGCAATAATGCTATATCTTCTCAAAACTGAACTAGTACAATAAGAAAATACTGTCTGCAAATCGAAAAAATACTGGAAAGTCGATAACACCACTGATAATCTAGTCTAACAAAGCCTCTACTAATCAAGAACTAGAGAGTCATTGGGACAGACCCCAACTGGCTCAAACTGAAATCAACAAAACCATCTACTAAAAATTCTGAATGTTTGGAAAATAGGTCCTCGAACCATGAGGACTCACCACTGTGGGAATATAGACAAAGGTACTCAGGAACACTGACACTGCTGGGACTAAGCACCTGAACCTATATTATGAGACAATGTAGCACACAAACATATATGTGAATTAGTACTTTGAGAATGTACTGAGTATATGGGGTGTGTGCAATTAAATAATCAGTATCATCAGTCTTTATAGAAAATATACATGCTATTGTAGATGACTCACTAGCTTGAATAAAACTGAAATCTGAATCTCATAAATCATGAATAAGAAAGCATGTAATATAAATCCCGTGAGTCATTATGCTTTACTCTGAAATCTGTATTCTCTTCTTAGTCTCAAAACTTGCAGGCTAAAGGAAACTTTAAACAGTACTTTTAAAACTCATGCTTTTATCTTGAGGAGAATAGAACTTCTTTAAAACTTAAGGTCTTAGAACTTTAGGAACTTTAAGACTTGGGACACTTGGGAATCACAAGATCAAACTTTCAACGAATATACTTTTATCTTAAATAGACTAGGGGACTGTTTTGAGAGTTTCTTCTAACCGACATAAATCATGTGAGCTATATGGAGTCCAACGTCTCGCCCACATTGGGGAGAGCTGTTCTACCCTTGCCATCAAAATATAAACTCAACTTTAGTGATCACTATGTCAGTCATCCAAATATAGTGGGGATAAGTATCTCAACCTATGGTGGCACGTAGTTCTAGGGCATAAAACCTTGGAATCATACCCAACTCGGTGCTAAATACAACTCACATACTCAGCTTAGAATGTTTAGGAAAATCTACTTTAAATTAACTCAAGGGTCTATAATGAAAACCAAAATCATGTTTCTCTTTGCTTTAAATCATACTTAATGTGGATTCCTTTCTTAACTCAGACTCAAAAAAAATCTTTCTTTAAAGTCAAAGCATTTTCTTATTGAATCATGCTAAATGACATAATCTTCAAGAAAACACCAAAACTCATACTTGGTTTATTGCTTATACTCATGCTCAGATAATTTCAATTTCATAATGAAGCATAAATCATGACATAAATCTTGGAAGCACTTGTAAACATCAATCCATGATAGTAACATACAATTTATAGCATTAATTCTCAATTCAAAACACGAAATAGGTGAAATATCATACAATTCAAGACTTGAGCACTTTATAACTTCATAAATTCAAATTAAAGTAAATTGGTTACAACCCACTTGCAAAAACACGAAATAATTTTGATAAAAATTAAAGCTTTAGGCACAAGAACGAAGGGAGTGTTCTTGTTCAAACCCCATATACCTAGAATTAGAAGCTTTGAATGAACTCTTGACTTTGGCATGCTATTCGAACTTCTAATGGGTGCTTCTTATTGCTCTTGTAATGGGGATTCCGATTCTTGAAGAATTTTAGAAAAATGTCGGTTGAATTTAGAGTTCTCTTGAATTTTGGGTTAAAACCCAGAATGAGTTCTGGGTGATTTTGAGAGATAATAACCTTATTTTGGTGTTTTGGGGATTTAATCCCATGTTAAAGCTGAAAAAAGGTGGGGGAAATGACTAACTTGCCCCCTAAGATGCAGAAATTTAAAAGTTGAAAATAACTGGCCATCGACGCTGAAGGCGACGCGGCGCGTCAGGGGCATCAATGCGATACTCGACGCGTCACGCCTCTACCGTGTCGAGCCTCAGTACTTTTCCTGCACAAAAGTTGACCAACGCGATGGGCAATGCGGCGCGCCAAGATCGTGTTGATCCACTATTTTGGGATACCGAGTGAGGTCTAAACGCGGTCTAAAAAATTCAAAACTTGTCTGGGAACAACCATTGACTTCTCGAATCATAAATTAGCTAAAATATCAACTATCGAAAGTTGAGAAGGTCAAAAATAAAGTCTTCAAAGTTCTAAGGTTGTGAAAATGACTAAGTCTCAATACTTAGCCAAATTTTTAAGTATAAGGCTTCCTTTCTCCTGTTCTACAAGCTTAAACAATGAGAAAAATCGTGGGGTCTTACAATTGGGTGGAAAGCTATCACAGCCATCATCAACCATACGCTCCTCCGAACAACCTTGTTAGTGGACCCCAACGTAGGTTAGCCTTTAGGTTATGCTAATCTGTATCATATTGAGACCTAGCGAGACCCACTTGGTCCTTTATAGGAGACTCACCACTAAAACATCTGATGTGCTAATTATTACATCTTTGAGGGTTACAGGATCATTCAATGAACTGATTTGGGGAAAGCATGTGCTTGAATCAAAGAAAAGTGTTTAAGCAAGGAAAAGCTTGAAAAAAAGAAAAAGAAGAAGAAAAGGTGAGTAAAAAAAAGAGTTTCGTATTTTTTAGTGTTCTTTATGACTTTTGTTTTTCTCAATTCAAAAATTCATTTTTTTTTAACTTTTGCACTCATTTACTCAAAAAACAAAATATCAAAAAGATTTTGCCTTTATTTTCTTTAGCAAGTATTCATAATTTAAAAATTTCAAAAAAGATTTTTTTTCAATATGAGTTTTTTATAAAAGAAAAATTCAAAAAAAAAGATGGTAGAAGTTTCGTACATTTCATATAATGAAAATACCAAAAATAATTTTTCTTTTATAGTTGTTGGTGTCAGTTTTATGTGAAGTGTCTAATAAGAAACCCCAAAAAAGATTTTATTGGAGTTTTTCATCGTCTCTCTTTGGTCGTGTCTCCTAAGTCAAGGTTTAGTTTGTTATTTAATCCTTAATTTTCCAATTTGGGCAAACTACACACACCTGATTCTCATCTCTCGGGAGTGAGATACGTAGGCAGCCCTTCTAGGGTTCGATGATCTTATTTAAAAAAAATTCAAAAATAAAGATTTTCTTCTCTCTTCATTTAGAGTAGGTGTCATATACATTTTTAAAAGAAAACTACAAAAAGATTTTTCTTCAGTAGTTTCAAGTTTCACTTTCATATGAAATTCAAAATAAAAAATCCAAAAAGAATTTTCTTTGATAATCATAAGTTTCATTTTGTATAGGAAGCTAAAAAATTCAAAAAGATTTTCGTCAATTCTTTTGACAATTTTTTATTTTCTTTTCTTCTAAAAGTTTCAAGAAAAAGAAAAAGAAAAAGAGTTGATAGATCATTTTGTGGTCAAAATTCATGAACTACGCACACCTGATTCTCCTCTTTTGGGAGTGAGACATGTAGGCGCCTTTCTTGGGTTTGATGATCTTTTTTAAAAAAAGAGAAAGATAGAGAAAAATATTTTGAAAAGGTGTTGATCTTTAATGTATTCGTTATCTCTTGTTCAGTTAGTTTAAGGTGGTTGGTTTATAGCATTTTGGCTGATCCTCCACATCACACCAAACCTAAGGAAGAGTTAGTCATGTCCAAATGGGATATAGAGAGTGACATTATAGACCAAACAAAGAGTCAGGAAAATGAGAATTTAAAGCAAGAAATTATGAGACTAAGGCAACAAATGATGGAAATGTATCGAGTGTGGGTTAGTGGGCTACCTCTTCCTCCATGCCCCACTATTGACCCCACAAATACCTTGAGTCTTCCAACACAATTAAAAAGTCAGTTTCCTAGTATTGTTGATGCACCACAACATGCCTCAGAATTCACTCCAAGAAAAAAACATCCTAATGCTTCTATCACTCATTCTCCAGCTCTTCGATGAAAATCTACCACATTGACAGGACCACATACTATCTGTGCTTTTGTTGCTCAAACTTCTACTGAGGCTTCCACTTTGAGTATCAATCCAACGATTGTGCTTCCCCAATCTGCTAATGAGTCTATGTTCAATACTCTTGATGATCACTACTATACTCTTGAGCCTACAATTAAGTTAAGTGGACCGCCAAAATTTCTTACCAAGAAGCCTAGCATGCCAGAAGAGCCAGAGGAAATGGTTTGGAAAGCGAAGAGAGTAGAAAATGATAGAAAATGTTAAAAATAATACGAAAAAAGATATACACTTGATTCTCTACTGTGACAAAATAGTTACACTGCCTAGGTAAGGTTATTCCAGCACACAAACAAGTAAGGAAGATCTTAAGCATTTTTCCTAAAAGGTGGGAAAGCAAAGTAGATTCCATCAATGAAGCCAGGGATTTAAATAAAATGACTATGGATGAACTTATAGGTTATCTCAAAACATATGAATTGTTGAAGAATCTTGGAAAGTCAAAAGTTGAGCCCAAGGTAGAGAAAAATCTGGTTCTTAAGGTTGCAAAAAACATATCCAGTGTGGAAGATGAGGAGACAACTTATATTGCAAAAATGGTTCTCAAAGTTTTGAGAAAATTACGGGCTATCCCCAGAAGGAGAGAGTCCAGTAAGCTCTTTAAGAAAGGTAAGGCAAATGACACATCACAAATATGGAAAGTTTGGTCACTACATCAAGGATTTCCCAATACATAAGATGGACTATAAGGAATATTCTAAGCAAACTTCTAGCAAAGAAAAGAGCAAGGACTAGGTTCCTGTGAAGTATAGCAAGAAGGCTAAAGCTGACAAAGTTGTCAATCAAGTCTTGGTAGCTTATTGGGGTGACTTATAATACCCCAAAAAATCCAACTTAATATTAGCTCAATGTTTAAAGCTCATGCAGAGTACATCATGGTTACTTGGTAGTTTCATGATCAAGGTTGATGTGAATTAATGTCTCAAATATGTCCTAGCTATTGTGCGAATCAAAACATTCCTTACCGATTGAATTCTTGAGAAGGATATTGGTATTGTCAAATTAAAAAGAGCATATATCTCATTATACTATGAATTTTTGATCCCATGACCTACCAACAGATATATAATTTAATAAGATTTCTGTCGATAATAAATTCGCCTAAAACAGACACCCGGTGAAGAAGTTATGGCTATTTTAAGTTTCTACTGTAAGACGAATGCCATTTAAGTGCATGGCGCGTTGCGCCGGAGGCCAAAAAGGCAATCATCAATTTATAGAAATCCTTCGCGATAGCCCTGCTTCGTGCTAAGCTTCTAGGTTGCAATAATTGGCATTTTACCAAGCTCCGCGTCGCGCCGGGGCCCTAAATCGGGATAAATTTTGCGTAGTTTTTAGTTTTCATTTTAAAATCCTCAAGGGCCCTATGGTAACTCCCCAAAACCCTATATATACTCTTTAAACACGGTATTAAAGCCCCAAAGCAACCCTTTACATTAATTTTATAAAAATTCACTCAAGAACGGTCAAGAACAAGTTTAGGGTTTCCATTGGGGTTTCAAGCTTCAAGCAAATTCAACTATAGATTCCACGAATTCTTAATCTAAGGTATGTGTAGTGTTCATATATGGATCCAATCCGTTCATATAGCACAAGAACCATGTTTTAAAATTTTAATTTGTAAACTTTTTGTGGTGATATAAACATGTACATGTTGATGATTGTTTTTAAGTTTCAAAATGATATCTAAAGATGTTTTCATGAAATATATGTGGTTGTTAGTTGAAAAACATGAACTTTAGGTGGTTTGATGTGATGCAAGTATGAAATCCACCTATGCTTTAAAGAATGCATGCAAGGTGTTTGATAAAATACCTAGGATGTTAGAAACCCATAATTACACGATTCCATGATATCTAAATGACAAGTTCATATTAGCTATACACTTCCATATGAATTTCTATGCTATTTATGTGTTGTGGTTGTTGTGGCATGAAACATGTGTGATAATGGAAATATGAATTATATACATGAAATGTATCCATGCTTTCCCTACCATGTTGAGATGTGAATAAATACATGAAGTATACTATCCCTTACTTATAATATTGTGAATTGTGGACTCTAATCATGTGATCAAGTCATGTCATATGTGCCAGTTTCCTTCTATCGAGTCCTGGGGGTATTCGTACCCAAAAAATATAGCTGTGTGCCTAGATCTATGTCATGTGCCACGATAAATCTAAGTCAAGCTATACTTTATAGAACTCAATCAGTCATGTGACTCAGGAAACATCAGAAATCTTATGATCTCAGTTAACTCTCAGATAATAGTACTACTTCGTCAATCAACGGATGTCAGTTATTCAGTTCATGTATAGCCGGTTGAATCATGTTTAGTCCCTTCAGATGGGAGTATAAGTTAGCACCGAGTAAACCCAAGGATGGGAACTCACCTGCCAGTTCAGGGTGTGATTCTTAGCAGCCATCCTTGTGTTCTAGAACTACGTAGCCAGCGTAGGTTGAGACATCTTAACCTATCAGATTAGGGTTAATGAGGTGGCTTAACCTGTTAGTTTAGGGTCTCACCTTTCTTACTTTGAGTACCTTCCAGATAAGGGTCACTCACAACTGTCCTTACTGGTGGCGCGGTATTGACACCCCTCCATTCGGGGAAGAGATTGGACCCTAGCTTAGCCGTAATGGTATACATGGGGAATGTCAGTTAAACAACTACCTCCCATAGTTTCAGTATCAGTCTCAGTAAAAGAACTCAGATAGTTCTTCAGATATCAGTATACCAGGACTATTTGATACAGTCAAATTCAGTTATAGCACGGGATTCAGAGAGTTCTACCAGATTCAGGACTGTCAGACACTGTCGCTCATGTTATCAGAACTATAGTTCCAGTCATGTATTAGCGTATAGATTTAGCTACCACGTACTCACGATCTCAGTTACTATGTATGTATGTTTGTACTCTTACCTTCATATCAGTCAGTCAGTTAGCATTATTCATGCATGTAAACCCTTTGCGTTAGCCTACCTCACTCGTATACTCAGTACTCCAGTTGTACTGATGCATTTGCGCTATTGTGCTTTCTTTTCATGTTATACCATAGGTCCAAAGCCACGAGTTCCAGACCAGCAGTAGCTTTCCAGTCGCTGTGTTGCAGTCAGTCCTAATCCATCCGAGGATAATATAATTTTATATATCCATTTTTTACTTCAGTTCAGTTTTACGGAGTTAGTTGAAGACATGTTCCTTCAACTCCTTATTCAGATAGTACTTAGAGGCTTTCAAATTTAGTCAGATTTAGCTATCAGATTCAGTATTCAGTTTTATTTTTAGTTGTTTTGGGTATTCATTACCCCATGAATGTTACTATATCTCTTCAGTTGAACCTTATGGCCTACATGTTCAGGTTTTTCGCGTATTATATGTATATTATGCAGTGTATAGGTAAAAATATCAGTCATGGGTTAGCTTATGGTCCCTCGGGATCATGAGCACCGTGTAGCATTTCGATTCAGAAAATCGGGGCGTTACAAACTTGGTATCAGAGCCTAAGGTTCAATAGAGTCCTAGGAATTCTGAAAGCCGCATCTAGTAGAGTCTTGTGCATGGGTGTGTTGCGCGCCACATTTATATACAGGAGGCTATAAGAAGTTTTAGGAATAGTTTCCCTTCTTTCAGTATTCATGTCGTACTAGTGATCATAATCTCAAGTTAAACTCCCAGTCTAATCCGTTCTTCTCTTGTCTCAGAATATGGCCCCAAAGAGAAGAAACCAGCCAGCTCCTTAGCCCAAAGATCCTTTGGGTGAACATGTTTCTCATGTGGAGTTTAGAGCCGCATTCACCACACTTGCTCAGTATGTGGCTGCCCAAAATGAAAGGCCACCAGCTATTCCGGCCAATCCAGTGGCAAATTCCACAGCAGCTAGGATTCAGGACTTCACCTGAATGAATCCTCCATCTTTCCATAGGTCTAAGTCTGATGAAGATCCTCAGGAGTTCATTGATCAAGTTCAAAAGGTCATTGACATCATGGGTGCTACTTCTGTTCAGAGTGCTGAGTTAGCCACATATCAGTTGCAAGATGTGGCTCACACTTGGTACAAATAGTGGAAGTCTGAGAGGGTAGATGACGCAGGTCCCATTAGGTGGGAGGAATTTTTCACGGCTTTCTTAGACAGATTCTTTCCCCAAGATCTAAGGAAAGCCAAAGTTCTTGAGTTCATCAACCTCAGGCAGGGAAATATGATGGTTAGGACGTATTCTCTTAGATTTACTCAGCTAGCCAAATATGCCCCGCATGTGGTTGCAGACTATAGGGATAAGATGAGCAAGTTCGTGTCAGGGGTGAATGATAACATGGTGAATGAGTGTAGATCTGCAATGCTGAACAGTGATATGACCTTAGCTAGACTCATGACCCATGCTCAACAGATAGATGAACAGACGGTTAGGACTAGAGAGAGGCAGAACAAGAGATCAAAATTAGGTTGTTTCTGTTTTGCTCAGCCCAAATCAGAGGAAGGGAACCGTTCACAGTTTTGTCCCAAGTCAGCAGCTCCAGCTCCTTCCTCTGCTAATGCCCCAGTGCCGAAATTCAAAGACGACAGCAGAGACAAAGTGCCAGGCTCTAAATCTCAGGGTAGTGTTAGTAGTGCCCAAATAAATTCCCTTTGTTAGTCTTGTGGTAAGACCCACAAGGGTATTTGCAGAGCCGGTAGTGATGTATATTTTGGTTGTGGCAAGCCAGGCCACAGGATTAGAGAGTATCCACAGTTAGGTCTTCAGTGTCAGCAAATTCGTTCCGCAGCTCAGTTCGGTCACCCAAACCAGCAGGGTGCCACTTCCAGTGCTACTAGTGGACAACGCCCAAATAGACTTTATATTCTTCAGACCCAATAGGATCAGGGAAATTCTTCGGATATCGTTACTGGTATGTTACAAATTTTCCATGTTCATGTTTATACTTTGCCAGACCCAGGTGCATCCTTGCCTTTTGTTACTCTATACATAGCAGACGATTTCGGAATCAGTCCCAAGATTTTAGCAGAGCCCTTTTCATTCTCTACCCCAGTGGGTAAAACCATCATAGCCCGGCGGGTATACAGGAACTGCCCGATTATGATATTTCAGAAATCCACGTCAGCAGATTTAGTTGAGTTAGAGATGACAGACTTTGATGTCATTCTCGGCATGGATTGGCTTCATTCCTACTATGCCACAGTCGACTGCAGAAACAGGATAGTTCAGTTTCAGTTCCCAAATGAGCCCGCCTTAGAGTGGAAGGGTATTGTTCAGCGTTCAGGGGTCAGCTTGTTTCCTACCTCCTGGCAAGGAAAATCATTTCTAAGAGGTGTGTGTGTCATCTCATGCATGTTAAAGATTCTAGTTCCGAATCTCCCAGTCTGTAATCAGCCCCAGTGGTTAGTGAATATTTAAATATCTTTCCCAAAGATCTTCCAGGCATTTCTCCCGAAAGAGAAATAGACTCTGGCATAGACCTTCTCCCAGATACTCAGCCTATATCTATCTCGCCATACAGAATAGCACCAGCAGAACTTAAGGAACTGAAAGATCAGTTTAAGGATCTCTTACATAAGGGATTCATCAGGCCCAGTGTATCCCCATGGGGTGCGCCAGTCTTATTCGTGCGCAAGAAAGATAGTTCTCTCAGGATGTGTATTGATTACCGTCAGCTCAACAAAGTTACGGTCAAGAATAGGTATCCACTTCCCAGAATAGATGATCTGTTTGACCAACTTCAGGGTTCCAGTTATTTCTCAAAGATAGACCTCAGATCAGGCTATCATTAGATGATCTTTCGAATTTCTAGTCATGTCCTTTGGTCTAACCAATGCCCCTGCAACTTTCATGGACTTGATGAACCGTGTGTTCAAGCAGTACTTGGACATGTTCATCATAGTCTTTATAGATGATATTCTGGTCTATCCTCGTACTGAGCGTGATCATTCAGACCATCTCATAATTGTTCTTCAGAACCTCAGAAATCATCAGTTATTCGCCAAGTTCAGTAAGTGCGAGTTTTGGCTAAGATCAGTAGCATTCCTTGGCTATATTATTTATGGTGAGGGCATTAGAGTGGATTCTAAAAAAACTGAAGCGGTAAGAAACTGGCCCAGACTCATAACTCCAACAGATATCAGGAGTTTCTTGGGTTTGGCTGGCTATTACAGATGGTTTGTTGAGGGATTTTCTTCTATTACGTCTTCTATGTCCAGATTGACTCAGAAAAAGGTCAAGTTTTAGTGGTCAGATTTATGTGAGAAGAGTTTTCAGGAATTGAAGACTCGACTCACTACAGATCCAGTTCTAGCTCTTCCAGATAGTTTAAATAGGTTCGTAGTATATTGTGATGCATCCAGAGTGGGTTTAGGTTGTGTCCTCATGCAGCATGGTAAGGTCATAGCCTACGCCTCCAGACAATTAAAGCCCCATGAGAAGAATTATCCTACTCATGATCTTGAGTTAGAAGCCGTAGTTTTTGCCTTGAAGATTTGGAGGCATTATCTTTACGGAGTTCATGTAGACGTCTTCACAGATCATAAGAGTCTCCAGTATGTCTTTTCTCAAAAAGATCTCAATCTTCGTTAGAGAAGGTGGTTAGAGCTCTTGAAGGACTATGACATGAGTGTCCTTTATCATCCAAGCAAGGCCAATGTTGTGGCCGATGCTCTCCGCAGACTATCCATGGGAAGTATTTCTCACGTTAAGGATAGCAAGAAAAAGATAGCTCAAGAAATCCATCAGCTTGCCAGACTAAGCGTTCGCTTAGTCAACTTTTCAGAGGGTGGTGTATATGTTCAGAGTAGTTCAGAGTCATCTTTAGTTTCCGAGGTAAAAGAAAAGTAAGGCATGGATCCTAGCCTTGTCAAGCTGAAAGAGTCAGTTCAGAATCAGAAAGTTCAGGTTTTCTCCCAAAGAGGAGATGGTGTTCTTCGTTGTCAGGGTCGTTTGTGCGTTCTAGGTGTAGATGACTTGAGGCAACGAATTTTTGCAGAATTGCATTGTGCGTGATACTTCATTCATCCAGGGGACACTAAGATGTACCGCAATTTGTGGGAGATCTATTGGTGGAGTGGGCTGGAGAGTGATGTTGCAGAGTTTGTGGCTAAGTGCTCTACATACATGTCAGCAGGTTAATATAGAGCATAAAAAACCTAGTGGTTCCTTGCAGGAGTTCACCATTCCTACTTGGAAGTGGGAAGAAGTGAACATGGACTTCGTGATGGGTTTGCCTAGAACTCATCATCAACATGATTCAGTTTGGGTCATTGTAGATAGAATGACCAAGTCAACCCATTTCCTTCCAGTTCGTACCTCCTATTTAGCCGAGGTTTACGCCAAACTCTACATCATGGAGTTGGTCATATTACATAGTGTTCCCTTATCTATCATCTCAGACAGAGGTACCCAATTCACCTCTAGGTTCTGGAAAGCATTCCAAAAGGGTCTCGGTACCCAAGTTTATCTCAGTACAACGTTTCATCCTCAGACAGATGGTAAAGCAGAAAGAACCATTTAGACTCTTGAAGATATGCTAAGGGCGTGTGCAATTTATTTCAAGGGAAGTTGGGATGACCACTTGGCCTTGATTGAGTTTACATACAGCTATAGCTATCATTCCAGTATTCAGATGGCTCCATTCGAAGCTCTCTATGGTAGGAGATGTAGATCTCTGATCGATTGGTTCGAAGTTAGTGAGGCCTCAGTCATAGGTCCTGACTTAGTATTCGACGCCTTAGAGAAAGTTCTGTTGATCAGAGAGAGACTCCGAGATGCTCAGAGTCGACAGAAGTCTTATGCAAATATTCGTAGGAAGGATCTCGAGTTCGAGGTCAATGACTATGTCTATATTAAGATCTCTCCCATGAAGGGAGTGAAGAGGTTCGACAAGAAAGGGAAACTCAGTCCCCGATATGTCGGTCCCTTCAGGATTCTTAGTCGCTTCGGCAAGGTAGCTTATAATCTAGAATTGCTTTCTGATCTAGCCTCAGTTCATCCAGTCTTCCATGTCTCTTAGCTCAAGAAGTGCATAGGTGACCCACTAGTTGTAGTCCCTGTTCAGAGCATTGACATTCAGAACAACCTCTCTTATGAAGAGATTCCAGTCAAAATCTTAGACTATCAGACTCTTCGATTGAGGAACAAAGAAGTTCCTCTAGTTAAGGTTCTTTGGCAAAATCAGTCTCATGAGGGAGCTACTTGCGAAACAGAAACAGATATGCGTACCAAGTATCTTCACCTCTTCCCCATAAATTCAGATCAAGCTCAAGGTAACAGTTCTCCTTAAGCTTATTTAGTTTCATGTTCATGTCCCCAGTTTAAACTTGGTATCTATTACCATTGCATACTCATTCATGCATTCATGTATCAGTTCAATTATAAGGTCATGCATCAGATATGCATTCTCATCTTGAGAAGCTCAGTTTATCAGATTGCTCAGTTATACATCCATGTACTAGTTATCCATGCATCAGATATGCATGAGTTCAGTATGTTTAGCATGTCAGTCATGAGGTCATGTTTCAGTCATTCATGTTCAGTTCATGTTCGGCTTGTCTTATTCTTCCCTCTTAGTTAAGTCTCATTCGAGGACGAATGTTCCCAAGGGGGAGATATTGTAATACCCCAAAAAATACAACTCACTATTAGCTCCATGTTTTAATCTCATGCATAGTACATCATGGTTCCTTGGTATTTTCATGATCAAGGTTGATGTGAATTAAGGTCTCAAATATGTCCTAGCTATTGTGCGAATCAAAACATTCCTTACCGATTGAATTCTTGAGAAGGATATTGGTATCGTCAACTTCAAATGAGTATATCTCTCATTATACTATAAATTTTTGATACCATAACCTACCAAAGGATAGATAATTTAATAATATTTCCATCGATATCAAATTCGCCTAAAACGGACACCCAGTGAAGAAGTTATGGCTATTTTAAGTTTCTGCTGTAAGACGAATGCCATTTCAGTGCATGGCGCGTCACGCCGGAGGCCAAAATGGCACTTGTCAATTTCCATAAATCCTCTGCGATAGCCCTGCTTCGCGCCAAGCTTCCAGGTTGCAATAATTGGTATTTTACCAAGCTCCACGTCACGCCGGGGCCCTAAATCGGGATAAATTTTGCGTAATTTTTAGTTTTCGATTTAAACTCCTCAAGGGAACTATGGTAACTTCCCAAAACCCTATCTATACTCTTTAAACACGGTATTGAACCCCCAAAGCATCCCTTTACATTAATTTTATCAAAATTCACTCAAGAACAGTCAAGAACAAGTCTAGGGTATCCATTGGGGTTTCAAGCTTCAAGCAAATTCAACCGTAGATTCCACGAATTCTTAATCTAAGGTATGCGTAGTGTTCATCTATGGATCCAATCCATTCATAGATATCAAGAACCATGTTTTTAAATGTTAATTTGTAAACTTTTTTTGGTGATATAAGCATGTACATGTTGATGATTGTTGTTTAAGTTTCAAAATGATATCTAAAGATGTTTTCATGCAATATATGTGGTTGTTAGTTGAAAAACATGAACTTTAGGTGGTTTGATGTGATGCAAGTGTGAAATCCACCTATGCTTTAAATAATGTATGCAAGGTGTTTGATAAAATGCCTAGGATTCTAGAAACCCATAATTACATGATTCCATGATATCTAAATGACAAGTCCATATTAGCTATACACTTCTATATGAATTTCCATGCTATTTATGTGTTGTTGTTGTTGTGGCATGAAGCATGTGTGATAATGGAAATATGAATTATATACACGAAATGTATCCATGCTCTCCCTACCATGTTGAGATGTAAATACATGAAGTATACTATTCCCTACTTATAATATTGTGAATTGTGGACTCTAATTTTGTGATCAAGTCATGTCATGTGTGCCAGTTTCCTTCTATAGTCCTGGGGGTATTCATACCGAAAAAATATAGTTGTGTGCCTAGATCCATGTCATGTTCCACGATAAATCTCAGTCAAGCTATACTTTATAGAACTCAGTCAGTCATGTGATTCAGGAAACATCAGAAATCTCATGATCTGAGATAACTCTCAGATAATAGTACTACTCCGTTAGTCAACGGATGTCAGTGATTCAGTCCTTGTACAGCCAGTTGAATCATGTTCAGTTCCTTCATATGGGAGTAAAAGTTAGCACCGAGTGAACCCAAGGATGGGAACTCACCTGCCAGTTCAGGGTGTTATTCTTAGAAGTCATCCTTGTGTTCCAGAACTATGTAGCTAGTGTAGGTTGAGACATCTTAACCTGTCATATTAGGGTTGATGAGATGGATGAATCTGTCAGTTTAGGGTCCCACCGTTCTCACTTTGAGTACCTGCCAGATAAGGGTCACTCACAACTGTCCTTACCAGTGGCACAGTATTGACACCCCTCCAGTCGGGGTAGAGATTGGAACCCAGCTTAGCCGTAATGGTATACATGGGGCATGTCGATTAAACAACTACCTCCCACAGTTTCAGTATCAGTCTCAGTAAAAGAAATCAGAATGTTCTTCAGATATCACTAAACCAGGATTGTTAGATACAGTCAAATTCAGTTATAGCACGAGACTCAGAGAGTTCTACCAGATTTCGGACTGTCAGACACAGTCGCTCATGTTATCATAACTACAGTTTCAGTCATGTATTAGCGTACAAATTTAGCTACCACGTACTCACAATCTCAGTTACTATGTATGTATGTTTGTACTCTTACCTTCATATCAGTCAGTCAGTTAGCATTATTCATGCATGTAAACACTTTGCATTAGCCTACCTCACTCGTATACTCAGTACTCCAGTTGTAGTGACGCATTTGCGCTATGGTGCTTTATTTTCATGGTACACCATAGGTCCAGATCCACGAGTTCTAGACCAGCAGTAGCTTTCTAGTCGTAGCATTGCAATGAGTCCTCGTCCATCCGAGGATAATATGATTTGATTTATTCATTTATTACTTCAGTTCAATTTTACGGAGTTAGTTGGAGACATGTTCCTTCAACTCCTTATTCAGACAGTACTTAGAGGTTTTCAGATTTAGTCAGATTTAACTATCAGATTCAGTATTCAATTTTATATTCAGTTGTTTCGGGTATTCATTACCCCATGGATGTTACTATATCTCTTCAGTTGAACCTTATGGACTACATGTTCAGGTTTTCTGTATTATATGTATATTATGTAGTGTACAGGTAAAGATATCAGTCATGGGTTAACTTGTGGTCCTTCGGGGTCATGAGCACCATGTAGCATTCTGATTTAGAAAATCAGGGTGTTACAAACTTGGTATCAGAGCCTAAGGTTCAATAGAGTCCTAGGAATTCTGAAAGCCGCATCTAGTAGAGTATTATGCATGGGTGTGTTGCGCGCCACATTTATTTACATGAGGCTATAAGATGTTTTAGGAGCAGTTTCCCTTCTTTCAGTATTATGTCGTGCTAGTAAGCATAATCTCAAGTTAAACTCCCAGTCTAATTCGTTCTACTCTTGTTTCAGAATATTGCCCCAAAGAGAAGAAACCAGCCAGCTCCTCATCCCAAAGATCCTTTGGGCGAACATGTTTCTCATGCGGAGTTTAGAGCCATATTCACAATACTTGCTCAGTCTGTGGCTGCCCAAAATAAAAGGCCACCAGCTATTCCGGCCAATCCAGTGGCAAATTCCGCAACAACTAGGATTCGGGACTTCACCCGAATGAACCCTCCATGTTTTCATGGGTCTAAGTCTGATGAAGACCCTCAGGAATTCATTGATCAAGTTCAAAAAGTCATTGACATCATGGGTGTTACTTCTGTTCAGAGTGCTGAGTTAGCTGCATATCAGTTGCAAGATGTGGCTAACACTTGGTACAAACAGTGGAAGTCCGAGAGGGTAGATGGCACAGGTCCCATTGGGTGAGAGGAATTTGTCACGGATTTCTTAGATAGATTATTTCCCCAAGAGCTAAGGGAAGACAAAGTTCTTGAGTTCATCAACCTCAGGCAGGAAAATATGATGGTTAGGGAGTATTCTCTTAGATTTACTCAGCTAACTAGGTATGACCCTCAAGTGGCTGCAGACTATAGGGCTAAAATGAGCAAGTTCGTGTTAGGGGTGAATGATAGCATGGTGAATGAGTGTAGATCTGCGATGCTGAACAGTGATATGACCATAGCTAGACTCATGATCCATGCTCAGCAGATAATAGAGCAAAAGGTTAGGACTAGAGAGAGGTAGAACAAGAGAGCAAAATCAGGCAGTTACAGTTTTGCTCAACCCAAATTAGAGGGAGGGAACTGTTCGCAGTTTCGTCCTAAGTCAGCAGCTCCAGCTCCTTTCTCCGCTACTTCCCCAGTGCCGAAATTCAGAGACGGCAGCAGAGACAAAGCGCCAGGCTTAAAATCTCAGGGTAGTGTTGGCAGTGCTTGAACAAATCCCCTTTGTCAGGCTTGTGGTAAGAACCACACGGGTATTTGCAGAGTCGGTAGTGATGTCTATTTTGGTTGTGTAAATCCAGGCCACAGGATTAGAGAGTGTCCGCAGTCAGGTCTTTAGGGTCATCAAATTCGTTTCGCAGCTCAGTTCAGTCGCCCAAACCAGCATGGTGCCACTTCCGGTGCTACTAGTGGGCAATGCCCAAATAGACTCTATGCTCTTCAGACCCGATAGGATCAGGAAAATTCTCCTGATGTCGTTACTGGTACATTACAAATTTTCCATGTTCATGTTTGTGCTTTGCTAGACCTAGGTGCATCGTTGTCTTTTGTTACTCCATATATAGCCAACAATTTTGGAATCAGTCCTGAGATTTTAGCAGAGCCCTTTTTAGTCTCTACCCCAGTGGGTAAAACCATCATAGGTCGGTGGGTATACAGGAACTTCCTAATTATGATACTTCAGAAATCCATGTCAGCAGATTTAGTCGAGTTAGAGATGACAGACTTTGATGTCATTCTCGGCATGGATTAGCTTCATTTGTGCTATGCCACAGTCGACTGCAGAACCAGGATAGTTCAGTTTCAGTTCCCGAATAAACCCATCTTAGAGTGGAAGGGTAGTATTTCAGCGTTCAGGGGTCAGCTTATTTCCTACCTTCGGGGAAGGAAAATAATTTCAAAGGTGTATGCGTATTATCTCGTGCATTTTAAAGATTCTAGTTTCGAATCTCCCAGTCTCGAATCAGCCCCAGTGGTTAGTGAATATTCAGATGTCTTTCTCGAAGATCTTCTAAGCATTCCTCCCCAAAAGGACATAGACTTCGGCATATACCTTCTCCATGATACTCAGCCTATCCCTATCCTGCCATATAGAATGGCACCAACAAAACTTAAGGAACTGGAAGATTTGTTGAAGAATCTCTTAGATAAGGGATTCATTAGGCCCAGTGTATCCCCATAGGTGCGCCATTCTTATTCGTGCGCAAGAAAGATGGTTCTCTCAGGATATGTATTGATTACCATCAGCTCAACAAAGTTACGGTTAGGAATAAGTATCCACTTTCCAGAATAGATGATCTGTTCGACCAACTTCAGGGTGCCAGTTATTTCTCCAAGATAGACCTCAGATCAGGCTATCATCAGCTCAGAGTTAGAGAATGTGACATCCCGAAGACAGCTTTCCGTACTCGGTATGGTCATTTTAAATTTCTAGTCATGTCCTTTGGTCTTACCAATACCTCTGCAGCTTTCATGGACTTGATGAACCGTGTGTTCAAGCAGTACTTGGACATGTTCGTCATAGTCCTTATAGATGATATTCTGGTCTGTTCTCGCACTGAGCGTGATCATTCAGACCATCTCAGAATTATTCTTCAGACACTCTAAAATCAACAGTTATTCGCCAAGTTTAGTAAGTGCGAGTTTTGTCTAAGATTAGTAGCTTTCCTTGGCCATATTATTTCCGGTGAGGGCATTAGAGTAGATCCTCAGAAAACCAAAGCGGTAAGAAATTAGCCCAAACCCGTATCTCCAATAGATATCAGGAGTTTCGTGGGTTTGGCTGGCTATTACAGACGGTTTGTTGAGGGATTTTCTTCTATTGTGTCTCCTATGTACAGATTGACTCAGAAAAAGGTTAAGTTTCAGTGGTCAGATTCATGCGAGAAGAGTTTTCAGGAATTAAAGACTCGACTCACTACAGATTCAGTTCTAGCTCTTCCAGATGGTTTAGATGGGTTTGTAGTCTATTTTGATACATCCAGAGTGGGTTTAGGTTGTATCCTCATACAACATAGTTAGGTCATAGCCTACGCCTCCAGACAATTAAAGCCCCGTGAGAAGAATTATCCTACTCATGATCTTGAGTTAGAAACCATAGTTTTTGCCTTGAAGATTTGGAGGCATTATCTTTATGGAGTTCATGTAGACGTCTTCACAGATCATAAGTCTCCAGTATGTCTTTTCTCAAAAAGATCTCAATTTTTGTCAGAGAAGGTGGTTAGAGCTCTTGAAGGACTATGACATGAGTGTCCTTTATCATCTGGTCAAGGCCAACATTGTGGCTGATGCTATCAGTAGACTCTCCATGGGAAGTATTTCTCACGTTAAGGATAGCAAGAAAAAGATAGCTTAGGAAATTCATCAGCTTGCCAGACTAGGCGTTCGCTTAGTCGACTCTTCAGAGGGTGGTGTATGTGTTCAGAGTAGTTCAGAGTCATCTCTAGTTTCCGAGGTAAAAGAAAAGTAAGACATGGATCCTAGCCTTGTCAAGATGAAAGAGTCAGTTCAGAATCAGAAAGTTCAGGTTTTCTCCCAAGGAGGAGATGGTGTTCTTCATTGTCAGGGTCGTTTTTGCGTTTTAGGTGTTGATGACTTGAGGAAAAGAATTCTTGCAGAAGCGCATGATGTGCGATACTCCATTCATCTAGGGGCCACTAAGATGTACCACGATTTGTGGGAGATCTATTGGTGGAGTGGGATAAGGAGTGATATTGCAGAATTTGTGGCTAAGTGCTCTACACGTCAGCAGGTTAAGATAGAGCATCAGAAACCTAGTGGTTCCATGCAGGAGTTCACCATTCCTACTTGGAAGTGGGAAGAAGTGAACATGGACTTCATGATGGGTTTGCCTAGAACTCGTCATCAACATGATTCAGTTTGGGTCATTGTATATAGAATAACCAAGTCAATCCATTTCCTTCCAGTTCGTACCTCCTATTCAGCCGAGGATTACGCCAAACTCTACATCAGGGAGTTAGTCAGATTACACGGTGTTCCCTCATCTATCATCTCAGAAATAGGTACCCAGTTCACCTCTCATATCTGGAAAGCATTCCAAAAGGGTCTCGGTACTCAAGTTCATCTCAGTACAACGTTTCATCCTTAGACAGATGGTTAAGCAGAAAGGACCATTCAGACTCTTGAAGATATGCTAAGGGTGTGTGCAATTGATTTCAAGGGAATTTGAGATGACCACTTGGTCTTGATTGAGTTTGCATACAACAATAGCTATCAGTCCAGTATTCAGATGGCTCCATTCTAAGCTCTTTATGGTAGGAGATATAGATCTCTGATCGGTTGGTTCAAAGTTAGTGAGGCCTCGGTCATAGGACCTGACTTAGTATTCGACACCTCAGAGAGTGAGGAGATATAAGTACAAGGATTGACTTCCTTGAGTGTCTAACCTCTCAGGCGGGAAACACCCTCACCAATGTTGTTTACTAGGAGGCAAAATAATCCTCTGAAAAATTCTGATGATAAAAATATAACACTTCCATCTATTCTTGATGTGTTAAGAGGAAGTAACAGTGGAAAAAATGACTTAGAAAGTGATGATAACAAGCCTTTGTCACCGAAATTGGCTAAGAAAAGGTCCTCCTCATCAACCAAGGCTTCCTCTGAAGTTTCAAATCTACTGGGACTAGGTCAAGTCCTAGGAACTTGATGAAAGAAGCCTTGGAAAGAAGCAAAGACAATACTAAGAAGAGAAGATGGCCAAAGAAGGCAGGGGTAGATATAATTGAGCCAATTGATGTAAAGGACTCTGATGAAGTACTTGAGAGCGATGAGAACAGGGACAATGACTATGATAGTTTTGATGAGCTTCTTATAAGTTTATCAAAATATAATGATAACAGTGTACACAAAAATGAGGATATTGATTCTAATATGTAAAGAAGTGTGGAAGCTATTAGGGCAAAGGCAAAAACAAAGAAAGTTGCAACTTTTAAGAAAGGAAAAGGGGTTCTGCAGAAGAAACCAATGTCAAAAGTTACTTGTAAAAGGAACAAATCTGAGCAAAAAATTAGTAAGGACCTAAGTCCCAGTGCTAAATATGCATGAACCTTAGGATCTCCTGGGATTTCCAAAAAAGGAATTGGTTTCTCAAAGGAGCATGGTACTTCATCTGGGAAGATAAAAAGTTTGTCAAGAGAAGATAGACAAGAGATTCTTAAAACTCAGGAAGTTTTGAGAAAGAGGTTTTTAGATCCTGTTGTGGCTGAACTACCAGAATGAGGGAGTTGATTGACAAAGTAAAGTTTTAAAACTGGGAGTAACTTTTTGAGATGCCTGTGCCTCATTTACATGAAGAGGAGGTGAGAATGTTCTATCATAACTTGATTATTTCTACTAATGGTTTGTATTTAACCTCTCAGGTTAATAGAGTGAATATGGGTATAGATGAAAATGTGCTATTTGAAATTCTTGGGGAACCTACTGAAGGAATTAGGTCCCTACGATCAGAACAAGGGTCTAAGATTTTTGTAAAAAATTATGGGTCACTATATGATTTGAATATTAAAAATGTTTACTAAAAGACTCTTAAGGGTGAATATCAGTTATTGTTTGAGTTAGTGAACAAAGTTCTTCTTCTCAGGTCTAAGAAGTGAACCACTATCATATGTCTAGATCTGTTTCTCATGGAAATATTGTCTAAATATAAAAAGATTAATCTACAAGCCATTGTCTTTAGGCATATATCAACACAGTTATGACGACCAAAGATGGGAAGCATGGGCTTGCCTATGGCTTTTGGCTGAGTAGGATGTTTGGTCATTTCAATGTTGAGTGTGGGAAGGGAATAACTGGTTTGGTAAAGTAAGTGTTTAACATTACAACTCTAAAAGATAATGAATGCATTCCCAGGAGAAGTGGAGGAATGTCCAAGTCCCTAGTATTTGAATTGGTAGGTAAATAGAAAAAATTGACGAAAGAGATAAAGACTACCATGATTTCTCTAAGGGATAACGAGATTGCTGTGTTAAAAGTTGCATCTACAAAAGGAGGTGAAGTGGGAATAGGGTAAGAAAAGGAATTGTGGACTGAAAATACTGCCCTGCGGGAAAGGATGAAGGAGCTAGAAGACAAAAATCGAGCCTTGACTGCCAAGAATGAAGAACTAACTCAGCAGCTTTTTAAGCACACACTGACATAAATGAGAGGCTGACAATCCTCCTTAGCCAGTTGTATAAAGTTTCTTCCTGGAATCTAATTCCACCTTGTCCCCTTTCATTTTCCCCTATCTCTTCATGTCCTATTAAACTTTGTTCCCTTAAGATTGATTGTCCATGAGTTTTTTTAGGGTGTAGGTGGCATAATTATAATTATGTTTTTATTGTCATTGCTTTTGAATAAAATTTGCTACTGACTTGTATGATCATTGCCTAAATTAATTTTATGCTATCACTTCTCTTATTTCTATCTGATCTTTTCTGCTCATGTAAGTGTAGCCTCAATGTTCATGAGTTAACATGTTTTCTTATCCATGCTTGGTTTACTACCTCACCTTTTTAATGATGCCAAAAAGGGAAAGTTGAGATATAGATGGTCATGTAGTTGGATGTCTAATTGGTGATTGTGAGTGGAGACAAGAGGTTCTCATACTCAGGGGGAACATGATGTTCAAAGTTAGGGGAAATAAGTTGAAATATGCTTAGGGGTATCAGTGATAGGGGGAATTGGTTGGGCAAACTTATTTGGCAAATGGGCAAAAGCCTTGTGGCTTATGTTGCTAAGTCTTACAGTGTATACAGGCTGTGTGATGTGTTGAATGTTTGAAGATGCTTAATGCTTCTTGGATTTGTCATCATCACAAAGGGAAAAAATTCTAAGCCCTTAGTTTTGATAATTGACAAACTGCATGTTAGGACTTGTATCCTGCCAATTATGTGATGACAAAGTTGCTACCGCTTAGAGAACGATCGCGCTCACTTGTCACTATCATAGTCAACTATCACAGCTGGTGAAAAGTACAAAAGTTGGTGAAAAAGATGCTACCACATTTTTTCTTATAAAATGGGATCGCTCCTAGGTTTTTCTTATGTCATACTATAGATTACTCATCTTTCTCAACAAGAAAACCAACACTTCCATATTCTTACAACTAAATATCTCTCTAAAGCTAAGAATCAAAGACTCCACTTTGCAATAGGGAATCAATCATTTATTAAGTTATATTTTATTTCCTTGTTCTATTTGAGTCTTTGTATAGTTCTCTTAAATGTTTGCCTATATTTTTTTATGATTGTTAGTAGGTGATGAGGTGTAAACCTTTATTTTTGTAATCATCTAGAGTTAGGTGATTGTTTAAGCTAAAGTTAGCTTGGTGTATCCAGTTAGAGTTAGCTGGAGTTTATGGCAGCCGAGTTACTGCTTGGGTCTTCTTTTAATAGAGTTATTGGTAGGATACAAAGGATTAAGAGGCCAATCAGTGGATTCTACATTCAAGAAGCTTCTTGGATATAGTGATCTTAGAAATCCTAGAGGCAGGTCATGTTTTTTCTCCCTTAAGCAAGAAGTTTCCACGTAAAATCCTTGTTTCTACTATTTACTTTATTCCAGCACTTCTTAGCTTATATCTCTCTTAGTTCTTGTTTTGTGAGTTTATCTGGGAACAGGTTTCAGAGTTGAGGGGCAACTTACTGCAACCCTTCACTAGATATTATCATGTTGATTTAGTAGAGTCTTCAAAAACATATACATGCTGGTACAATTCTCCACAACCCTCGCTCTCTCTTTCTTCTGAAGTAGAATTCTGTACTTTTTAACACACCCACTAAGTAACAATTACTTGAAATGCTCTAATGATCAGTGATCACTCATAACAAGGAGTATATTGAAATAGAGTCATTACATACACTTCAATTGACAAATGCTTGAGCAAAACTAAAACTTCATGCATAACATCTACTCTAATTTTTTTTCTTTAGAAAATTATGAACGATCACTTGTTAGTATTTGATTACCTCATTGTTTTCTTTTCCTTGATCCTGTAGAGTATATTATATGAAGTCATGCAACAAAATGACTGGAAGCAACAAATAAAAACCCAAGGTATGGAAGTGAGAAGTATTACCAAAGAAAAATAAATTTTTGTTGTTTGATCTGCATTGCAAGTTGGAGTAGTTTATAGGGTGAAGCGTATTCAACAAAAATGGTTGCCAGAAATGACACATTTTGTGGGCGCCACTAGTAGGGTCTTGTTTAAAGGCCATAATAGCTGATCCAGATAAAGCAGAGGAAGACATGGGAAATTGGAAATGCAACAAGGGGTTCTACTAATACTTCTTTTGTGAGCGAATAACAATAACAATGCATAAGGGTGGAATAAGTTTCAATATTTTCAACAATGCTTTGGAAAGTATGAAAGAGAAAAGACTACATCTGTTTTTGTTTAATGGCATTGGCGGGCGATCAACACAAGGTTTTTGTTTCGGTTGACACTTTTAAATTTTAGCCGGCCAATGTAATAATAACTCAAACTTGAAGGACTTACTAGAAAATTGGTAGTATGTTGCAGGAAAATCATTCTTGCTTAGTTAAAATGAAAAGTCATAAGAGAAGTAGAGAGAATTAAGAAGGAGAGATGGAGATTTTTTTTTGATTGATATATAAATTGAATTAATTTTACTTTTTATTTATATAAGAAATAAAGAATGTTTTGGAGACTTTTCCGATAACTACTATAAAGATTTTTAGATGTAAATTGTTTACTTGATTGTAAGTTTCACGAAGTTGTTGTAAGATTTTTCAGGAAGTTGTTTGCATGAACTATTGGAAATTTTTAAATAATTCACTCAAGAACACTAATAAATCATTAGACAGAGATAAATCTAAGAGAATAGTTGGAACACTAACCTTTATCCATAGAAATAACTTGATTCAACAACAACAAAAACAATAACATACCCAGTATATTCCCATATAGTGGGGTCTGGGGAGGGTAGAGTACATGCAGACCATACCACTACCTCTGATGAAGTAGAGAGGTTGTTTCCGATAGACCCCCAAATTATAGAAATAACTTGATTGAGGATGACAAATTTTTCTAAACTTTGAAGAATAATTTTGCCATATTTTTTCAAAGATGGAGAGAAAGAGAGAACCAAAATCTTCTGAATTGAGACCATGCCTATTTAAGGCCCTGAAGTGTCTTTACACGTTGGATATGAACCTTTTCAATAAGTCTCAATCAGACTTAAGAAAATATCCATGAATTTTCTCTAATTTTAAATTATCTCATGCTAATAGATATTTAACATTGAAGAGCAAATATTTAATACTTTATTAGATCATAAATTGAGCTTCTTTAAAGATAGAAGTCTATGTATAATAAAAAATACTTTAATTGTGCTTCCACAAAATAGCAATTACTAACAATCTCCCACTTGGACCAGATATATTTTTAAATAATCATACATATATGAAACTTTAGTGTGCACAAACTTTTGATATCTTAATTAAAATATGTCAAAACAATCTAGTCCGTCGATACTACCAATATAGGATAAAAGAAATTTTCATAACATATATTCGTAACTAAAACCATCACAAATATTAGCAATACCAATGATATAGATCAAATAAATTACATGTAAAAGATCTAAGTCATGTCTATTTTCAGTTATACTTTATGACTTTAATAGTCTAAAATCACTTTCTTATATCTTATATAAAACCACAATAGAAAGTTAATATCTTTACTATTTAGAGTTATCAATAAATACATGATATTCATAAATTTCACAAAACTTCAATTTTATAATGACCCTCCAGGTCATTTGTTATATTTTCATGCTTTTTTTTTATGCGTAGAGCTTTCTCATAGATGCCTCAAATCATTATGACTTATTGGGACTGAAAGTTTGATCATTGACAGTTTGTTTGTTTTAGAGCCATTTTTTTAATTTTGGAGCTTTTAAAGTTGAGAAAAGTATCTTGGACCTAGACTTTAGGTAAATGGACTCGAATGTCAATTCTGAGAATCTCATTAGCTTCAGAATATCAATTTTAGGACAAAAGGACCATTGATTCGAGTCCCAAGCTTCTGAACTCATTTTGGGCTATTGGATGGATTTTGGCTAAGATGGATCCTTCGTTGTGGGACCAATTTTTTATTGAAATAACCCCAGATGGAAATTTCAATGGTGCTGTTGAATCTAGAATACCAAATTATGTAGGGTAGCATAGTTCATTTATATTTATGGATTTCTGAATGAATTTTGAGGGCCCGATTAGAATATTTACAACTTGCTTAAGTTGATGGTGCTGATGTACCTAATTCAGGCCAAAAATGGCCTCCGTGTTCGTGTGGCCTTAACCACAATTGTGAGGGTCAAGAAATTTTCCTCTGCGTTTGTGATCCAGCCTTCACATTTGCTAAAGGGAGGCCCGCCAGGCCTATCCAGTCTTTTTCTTCGCGATTATGGTGAATCAATCGTGTTTGCTAAGGTCTGTCCGATCCAGCTCCCCCGATTGAAACAGGGGTCCCATTTTTGCAAATAAGGATCCCTGGTGATATAAAATGTTGATGCCTTCATTTTTAGCTCATTTCCTAAGTCTGGATCACCTTTTTAGACTCTTGTGAGCTCAAAAATTATAATGGATTGAAAATCTGGTGCTGGAGTTAGATTGGAGACATTATTGTAATGGTATTCTTGTCATTATTCCTATAATTTCCCACTTACTTCTAGTTTAATTCATCAATTTTGTTCTTAAATTTTAGATTATGCTTGGGGATGCTTTACTACTTATTTGGACTAGGATTTTTGCTTATCTTTATAGCAAATAATCCATAAGTTGAGAGAGATATTGTGACAGTTTAAACTTTGTGATTTTGCAAGTGGGTCTCATGTGAGAGTTTTAGTCTATTTCTTGACTCGGATCATATATATGCAATATAGACATATATATTCTCATCTCGACGCATATAACCTTATTTTGATCGCGTGACCACAGTTGGAGGCTTCTAAGAAAGGAAAAGCTCTAGAGTAGAGGATTCTGCAAGCATTTACATCTAGGTAGGCTAGGCTTACTTTTCTTCTAGATTGTGCTTCTATTTAATATTATGTAGTATTGTGCTAGTTATGGGCAGATAATTACGGTTCGTTGTTATTTTAAAATTTATTAGTTAAATTATCTAATTAGGGACCCTTTTTGGCTGAATTCGACCCAATTTTCCTTATTATAGCATATGATTATCCCTTAGAACTATTTTTGACTTACTTAGTGCCTTGGAATGAGGTTGAGAAGCCTTAGACTACGTTTAGGATAGGTGCTTGCCTTAGGTTGGGTTTGGGACTAGTAGTGTGACACGGCCCACCCTAGGGCCTTGTCGTAATAGGCGTCCCAATTCAACCAGGACAAGAGACCACCCCTATTACCCAACCCAACCTCCAGTCGCCTGCCCTGAGTTTGTTAAATTCTGATCATGAAACAAAATAGTGTTACAACTCACATAAAGACTCTGGGAATAGATCACAAACGTGACCAACCCAACCGAGTCCAACTATCCCATAGCCATAATTCAACCATGCCAAACCATACCAAACAAGGCCATAAACCAAGCCATAACCAAAGATGTTCTATAACATAATATAATTAATCCCAAAATGAAAAATGATGGTACAGCGAGAAATTATGTCTGATGATGCCAGCCTCCCAGCCTATGCTAATGCCAATGCTGACACCTATACCGATCCCGCCCATTCCAACCCATAGAAGTACCACAAAGCCTCTAACTAAAAGAGTAATGAAATCTGGTTGGGCATACCCCCAACCATAGTCAAAACTAATATCCAAAATAAAATCAAGTGTCTAGATATATCTATAACATGGAATGGAACCTTCGAAAAGGATGGAAGCTCACCACTTCAACCCAAATGTTGTCCCCGAGTTAATCAATATGTGGGAGGAGTAGAATGGACAGTTCCTATATAGCATGGGTATACAGTCGATAAGGTAGTCCGTACTAGCAAAAAGTGAACAGACTTAGTCATCTTATCCATGATGACCCAAATCGAATCATATTGACCCCGATACCAAGGAAGACCAGTAACAAAGTCTATATTAATCACTTCCCACTTTTATTTGGGCAAATCAATTTCTTGATACAACCCTCCTGGCCTCATGTGCTCAACCTCAACCTGTTGACACACCATACACTTGGCTACAAAATTAGCCACATCCCTCTTCATACCATTCCACCAATAGATCTCCTTGAGATCACTATATATCTTAGTTGAGCCGAGATGAACACCATAGAGCGACTGATGCGCCTCAGCCAAAACCCTTTATGGCAACCCGTCGACATCAAGAACACACAACCTCCCTTGTTACCGTAAAGTACCATCACCACTTATCTCAAATACCATTACCTTTTACCCACCAATGTCACTCTTGATCTTCATCAAGATAGGATCCAACACTAGTTTCTCCTTAATCTCCACACCAAGAGACTATCGAACCACTTTCTGCACCATGCAACCATCCTTGCAGTCTAAGAGGCAAACTACATTAGCCTTACCGGGGCGATAGTGAAGACTCATATCGTAATCCTTGAGAAGATCAAGCCATCTCTTCTGCCCTAGATTAAGATCTTTCTAAGTGCACACATACTGTAGACTCTTATTATCAGAAAAGATATCCACGTGAACACCATACAAATAATGCCACCATATTTTCAAAGCAAACACAAGCACCAACAACTCCAAATCATAAGTATGATAATTCCTCTCATGTACCTTTAACTGCCTGGAATCTTAGGCAATCATCTTCCCATGCTACATCAACACACAACAAAGACCTACCCGAGATGCATCAAAATAAACCACGAACCCGTCATTGCCTTTCGACAAAGTCAAAATTAGAGCCGAAGTTAACTTATCCTTTAACTTCTCAAAACTCCCCTTATCCTTTAACTTATAAAAACTCCCTTCACAAGCATCTGACCAAGAAAAATTAACCTTCTTCTAAGTTAACTTAGTCAAAGGAGCAGTCATCAACAAAAAGCTTTCCACAAAACGCCTATAATACTCTGCTAAACTCAAGAAGCTCCAAATGTTAGATAGAGTTATAGGTCTAAGCCACCTCTTCACCACAACAACCTTATACGGATCCACCATGATCCCTTAACTAAAAATAATATGACCCAAGAACGTTACGACACTCAACCAAAACTCACACTTGGAGAACTTGGCATACAACTGCTGTTCCTTAAGGTCTACAACATCACACGGAGGTGATCAACACGATCTACCTCACTATTCGAATAAAAAAATGTCATTAATAAACACAAAGATGAAGAGATCTAAATACTGACGAAAAACTCTGTTCATTAGATCCATAAACGCTGCCGGAGCATCAGTCAACCCAAATGGCATCCCCAAGAACTCAAAGTGCCCATATCGGGTATAAAAAGCCATTTTAGAGATATCCACCTGCCTAATCTTTAGCTGATGGTACCTAGACAGAAGATTTATTTTAGAAAAGAACTAGGGAACTTAGAACTGGTCAAGCAGATCATCTATCCTTGGAAAAGGATACGTGTTCTTGCTCGTCACCTTGTTCAGCTGCCTATAGTCAATGCACATCTAAATGGATCCATCCTTCTTGCACACAAACAACACTGGTGCACCCCAAGGAGATACACTAGGACGAATAAACACCTTATCCAGAAAATCCTTAAGTTTCTCCTTTAGTTCCCTCAACTCGGCCAGAGCCATTCATTATGGAGGAATAGAAATTGGACGAGTGTTCGGAATTAGATCAATACCAAACTCTATTTCCCTATTCGGAGGAACACCAGGAAGATCATTTGAAAAGACCTCTGGAAACTTATTAACCACAGAAACTGAGTAAAAAGAAGGACCTTCCGAGTTAGAATCCTTAACCCAGACCATATGATAAGGACAACTTTTAGAGATTAATCTCTGAGCTCTAAGATAAGAAATAAACCTCCCCCTAGCAGCTAAAGAAGCACCCTTCCATTCTATAATCGGCTGACTAGGGAACTTAAGGATAACCCTATGGGTTCGATAATCCAAATATGCGTAACAAGAGTGTAACCAGTCTATACCCAGAATAACATCAAAATCCACCATATCCAACTCAAACAGATCCACCAAGTTCTGCTTGCCATTAACAGATACCCCCCTCTAGACTCTCTTAGCAATAACCTAGTCACCTACTAGAATAGAAATAGAAAAAGGATCCAAAATAACTTTCGGATTGAAACCAAAAGATATAGCCACATAAGGAGTCACATAGGAAGGAGTAGATCCTATATCAAGGAAACAATATACGTCATGAGAGAAAAGCTATAACGCACTAGTAACGACATCAGGTGATGCCTCGGATTCCAATTAAGATGCCAAAGCATGCAACCTGTTTTGACCAACACTAGAACCAGGAAAAGTAACAGTAGAAGTTGCCACACCACCAGGGTAGGAGAAGAAGATGAAGCCACAAGAATCTTATTCTCCCTCGTAACAACCTTATTAATCGGACAATCCCTGAGTCGATGGCCTTCTTGGCCACACTTGAAGCATTTGAACTTCCCTTAATCGCAATAACCCCGATAAGGACGACCACAAAACTGACAAAGAGGACATGAAGAAACTGACTGACCTCCGCTTGCCTGAGATTGGGCACCATGCACCTGAAAATTGTCACCACCTTGATGACGCCTATCAACCAAATGATAAGGAGAACTAGCAGTAGAATAGGAATCAGAACTCCCTTACTTTTTTTGGGCCATTTGCCACCTTTTCGACCACCCTGAGAATGAGCACCTCCCTGATCAGAAAATCTGCTCCTCTTACCCTGCCTAACCCCAAAATCTTCCTACTTCCTCTTGTCATCCTCTACCTATTGTATATGAATAGTAAACCTAGAGATGTCTATATCCTTAATCAACAAGGAATCTTGCACTCCAAAATTAGATCCTAATTCAACCCAGAAGCGAACTTCCTCATTCTACCCCACATGTCAACCACTAAATCAGGAGCATACCTTGACAATTGGTGAAACTTCAAGGCATATTCCTTGACAAACATCCTCCCCTGCTTGAGGTTCACAAACTCCTCCATATTTGCTTCCCTCAACTCTTGGGGAAAGAAACAATATTGAAAAACACTAGATAAGGCATACCATAAAGATGACTCCTCCATATCTCCTCTATCTCTATCACATTCATCATACCACTGATATGCAATATCTTTGAGTTGATAATCTGCAAAGTTTACCACCTCCATATTAATGGCCTGCATCACCTGAAATATCTTTTCCATCTCATCCAAGAAGACCTGTGGATCCTCTTCCACCTCCACTTTAGAAAAAGTAAGAGGACCCATCTTCATAAATTGGCTAACCCCTATGTCCTCAGCAGAAATAGCACCAAACACATTCCGTTCAACCTGAGCAATAACCAGTTTCATAATAGCATGGATAGACTGATGGAATTCTGCATTAGTCACCTTCCCTTGAGGAGGACTAGTAGCAATCGGTGGAACTCTAGGTCTATTAGGGATAGGACCATGATATCAAAGATGAACCCAGAAGTAGGATGCACCCCTTTAGTATTACCCTCAGATAGGATAGAAGAATTTTCTTGTGTTCCAGATCTTTGAGGCATAATTTTAAAGACGAATAAACAAGGAATAAAGAAGATTCCAGGACTGAGACTCCAAGCTTGACAACAAAATACCAAGAAAGTGAAATCCTAAATGTCTTGTAGCCTCTCCCTTATGAGTGGTGGCGCTCTATACACCCTTAAAATTGACTCTACCCGACACGATTTTGTGGACTCCTAATTGACCATGAACCTAGGATCTGATACCAACTTGACACGACCTACCCTGGGGCCTTGTCGTAATGGGAGTCCCAAGTCCAACCAGGACCGGAGACCACCCCTATTACCCAACCCAACCTCCAGCCGCCAGCCCAGAGTTGGCTGAATTCCAAGCATGAAACAAAATAGTGTAACGGCTCACATAAAGACTCTGGGAATAAATCACATCCCTGACCGACCCATCTAAGTCCAACCATCCCATAACCATAATTTAACCATACCAAACCATGCCAAACCATACCAAACAAGGCCATAAACCAGGCCATAACCAAAGATGTTCCAAAATATTATATAATTAATCCCAAAATAAAATATGACCGAACAGTGAGAAATTATGTTCGATGATGCCAGCCTCCCACCCTATTCCAATACCAAGGCTGACACTTATACTGATACCACCCATTGCAACCCATAGAAGTACCATAAAGCCTATAACCAAAAGATTAACGAAATCCGGTTGGGACATGCCCCCAACAATAGCCAAAACCAATATCCATAATAAAATTAAGTATCTAGAAATATCTATAACATGGAATGGAACCTTCCGAAAGGATAGAAGCTTACCACTTCAGTCCAAATATTTTCCCTAAGTCAATCACTATGTAGGAGGAGTTGAATCCTGTATAGCATGGGTATACAGCTGAAAAGGTAGTCCCCACTAGCAAAAAGTGCACAGACTTAGTCATCCTATCCACGATGACCCAAATCGAATCATATTGACTTTGAGACCAAGTAAAACTGGTAATAAAGTCCATATTGATCACCTCCCACTTCCATTAAGGCATATTAATTGACTCATGTGTTCAATCTTAACCAATTGACACACCATGCACTTGGATATAAAATCAGCCACATCCCTCTTCATACCATTCCACTGATAAATCTCCTTAAGAACATGATACATCTTAGTCAAGTTGGGATGAACAATATAGCATGACTCATTCGCCTTAGTCAAAACCCTTTGTCGCACTCATTGATATTAGGAACACACAACCTCCCTTTTTACCGTAAAGTACCATCACTACTAATCTCAATTACCATTACCTTTTATCCACCAACATCTTTCTTGATCTTCATCAAGATAGGATCCAACACTTGTTTCTCCTTAATCTCTGCACCAAGAGATGATCGAACCACTTCCTGCACCACCACACCTCCATCCTTGGAGTCCAAGAGGTGAACTCTAAGATTAGCCAAACAGTGAATATACTTAACCAATTCTCGCTTTCCTTCCACCACATAAGACAAAATTCCCATGGATAACCTGCTAAGAGCATCAGTAACCACATTAGCCTTACCTGGGTGACAGTAAAGACTCATATCATAATCCTTGAGAAGCTCTCGCCATTTTGTCTGCCTGAGATTAAGTTCTTTCTGAGTGAACATATACTGTAGACTCTTATGATCAGAAAAGATATCCATGTGAACACCATACAAATAATGCCACCATATTTTAAAAGAAAATATAACCGCCAACAGCTCCAAATCATGAGCAGGATAATTCCTCTCATTTACCAATAACTGCCAGGAAGCATAGGCAATCACTTTCCCATGCTGCATCAATACACAACCAAGCTCTACCCGAGATGCATCACAATAAACCACGAACCCATTATTTCCTTCCAACAAAGTCAAAATTAGAGCCAAAGTTAACTTATTCTTTAACTTCTGAAAATTCCCTTCACAAGCATCTAACCAAGAAAACTTAACCTTCTTTTGAGTTAACTTAGTCAAAGGAGCAGCTATCGACAAAAAGCTTTTCGTAAACTACCTGTAATACCCGGCTAAACCCAAGAAGCTTCGAATATCGGATGGAATCATAGGTCTAGGCCACATCATCCAACAACTTTCTATGGATCCACCATGATCCTGTCACTAGAAATAATATGACCTAAGAAAGTTATAGCGCTCAACCAAAACTCACACTTGGAGAACTTGGCATGCAACTGTTGTCCTTTAAGATCCGAAATACCACATGAAGGTGATTAGCATGATCCATCTCACTCTTTGAATAAACCAGAATGTCATCAATAAATAAAATGATGAAGAAATCCAAATACTGACGAAAAACTCTGTTCGTCAGATCCATAAATGTCGTTGGAGCATTAGTCGACCCAAATAACATCACCAAGAACTCAAAGTGCCTATACTGGGTATGAAAATTCATCTTAGGGTCACCTTGTTCTTTAGATGATGGTTCCCAGACTGATGATCTATCTTACAAAAGAACTTGGCACCTTGTAACTAGTCAAACAGATCATCTATCCTTGGAAGAGAATACTTGTTCTTGACTGTTACCTTGTTCAGCTACCTATAGTCAATGTACATATGAAGGTAACCATCTTTATTGTACACAAACAACACTGGTTCACCCCAAAGAGATACACTATGACGAATAAACCCCTTATCTAAAAGATTCTTAAGTTGCTCCTTGAGTTTCCTCAACTCAGTCAGAGCCATTCTATACAGAGGAATAGAAATTGGACGAGTGTCTGTAATTAGATCAATACCAAACTCTATTTCCCTATCCAGAGGAACACCAGGAAGATCATCTGGAAAGACCTCTAGAAACTCATTAATCACAGGAACTGACTAAAAGAAAGACCTTATGAGTTAGAATCTTTAACCCAACTCATGTGATAAAGACAACCTTTAGAGATTAACCCCTGATCTCTAAGATAAGAAATAAACTTCCCCTATGAGCTAAAGAAGCACTATCCCATTCTATAACCGGCTCACCAGGGAACCTAAGGATAACCTTACGGGTACGATAATCCAAAGATGCGTAACAAGAGTGTAACCAGTCCATACCATGAATAACATCAAAATCCACCATATCCAACTCAAACAGATCCACCAAGGTCTACTTGCCACCAACAGATACAAACACCCCTTATAGACTCCTTTAGTAATAACCGAGTCACCTACTGAGGTAAAAAAAAAAGATTCAAAATAACTTCCATATCAAAACCAAAAGATACATACATATAAGGAGTCATGTAGAAGAGAGTAGACCTCAGATCAAGAAAATAATATACATCATGAGAGAAAAGCTGTGACGTACCAGTAACGACATCAGGTGATACCTCGACTTCTTGTTAAGATGCCAAAGCATACAACGTGTTCTGAGAAACACTAGAATTAAGAGTAGTAAGAAAAGAAGATGCCACACCACCAGGTGTAGGAGCAGAAGATGAAGCCACAAAAATTTTATTCGCCCCCGTAGCAACCTTATTAATCGGGACCATCCCTGGTTGATGGCCTACCTGGCCACACTTGAAGCATTTGTCCTTTCTTTCATCATAATAACCCTGCTGAGGATGACCACAAATTCAACAAAGAGGACATGAATAAACTAACTGACGTCCGCTTTCCTGATCGACTAAGAGGACATGAAGAAACTAACATATGCTTGCCTGAGATTGGGCACCCTGTGCACGAAAATTGTCACCACCATGATGACACCTATCGCCCGACTGATAAGGAGCACTAGTAGTAGAGTAGGAACCAGAACTCCCCTACTTTTTTTTCTGCCATTTTCCACCATCCCGCCTACCCTAAGACTGAGCACCTCTCTAATCTGAAAACCTGCTCCTCTTATACTACCTATCCCCAAACTCTGCCTACTTTATTTTCTCATTCTCCAACTGTTGCATATGAATAGTCAACTTAGAGATGTCTATATCCTTAATCAACAAGGCAGTCTTGCTCTCCAAAATCAGATCCTAACTAAACCCAGAAGTGAATTTCCTCATTCTAACCCGTATGTCACCCACTAAATCAGGAGCATACCATGACAATTTGTGAAACTTCAAGGCATATTCCTCGATAGACATTCCCCCTTAGTTGAGGTTCACAAACTCCTCCATCTTTGCTTCCCTCAACTCTTGGGGAAGAAATGATCCAATATGCAACGATCCTCCATCTACTCTATCCCTATCTCACTCTTCATATCACTAATATGCAACGTCTTTGAGCTAATAAGATGCAAAGTTTACCCCCTCTACATTAGTGGCTTACTTTACTTGAAATATCTTTTCTATCTTATTCAAGAAGCCCTGTGGATCCTCCTTCTCCTCTACTCCAAAAAAAGTGGGAGGATCCCTCTTCATAAATAGGTCAACGCCTGTGGCCTCAGCAAATAAAGCACCAAACACGCCCGCTCAGCCTGAGCAACAACCTATTTTGCAATAGCATGGATAGACTGACAGAATTTTGCATTAGTCGCCTTTCCTTAAGGAGGACTAGTAGAACTAGTGGAACTCAGAAATATCAAGGATAGGACCGTGAATCGGTGATGAACCCCAGAAGTAGGATGCACCCCTTCAGCATTACCCCCATATGGGATAGAAGAATTTTCTTGTGTTACATATCTACGAGCCATGATCTAAAAGATGAACAAACAAGGATTAGAGAAGATTCTAGGACTGAGACTCCTAGCATGAAAATAGAATACCAAGAAAGTGAAATATTCCTAAGTGCCTTGTAGCCTCTCCCTTTTGAGTGTGGCATACTACACACCCCTAAAAGAGACTCTTCTCAACACAACTTTGTGGACTCATAATCGACCATGAACCTAGGCTCTGATACCAACTTGACATGACCCACCCTGGGGGCTTGTTGTAATGGGCGTTCGAAGTCCAACCAGGACCGAAGACCACCCCCATTACCCAACCCAACCCAACCTCCCACCGTCTGTCTTGAGTTGATTGAATTCCAAGCATAAAACAAAATAGTGTAACATCTCACATAAAGACTCTGAGAATAGATCACAATCATGATCGACCCAACTGAGCCCAACCATCCCATAAACGTAATTTAACCATACCAAACAAGGCCATAACCAAAGATGTTCCAAAATATAATATAATTAATCCCAAAATAAAATATGACAGAACAGTGGGAAATTATGTCTGATGATGCCAGCCTCCCAGCCTATTCCAATACCTAGGCTGATACTTATATCGATCCCGCCCATTCCAACCCATAGAAGTACCACAAAATCTCTAACCAAAAGAGTAATGAAATTCGGTTGGGACATTCCCCCAACCATAGCCAAAACCAATATACAAAATAAATTCAAGTGTCTAGAAATATCTATAACATGAAATGGAGATTTTCAAAAGAATGGAGGCTCACCACTTTAGTCCAAATGCTCTCCTCGAGTCAATCACTATATAAGAGGAGTAGAATGGTTGGTTCCTGCATATGGTGGGTATACAACCGCCAGTAGTGAGTGACCGCTAGCATGATCTCAGGGTAAGGATAAAATAATGCTATTTATAAAACCAAGTAAAATAATCCATATGCACACAACCATACACATATATATAACTATGCTAGGAAAAAGGGATCGGGTTTAGCATGCCTTTAAAACCTTTACCTGGGCTGTGTAGCCTTGCCGTTCTAAACTACCCACGAGCTATATGGGTTCATATCCCTCTGCTGAAAGGGCCCCAGTGCGTGTAGCTGCATGAACAGGGAAGTATCCCATGGGATGACTAGTACATCCTCAAAATAAATTATTACATCATGCACACGTTCTCCAAGACCAACCTCATATCAGCAAATATGAGTTTCCAATTTTGGTCCCCCCGGTACCTCCACTTTCCATGGCTTAGCTACACCTTTTGCTATTATTGTCGAATTAAAACCAATTTCCAAATAACCAAACCATTATCCATTTATTAACCAAGGCTATTGATATTGGTATCGTCATACCAACCCTTACTTGCAAGTATTATCCATAGCCAACCATTTATAAGTTTAAGGGGACTTTCAAGTGACCTTCCATTTACCATATTAAACCACTTGGGAGACTTCCACGTTCACCATAAGAATAACTAATTAGCCTTTTACCATTCCAAGTGATTTAAACCATGCATAATTTCTTTACCAAGGTTAAAACATGCAAGAGTTCCATTAAAAGAAATCAATGCAATGAATATATCTTTATAAGCATTTTATCAAACACATTGGGGGCATAATGTGATAAAAACCAATTCCAATTACCAATAAACCATTCCTATTCAATCCAATTATCCATAACCACCATTAATACATATAAAAGCATAATTAAACCATGGGAAACCATAACCAACCATTTAACATCAAAACCCCCAAATCATATTTGAAAGCCAAAATTATGTAATAGCAAAATCATGAAAACATTCATATAAACCATGCCCTTAAGTAAAATTAACAATGAGGGAAGAGAACATGCCTTAAACCAAGATGATGACGGAAAGAAATCACCAAGACAAGCCCCAAATAGATCCTTTAGTTGAAACCCTGGCTCCCTTTGCCCAAAAGCTCTTGAGAGAATTACGGAATGTTTAGGAAGAGTTTCTAAGTGTTAATGAATAGAAAATAGGGTAAATAAGCTCCCAAGTAGGTTAGAAATTATGGGACCCTATTAGGATAAGTGGTGAAATATCTAGAATACCCCCACTTAAGTTTCACCAAAATCCCATCGTAGGGATACAACTGACCTACATGAGTCGTACCCCCCAATACGATCGATATCCACCATTAGTAACCTCGCCTCCGCCCTTAGACCAAACACTGTCCAGTATATGACACATCCAACCAAGTCATAACCACAACATATGATTCGTATCCATGACCCGTATCCCTGGTAGAATAAAATACCTAGAGGATTGGACACTGCCTACCACATGAGTCCCTGGTATGATTCGTACTCTGGCTTATGGCTTATTGTCAGACACTCGTACGCAGATCCAACCAAAGTAACCAAGTCTAAGATTAAGTTACAAAACAAAACAACCCGTAACCACCAATACGACTCGTACCCCTAAGTCATATCCATTCCAGTAACCAAAATCTATCCCACCAACCAACACTAGTCAGTATACGATCAAACCATACCAACCGTACCCCAACATACAGCTCATACCTATGAGTCATATTGGGTCCAAAGATCAAAATTCCAAGAAATTTTCCAACGTCCCGAAACTAGGGTGTTTTATAATAGTTCCAATCAACCTATCTTTTAGGTAAAATGCCTAGAATAGCCCCTTATGAACCAAATGATCTCTATTAATCACCATAGGCTTATTTTTAAGTTTAAGATGACTTAGTCTGTCTCAAGAACCATGTTTAGCCTTGTTACTATAGGTAGGGTAGTATTTGTTTGAAAAATACAACCTTCATCTTATGGATTTAGACATGAAACACTTTCAGAGACTTAACCACCTGGTGTCACAACCCAAACTAGGGCTTGGCCGTGATGGGTATCTCAAGTCCGTCGAAGACCGGAGACCACCCTCTTTACCTATCCAAACAGAATACAATATATCTAGCAGTGGATAAATTCCAAACATATAACAAGACAGGCAACTCAGAAAAGAAATTTTAGAATTTCAACATCTCAATCCACAGTAATCCATAAATCCTCTACACAAACCAAAATCATTTTATGTCGGGAAATGTCTTCGACGATAGCTAAAAAAGTCCAATAGAAGTAGCCTAAAACATAAATAAAACATAACTTTAAAATGATATCCCTTTTGGAAAATGGAAGCTCACCACTTGAAAGCAGACTGTTGACAACCCAAATATCCTATCACTATGCTGGAAAAATAGAAGTTTCTTTAGTTCCTGCATCACGTAGGGATACAATGTCCAGAGACGGTTAATAGGCTAAGAGCTTGCATGTAACTTAGGGAAGGGATAAAATAATGCCAAGTCAAAACCACAGTAAAATCCATATGCACACATTGTGTATATATATATAACATACTGGGGTAGGGAATAAGGTTTAGCATAAAGGGAAAATATTAGTTGGACTATGTAGCTCAACTATTATAAAAATACCTACGGGTTATATGGGTCAAACTTCCCCCGCTGAAAGAACCCAGTGCGTGTTAGTCGCACGAACCGGAGGTATCAAAGAAGACCAGGGAATTCCCCGACCCCATGTCAATCCAGGATACAAATATATGTATAAAGTATGTCATAAGCAAACAACCATCAAGACCAACCCTTACACCAACAAACATGAGTTTCCAGTATCAGTCCCTCTGGGGCATCCACCTTTACGACTTAGCTACACAATCCCATTTAAGCCCATATTAAAATAAGTTTCACATAACCCATCTATTTAACCAAGGAATTATCCATTAAGGCACACCATAGGTATTATCATAACCTTACGCTTGCAAGTTTATAATTAAGCCATTATAATTTGATTAACTTGGGGGAATGCCTCGACCCTCTTTGTTTATTAAATTATTGTGGGGAATGCCTCGACCCTTTTGTTTATCAATTCAACCCAAGGAATACCTCAATCTACAAATTTCTAATTTAAAATCAAAGAATGGCTAACAAGGCCTTCAAAAATCCATGTTTATCAGCTTAACCATTTATGCAATGCAATAGTATAGGTGAGTACACCAAATCATGTGACAAATCATATTCGAATCCAATTACACATGTGGGTTGAGGGAACACAATTTACAAAACCAAATTCCAAACAAAATTATCAAATTAGGGGAATGCCTCTAACCTCTTTCCAATTTCCATACCCATGCACCTAATTAGCTAAAAAACTATTGATAAAGCAAGAACAATGCAAATAAAATCATGGGAATCCAATTCGAATAACATTCATTCCAAAACCCTCATCCATATCAAAATCCATATTCAAATCCACATGAACAACTATATAAATACATGCTTTAAGTAAAATAATTTTAAGGGGAAGAGTGACATGCCTGAGATATCAAGAATTATGGAGAGAAATCAACCCTTGGACACTCTAATTGCCAATCTCTTGAAACCCTAGGTGTTCTTGACTTAGGGAATTGAGAGAGCTTGAGAGATTGTATTTGATTGTTTAAGTGATGGAAATAACCCTTCTTGGGGTGTTTTATGGATGTGGGTCCTAAGTGGGGAGGGAGAGAAATAACAAGAATGCCCCCACTTAAAAGTGTAGAAAATATCAATCCAGTAATCACGGGTCACCTTACAACTCGTGACGTCTGGCTATGAGTTATTTCCATGACTCGTAGTCTGAGCAATAGCTCAAGGACCCTCTAATGTTAACCCTACGAGTCGCACACTATGACTCATGAGGTGTCACTACGACATGTACGATCCTAGTCGTGGTCAAGGCAAAAACTGTAGGCACCATTACTGGTTTGGCTACAAGGAGCATTATATGACTCATTCAGAGTCTTGACAATTTATTGGGTCTAGTCATTGTCAGAACAGACACCTTTGGCAATCTCACTGGTCACCCTACAATTGGGGTCCTACGACCCGTATGAACACCTTATAACCAGTAAGGTATGTTGTATTCAGGGCAGTGAGTTCAAAAACTCAAGGAATTTTACAGGGCCAAAATCTGCGGTGTTACATTCTCCTCCTAGGATCATTCATCCCCGAATGACTAGCTAAAACATCCGTTAGCATGATTTAACTCAGAAATGAAACCATAATTACCTTTAACAAAGACATAATACGAAGATATTAAGGAATACAGATACCTTAAGCACGATTATCCAAAGCGGAAAAAAATGGATACTTGGACTTCATGTACTCTTCAGCTTCCCAAGTAGCTTCTTCACCCTTATAATTTCTCCACAGAACATTCAACGATGCTACATCCTTAGTCCTTAAACTATGGACTTGCCTATCCAAGTCTCAACCAGGACTTCCTCATAAAACAAGGAATCCAAAATATCCACACTCTTTAAACGAACAAGTAAGGAAGGATCACCCGTGCACTTCTTAAATATTAAAACATTGAACACCGGATGGATAGAATCCAAATTCAAAGGCAACTCTAACTCATAAGTCATATTTCCCACTCTTCTTAAAATCAAGTACATGCCAACATATCGGGGACTGAGATTTCCCTTCTTTCCAAACCTCATCACCCCTTTCATAGGATACACCTTCAAGAACACCTAATCGATAATATCAAACTCTAATTCCCTACTCCTCACATCTGCATAGGACCTTTGGCTGCTCTGAGTAGTTTTTAGTCTTTCCCTAATCACCTTCACTTTCTCCATGGATTGATGAAATAAGTCAGGACAAAATAATGTAGTATCACTGACTTTGAACAACCTAATAGGATAACGACATCTCCTACCATACAAAGCCTCAAATGGAGCCATCTGAATACTAGAATGATAAACATTATTACACGCGAACTCGATGAGAGGTAAATGGTCAATCCAACTACCACCAAAGTCAATCACACAAGCCCTTAGTACATCTTCCAGAGTCTAAATGGTCCTATCCACTTGTCCATTCATCTGAGGGTGGAAAACGGTGCTAAGATTAACCTTAGTTCCCAAACCCCTCTAAAATGATCACTAAAAATGCGACGAAAACTACGTGCCTCGATTAAATATAATAGAAACAGGTGCACCATGTAACTTGACGATCTCCTGAATGAAAAGTTTAGCATAATCCTTCGCAGAATAATTAGTCTTCATTGGGAAAAAAGTGAGCAAACTTAGTCATCTTATCCACGAGGACCCAAATCTAATCGAACTGACTTTGAGATAGCAGAAGACCATTAAGAAAGTCCATATTGATTACTCCCCACTTCCATAAGGGAAACTCAATCTCTTGACATAAACCACCCAGCCTCAAGTGCTCCACCTTTACTTGCTGAAAAACCATATATTTGGCCACAAAATTGGTCACATCCCTCTTCTTGTTATTCCACCAATAGGCCTCTTTCAAGTCATGGTACATCTTCATTGAACTAGGATGGATAGTGTACCTCGACTTATGAGCCTCAGCCAAGATTCTTTCCCATAACCCATCAACATTGGGAACACACAATCTACCTCCATACCTCAGGATACCATTACCACCAATTTCAAAAGCCATCAACTTATGCAGACCCACATCATCCTTAATCTGCATCAAGATAAGATCCAAAACCTGCTTCCCTTTACCTCGGCACAAAGAGATGACTTTATCACCTCTTGCACAATCACACCTCCATCCTTAGAGTTTAAAAGATGAACTCTAAGATATGCTAAATGGGGAATATCCTTCACCAAACCTCGCTTCACCTCATCAACATGAGATAAGCTCCTCCTCATGGATATCCTGCTAAGAGCATCAACAACCATATTAGCTTTTCCTAGGTGATAATAGAGACTTATATCACAATTCTTGAGCAACTCAAACCATCTTTTTTGCCTGAATTCAACTCCTTCTGGGTAAACACATACTGCAGGCTCTTATGATCCGAATATAAATCAACATGAATGCCATACAAGTAATGACACCAAATCTTTAGAGAAAAAACCACATATAACAATTCTAAGTCGTAGGTTAGATAATTCTTCTCATGCACCTTAAGCTGCCTAGAAGCATACATCACAACCTTATGATGCTGCATCAACACACAACCTAGTCCCACATGAGATGCATCATAATAAACAACAAAAATCATAAGTACCCTCTAGTAGGGTCAGAATTAGAGCATAAGTCAACTTATTTTTCTACTTCTAAAAACTACCCTCACAAGTATCAAACCATAGAAACTTCATCTTTTCCTGAGTCAACCTATTCAATGGAGAAGCGATCAAAGAGCAACTCTCCACAAACCTCCGATAATACCCATCCAAACCCTAGAAACTCTTAATATTGGTTGGAGTCGGGGGTCTAGGCCACTTCTTAACCACCACAACTTTGTACGGGTCCACCATGATCCCTTCATTAGAAAACATGATTGAGGAAGGTCACAACATTCAACCAGAACTCACACTTCAAGAACTTAGCATACAAATGCTGATCCTTAAGGGTCTGCAACACCATACAAAGGTGTTGGCATGATCCTCTTTACACTGGGAGTATACCAAGATGTCATCAATAACACAATGACAAATAAGTCTAGAAACTGATGAAATACCTAGTTTGTAAGATCCATGAATGCCACTGGAGTATTATTCAACCCAAAAGAGATAATTAAGAACTCATAATGGCCATACTAGGTTCAAAACATAGTCTTAGGGATATACACCTCCCTAATTTTCAATTGATGATAATTTGACCAAAGATCAATCTTAGACAAGTACTTAGCACCCTAAAGTTGGTCAAACAAGTCATCAATCCTAGGGAAAGGATACATATTCTTCATATTCACCTAATTCAACTACTGATAGTCTATACACATCCGAAGGGAACCATCCTTCTTACGCACGGAAAAAATAGGAGCAACCCATAGAGAAACACTAGGGCAAATAAAACCTTTTTTAAGAAGATCTTTCAACTGCTCCTTGAGTTCTTTAAACTCAGCTGGAGCCATTTTGTAAGGAGGGATAGAGATAGGACAGGTATTCGAAAGAAGATTAATCCCAATGTCTATTTCCCTAGCGGGAGGAATACTCGAAAGATCATTAGAAAATATTTCAGGAAACTCATTGACAACAGAGATGGATTGTAAAAAAGGTCCCTCAAAATTAAGATCCTTAACCCAAAATAGATGATATAATCACCCCTTAGAAATCAATTTATGGGTTCTAAGATAAGAAATAAAAATTTCCTTAGGCTCTAGGGAACTCTTTTCCCACTCAATTATTAGTTCATTTGGGAATTAGAAACTGACCCTTTGGGTTCTACATTCAAGAGATGCATAACACGAACAGAGTCAATCCATCTCTAATATCACATCAAAATCTAACATATCCAACTCTATCAGATCCACCAAAATTTCCCTACCATAAATAAATACCACGCTACCCCTATAGACCCTTATAGCTATAATAGAGTCACCCATTGGAGTAGACACAACAAAGGGATCAGAAATACATTCAAGACCAAAATAAAAATAAATAGCCACATAAGGGGTCATAAAAAAGAGTATACCCTGGATCAAGTGAGCAATACATGTCACGTAAGAAGAGTTGTAACATACCAGTGACAACATTAGGAGAAGCCTTAGATTCCTGATAGGTAGCAAGAGCATACAAATGATTTTGACTAGTGTCGGTACTAGAAGTAGCACCTATTGGTGCTGGAGCTAAAGACATAGCAACAAAAACCTTAGCCAGTTCCTCTGAATATGGTTAGTTTGGCCACATTAAAAACACTTATTTATCCTTTTATAAAAAAACCATGGTGCCACTGTACACAAAATCAGTAAGAAGGATATGATACTTGTCCCATCTAGCTTAAGATTGGGCACCTTGTGACTTAAACCCACGATTATTTTGAAAATGATGATCACTAGACGGCTTAGGATATAGAGCACTAGCCGTAGAATAAGAACCAGATTTTCTCCACTTCTTTTTAGACCACTGCCTACCATCTCTACCACTATTCTGCTAGCCTTCATCCTGCGTAAAATACCTGAATTTCTTATTCTGCCATTCCTCTATTTTGTCTTGTTTCTTCTTTTCATCCTCAACCTGCTGCATATACACCATAATCTTAGAGATATCCATGTCATTATTCAATAAGGCAGCCTTGTACTTTAACACCAAGTCCTGAGACAAGCCTAAAGCAAACTTTTGCATCTTATCCCTCACAGAAGACACCAACACTGGGGTATAGTGATACAACTGATAGAATTTCAAGGTGCACTCCTTCACAGTCATTCTACATTGCTTCAAATTCACAAACTCCTCAACCTTCACTTTTCTCATCTCTTGAGGAAAGAAGCAGTCAAGAAAAGCACCAGAAAAGTCATCCTACATAGCTGGCTCAAAATCATCTTTTCTCAATGGTTCCCACTCCTCATACCACTGATATACCATATTATTCAACTGTTATGCAACGAACTCCATACCCTCAAATTCAGAAGCATGCATTACTCAAAAAATCTTTTCCATCTTATCTATGAACCCTTAAGAATTCTCTTCAACCTTGGAATTAGTAAAAGTCAGAAGAATTAACCACATGAACTGAACAACCCTTGTGGCTTCACAAATAAGAGTGACAAGAGCAACATGCTCAAATTGGCATGACTGGGAGGCCACTAAATGAGTAAGCAAATTAATCGACTGGCAAAACTGGGCATTAGACACATCCCCCTAAGGCATTAGGGTAGAAGTACCATCAACTCGAGGAGGACTAGTAAGGATCGATGAAACTCCATGGGGGTAGTAAAAAGTAGAGATCCTAGACTAGTTTTGTACCCATAAGCAGGATGAGCTCCATCCATGTTGTCTGTAGGTAGGATAAAAAAGTTTCCATATATATCAAATCTTCAGGGACACATGATCTGAAATGTGAACAATCAAAATTAGAGGAGATTTTAACATCCTAGACTCTACAACCCAAAATTAGAACACAAGAAAGGGAAATATTCCTAAATGCCTCATAGTCTCTCCCTTATAAGTGTGGTGCACTACACACCCATAAAAGAGACTCTACTTGACATAGATTTGTGGTCACCTAATTGACCTTAAATAAAGGGCTCTGATACCAACTTGTCATGACCCGAACCAGGGTTTGTCTATGACAGGTATCTCAAGTCTGTCGAGGATCGAAGACCACCTCTTTACCTAGCCAAATAGAACATAATATAGATAGCAACGGATGAATTCCAAACACATAACAAGATACCCTGAGTTCCAAACATATAATAAGATAGGTAACTCAGAATTTGTTTTTTAGAATTTCAACAATATCTCAATCCGCAACAATCCACAAAGCCTCTACATAGACCAAAATAATTCTAAGTCAGGATATGCCCCCAACGATAGCCAGAAAAATCTAATAGAAGTAGTCTAAGACATAAATAAAATAGGACTTTAAAATGATATCCCTTAACTAGAATAGAAGCTCACCACTTCAAATTTAACTGTTGACAACCCAGATATCCTATCACTATATAGGAAAATAGAAGTGTCTCCAGTTCTACATAAAATAGGGGATACAATGTCCGAAGATGGTTAGCGGGTTGAGCGCTAGCATGTAACTCAAGAAAGGGATAAAATAATGCCAAGTTAAAACCACAATGAAATCCATATGCCCATATTGTAAATACATATATATATATAACATGCTGGGGTAGGGAATAAGGTTTAGCATGAAAGTAAAATATTATCTTGGACTGTGCAACTCAATCTTCATAAAACACCTACGGACTATATGGGTCCAGCTTATTCCGCTGAAAGGGCCTTAGTGCGTGTTAGCCACATAAATTGGAGGTATCAAGGAAGACCAGGGAATGCCCCGACCCTAAATCAATCCAAGATACAAATATATATATAAAATATATTATATGCACACAATCATCAGGACCTACTCTCATGTCGACCAATGTGAGTTTCCAGTATCAGCCTCCCTGGGACACCCACTTTTACAACTTAGCTACACAACCCCCCTTAAGCCTGAATTAAAATATGTTTCACATGACCCATCCATTTGACAAAGGAATTATCCTTTAAGGCACATCATATGTATTTTCATACCCTTACACTTGTAAGCTTATAATTATTCCATCACAATTCTATTAACTTAGGGGAATTCCTTGACCCCCTTTGTTTATTAAATTAATATAGGGAATTCCTCGACCCCTTTTATTTATTAATTAAACCTGGGGAATGCCTCAACCTCCAAAATTCTAATTTAGAATTAAAGCATAGCCAATAAGGCCTTCAAAAATCCATGTTTATCAGTTTAACCATTTATGCAATACAATAGTATAGGTGAGTACACCAAATCATGTGACAAATCATATTTGAAGCCAATTACAAAAGTCGGTTAAGGGAATATAATTTACAAAATCAAATTCCAAACCAAAATCATCAAATTTGGGGAATGCCTTGACCCCTTTTCAATTCCCCTACCCATCCACCCAATTAGCTCAAAAACTATTCATAAATCATGAATAATGCATATAAAATCATGTTAATACAATTCAAATAACATTCATTCCAAAACCCTCAACCATAAACCCATATTCAAATCCATATAAAAACTATTTAAATATATTCTTTACGTAAAATAAGTTTAAGGGAAATAGTAACATGCCTGAGATATCAAGAATTACGAAGAGATATCAACCCTTGGACACTCTAATTGCCAATCTATTGAAACCCTAGGTGTTCTTGACTTAGGGACTTAAAAGTGTAGAAAATTTTGACCCAGTCATCATGGATCACCTTACGACTCGTGATGTCTAGCTTTGAGTCATTTCCATGACTCATAGTCTGAGAAATAGCTCATGGATCACTAAAACGCCCTAGGTTTTGTCCCTTGGATATTTCTAGCATTTTGAGCTTACTATCTTTGTATTGACTCACCATATGAGTCATATGGTATGGCTACGATCAAGGGATCCTAGTCATTATGAGTCTAGAGAATGGTGGTTGGGTTTTTGTTATAGTTACGATTTGGTGGGTATATGTCGTTAGGGGTGGTGATGATTTATTTAGGTCAGTTCCTTAATCAAATAGGTAACTTAGTAACTTTACTTGGCTCTGAGTACGAGTGGCTCACTAAGAGACATAAGGATAGTGAATGAGTGGTAAGGTGTAGTCATATGTTATCCAGTGTCAATCCCTTTTGATTCTATCTTGGGTACGACTGGACCATAATAATGGTATGGTCTGGTCACGAGTTGAGGAAATAAAGTGGTATGGTGGATGGAGTAAAGATATCTAACTTTCTATTCTGGGTATGACTGGATGGTACCGGTCATATGGTGTGGTGATGAGTTGAAGCGTCAAATTGTACCCACCAATGAGTTTTCTACAGTTTTAAGTTGGGGGTATTCTGGACATTTCCCCTCTTAACTCCTTTTGACCACATGAAATAAAACACCTTTAGGGGTTACATTAACCTATTATTCTAAATCAAACACTCTTAAAATCTCTTAAAATCTCTTAAAACACCTTTAGGGTCTACATCAAACCCATTATTCATGTTTTAATTATGGTTTGAACATGTGGTTACATGGGAATGGTCAATTAATTCTTGGTTTTTGGTTTTGGAAACTATATGCCCTCAATATGTTTGTTAAAATGCGAATGAGAATGATTTAGTCACATAGTTTGACTATTCTTGAAATCTTTGCATTGCATAATATAGTAAGGGAACTTAAATTGGTTTGGTTGGTTTTAAATGATTTGGAAACGCCTTAATGGCCATTGTTTTGGTTTAATTGGAAACTTGGGAGTCAACTTGGTTAATAGTTTTGGTATGGTACAAAAGGATAGACTTGCAAGCTTTAATTTTGGTATGATTGTACCAATGGTTAATGCCTATTGAAAATACACCTTGGTAAATGGATTAGTTATGTGAAAAAGGTTTAATAGGGCTTAAAGGGGGTCGAGTATTAAAGCCATGGAAGGTGGGGGTCTTGGGGGGTCGCCATTGAAAACTCATGTTTATCGATGTAAGGGTGGTCTTAGTGACCGTGTGCATTATTTCATACTTTATATTTTGGGTGATGTACTAGTAATCTCAGGTTTTTATTCTCTGGTCGTACGGCTAACATACACTGGGGCCCTTTCAGCAGGGGGAGCTGAACCCATATAGCCTGTGGGTTGTTTTAGGATGGCTAAGCTACACAATCCAGGTTAATGTTTTTAATGCATGCTAAACCTGATGTCCTTTCCCAACATGATATATATATGTACCTATATGATTATATATGGTTATTTACTATGGTTTTGAATTACTGGTATTATTTTATCTTATCCCTGAATACATGCTAGTGCTCACTCCAATAACCGTCTTCGGTTGTTGTATCCCCATGCGATATAGGATCAACCACACTACCATTACTCCTACTTAGTGACTTGGATGATAGGATAGCTTTGAGTCAGACTAAAGTGGCGAGCTTCCATACTTCAGAAGGCTCCATTTCATACTATGGACTTCTGTTATCTTTATTATTTGTTTGGCTTAGTTTTGACTATGGTCGGGGGTATGTACTGATCGGATGTTATTGATTCTGGATAGAGGCTTTGTTAGACTACTATGGGCATGGACGGTCTTGATATTGGTGTCAGCCTTGGTATTGGTATTGGTATTGGGGTTGGCACTGGTTGGATATTAGATTGGATATTTAGTTGGTTATAATTATGCACTCCTTTAAATATCGTTCAATTGATAGTATTTTATCTTGTTATTTGTTTAGAATTCATTCAACATAGAGTGTAAGGCGGTGATGGTTGGGTCTTGGGGTGGTCTCTGGTCTAAGTCAAACTTGCAATGTCCGACATGACTAGGCCCTATTTTATGTAATGTCAGATTGGTATTAGAGCCCTAGGTTCATGGTCAATTGGGTATCCGATAAATCTGTGTCGAGTAGAGTCTCTTTTAAAGTTGTGTAGCGCTCCACATGCATAAGGGAGAGGCTACAAAGGCATTTAGGAATATTTCTCTTTCTTGTGTTCTATTTTCAAGCTAAGAGTCTAAGGTCCTTAAATGTTCTCTAATCCCTATTTGTTTGCTTTTCAGATCATGCCTCCTTAATGATCTGAAGTTCATGAAAAATACTCAGTCCTGCCCAAGGATAATGTTGATAGTACCCATTCTACTTATTGGGTCCAGAACCGGTCTAGGAGTCCAATTCCTGATTATCCTTCGAGAGGTCCACCGATTCCCTCTAGTCCTTCTCGAGCTCCTCAGGCTAATGTGACAAATTCTGAGTTTCGCTAGTCTATCCATATGTTGGCACAGGTTGTAGCTTCTCAAGATGAATATGGTTCTTCTGTTACTCCATTCCCTGAGTCCACATCGGTTAGCTAATTTATGAGGTTGAACCCTCCTGTGTTCACTGGTGTTAAGGTTGAGAAGGATCCTCAACCTTTTATGGATGTGATGGAAAAGAACTTTGTATTATGTGTACTACTCATGTGGAGGGTGTAGAATTTTTTGCCTCCCAACTGAATGATGTAGCATACCAATTGTGTGAGGAATGAGATCAGTCAAGGGGTGATGATGCTGAGTTAGCCCTGTGGGATAATTTCTATAGTGCTTTCTTGAACCACTTTTTTCCTCAGGAGTTGAGGGAAGGAAAGGAGGAACAGTTTGTTAACCCGAATTATGGAGAGATGTTAGTCAAGGAGTATGCCTATAAGTTTCACCAATTTTCTCGATATGCTTCGGAGTTGGTTTCTAGCATGAGGACTAGAATGAGGAAGTTCACTTCTGAGTTGTGTCGAGACTTCATTTTGGAGAGTAAATCCACTTTTTTTAACAAAGACATAGACATTTGTAGGATGGTTATGTATATACAGCAGGCTGAAGAAGAGAAGAAGAAATAAGTTGAGATACTAGAGAGACAGAGAAAGAAGTTTAGATTTTCTAAGTAGGGTGGTGGCCAACAACAGGGTGGCAGGGATGGTAGGAAGTGGCCCAAGAAGAAGTGCGGCAATTCTGGTATTTCTCGGTGGTTAGTGCTCCCTGCCTAAAGTCGTCAGGTGATCAGAGTTTATAGTGGAGAAAACTATAGGGAACAGGTTGTCTAATATCAGGATAGTGGGTTCCAGTTATCTCCATCATATCCTCCCTGCAGATTCTGTGATCAATTATATCAGGGTTATTATTATGAGGGAAAGGTCAAATGCTTCAACTGCAATCAGCCAAGGCACATGATTAGAAACTTTCCTGTTGGTAAGATTGCTTCTGGGGCAAATAAAGTTCCTGTTGCCTGTTCTACTGCTCTGACATCGAAGGTGTACTATCTAGTTCTAGCACTGGTCAGAACTATCTATATGCTCTCACTACTCGAAGGAGTCCAAGGCATCGCCTGACGTCGTGACTAGTTTGTTGAAACTCTTTTCCCATGATGTGTACTATTTACTTAATTCGAGGTCCATTCTTTCTTATGTGACCCCATTTGTGGCTATGCATTTTGGTTTTGGTCCCGAGTGTATTTTAGACCTTTTTTCTGTTTCTACCTCGATGGGTGACTTTATGGTTGCTAGAAGAGTCTATAGGGGTTGTGTCATATCTGTGGGTGGTTTAGACACCATGGTGGATCTATTTGAACTAGACATGATTGATTTCAATGTCATATTGGGGATGGATTGGCTGCACTCGTGCTATGCTTCTTTAGACTATCAAACCCGTAAGGTTGTCTTCAAATTTCCTAATGAGCCAGTTATTAAATAATAGAGTGGTTCCCTAGATCCTAAGAGGAAGTTCATATCATATCTTAGAGTTTGGAGATTAATCTTCAAGGGGTGTCTCTATCATCTAGTTTGGGTTAAAGATTCTAACTCGGAGGTTCCTTCTTTGCATTTCGTCCCAGTGGTAAATGAATTTCCTGAGGTCTTCCCTGATGACCTTTTTGGTGTCCTTCCCGATAGGGAGATTGATTTTTGGATTGATCTGGTTTTGGACACTCGTCCAATCTCTATTCCCCTATATAGGATGGCTCCATTTGAGTTGAAAGAGCTTAAGGAGCAACTCAAGGATCTTTCAAACTAGAGTTTCAGTGTGTCTCTATGGGGTACACCAATTTTATTCATGCGTAAGAAGGATGATTCCCTTCGGATGTGTATTGATTACTGACAGTTGAATAAGGTGACGGTAAAGAATAATTACCCTCTTATGAGGATAGATGATTTGTTTGATCAACTTCAGGGTGCTAAGTTTTACTCTAAGATTAATCTTCGATCCAGGTATCATCAGTTAAATATTAAGGAGGTGGATATCCCCAAGGATACTTTCTGGACCCGGTATGGGCATTTTGAGTTTCTTGTTATGTCTTTTAAGTTAACTAATGCCCCGATGACATTCATCAATTTGATGAATAGGGTCTTCCATTAGTTTTTGGTGTTATTCATCATTGTTTTCATAGATGATTTTATGGTGTACTCTAAGAGTGAGGTGGATCATGCGAATCACCTTCGCATTGTGTTGCAGACCCTAAAAGAGTAGCAGTTGTATGCCAAATTCTCAAAATGTGAGTTCTGGTTGAACGCTGTCACTTTTCTGGGTCATGTCATTTCTAGTGAAGGGATCATAGTGGATCCGCAAAAAGTTGAGTGGTTAAGAGGTGGCCTAGACTCACAACTCCAACCGATATTTGGAGCTTCTTAGGTTTAACTGGTCACTATAGTAGGTTTGTAGAGAGTTTCACTTCTATAGCTTCCTCGATGACTAAGTTGACTTAGAAAAAGGCAAAGTTCTTGTGGTCTGATGCTTGTGAGGGTATTTTTAAAAAGCTAAAGAATAAGATAACTTTGGCTCCATTCTTGACCTTGCCTGAATGCACAAATGGATTTGTGGTATATTATCATGCATCTCGTGTGGGGCTTGGTTGCATTTTGATACATCATGGCAAGATGATAGCTTATGCCTCTAGAAAGTTGAAGATGTATGAGAAAAATTATTCAACCCATGACTTGTAATTATTAGCTGTGGTGTTCGCATTAAAAATCTAGTATCACTAGCTTTACTGAGCACAAGTAGATATCTTTTCCGATCATAATAACCGGTAATATGTGTTTACGCAGAAAGAGCTGAACCTCAAGCAAAGGAGATGGCTTGAGCTGCTAAAGGATTAAGACATGAGTCTTCACTACCATCCAGGTAAAGCTAATATAGTTGCTTATGATCTTAGCAGGTTATCCATGAAAAGTCTGGCTCATAGTGGTGTGTTTGTTAAGGAGGTGGCACGATCGTCTCTTGGTGCTAAAATCAAGGAGAAGCAAATACTAGATCCTATCTTGATAAGGATCAAGGGTGATATAGGTGGACAAAAGGTGATGGACTTAGAGATTAGTGGTGATGGTACTCTATGGTACCAAGAAAGATTATGTGTTCTCGATGTTTATGGCTTACGAGAGAGGATCTTGGATGAGGTGCATGATTCGTGCTATGTTGTTCATCCTAGTTTGACAAAAATATATCATGACCTTAAGGAGATGTGTTGGTGGAACAATACGAAGCGATATAAGGCTAGTTTTGTGGCCAAGTGCATGGTGTGCCAGCAAGTGAAAGTTGAGCACATGAGGCCTGGAGGATTGTATCAAGAAATTTAGTTGCGAAAATGGAAGTGGGAAGTAATCAATAGAGATTTTATTACCGGTCTTCCTCTTTCTCGAAATCACTTTGATTCTTTTTGGGTCATCGAGGATTGGATGATGAAGTTTGCTAATTTTTTGCCCTTAAGGACTAATTTCTCGACTAAGGACTAGGAAAGGTTGTACCTCCAAGAGATTGTAAAGTTGCATAGGGTACCTAGTTCTATCATTTCTGATCATGGTATGTAGTTTTATCTCACTTTTGGTGGTCATTTCAAAAAGGTATGGGGAAAAAAATGAGTCTTAGTACTATTTTTCACCCACGGTTGGATGGGCAAGAAGAAAGAACTATTCAGACATTAGAAGATATGCTACATGATTACGTGATTGACTATCATGGTAGTTGGGTTGAGTGTTTTTCTCTTGTGGAATTTGCAAGCAAAAATAACTACCACTCTAGCATTAGAATGGCTCTATTTGAAGCTTTGTATGGTAGGAGGTATAGGTTTCCTATTGGATGGTTTGCGGTCGGTGAGGCGGACATGTTTGTTCTGGACTTGGTTCACCAAGTTATGGAGAAGGTGAAGGTGATTTGGAATAGTCTTAAAGCCTCCCAAAGTTGCCAAAAGTTCTATATGGATGTAAGGCATAAGAAGTTAGAGTTTGAGGTTAGGGATAGGGTGTTTTTAAAGGTGTCTCCCATGAATGGAGTAATGTGGTTTGGGAAGAATGGGAAGATCAGTCCCCAGTATGTTGGTCCGTACTTGATTTTAAGAAGAGTTGGCAATGTTTTGTATGAGTTAGAGTTGCCTTCTAGTTTGAGCTCTATTCACCTGGTATTCTACGTTTCTATGTTGAAGAAGTGTATGGTTGATCCGTCGCAAATTTTGCCTATCAAGGATATTGGTATTTTAGATACTTTGTCTTATGATGAGGTCCTGATTGAGTTCTTGGATCGAAAGGTTCAGCGGTAGCAGACCAAGGACGTGGCTTTGGTAAAGGTTTTATGGAGGAACCACAAGGTGGAAGAGGCTACTTGGGAAGTGGAAGAGGACATGAAATCCAAGTATCCATTCTTATTACCCATTCCAGAAATTCGTGTGTAAGGTATGTGTTGCTCTTAGCATATTTGTTTTCTGACTTTGTTAAAGGAAATATTGATTTCTTGCTATCTCTGTTTCTATCTTAAAGGTAAAAGTAGAGACATTTGGGGGTTTAATAATGCTAGTCACTGCCCTATTACATCATTCGGGGATAAATAATCCAAGTGGGGGAGAATTAAAATGCCTAGAGTTTTGGCCCTTGGAAATTTCTGACGTTTTGAGCTCAGTGTACTTGTAATTACTCACCATACGAGTCGTATAGTATGGGTATGATCAAGGGATACTAGTTTTTAAAAGTCTAGAAAATGCTGGTTGGGTTCCTATTGTGGCTACAATTTGGTGGGTACGGGTCGTTAGGGGTGGTGATGATTCATTTGGGTCGATCCCTTAATCAAATAAGTAACTTAATAACTTGACTTGGCTCTGAGTATGAGTGGCTCATTAAGATCTGTGAGGATAGTGTACACGTGGTAAAATGTAGTCGTATGTTGTCCACTGTCAATTCCTTTAGATTCTATCTTAGGTATGACTGGACCATACTAGTCGTATAGTCTAGTCAGGAGTTGGGGAACCGGAGTTGTATGGTGGACAGAGTATGGATGTCCAACTTTTTATTCTGGGTACGACTTGATGGTACCAGTCATATGATGTGGTGACGAGTTGAAGGGTAAACTCGTACCCACCTGTGAGTTTTCTATAGTTTCAAGTAGGGGGTATTCTGGACATTTCTTAACTCCTTTTGAACCCATGACATAAAACACCATTAGGGGCTACATTAACCTATTATTCTAAATCAAACACTTTTAAAATCTCTCACAAACTCTTGGTTCAAGAAAAGGCTAGGGTTTCTACAAGGAAATCAATTAGGGGCTTTCAAAAGTGAATCTCTTCGTCTTTCTTGGCGTCTAAGTCATGTTAATCCTCCCTCATTATTAGTAAAACTAAAAGCATGTTTCAATGAATGTCTTTCATGGTATTATTGTGGTATTGTTTTGGTTTTGCAATAGATGTTGGGTATTTTGGTTTCTTATGGTTGGATAATGTTTTCCCATGCTTTTCTTATGGTTTTCATGTTATATTTATGGTTTGAACATGTAGTTACATGGGAATAGTCAATTGATGCTTGGTTTTTGATTTTGGAAACTATATGCCCTCAACATGTTTGTTAAAATGCCAATGAGAATGATTTTGTCACATAGTTTGCCTATTCTTTAAATCTTTGCATTGCATAATATGGTAATGGAACTTAAATTGGTTTGGTTGATTTTAAATGGTTTGTAAAGGCCTTAATGTCCATGGTTTTAGTTTAATTGGAAACTTGGGAGTCAACTTGGTTAACGGTTTTGGTATGTCACAAAAGGATAGACTTGCAAGCTCTAACTTTGGTATGACGATACCAATGGTTAATGCCTAATGAAAAGACTCCTTGGTAAATAGTTTGGTTATGTGAAAAAGGTTTAATTAGTTTTATAAGGGATCGAGTAGCAAAGTCGTGGAAGGTGAGGGTCCCGAGGGGATCACCATTGGCAACTCACATTTGCTGATATGAGGGTGGTCTTGGTGACCATGTGCATTATGTTACACTTTACATTTTAGGAGATGTACTAGTCATCCAGGTTTCTATTCTCTAGTCGTATAGCTAACATGTACTGGGTTCCTCTCAGCAGGGGGAGCTGAACCCATATAGTGTATGGGTGGTTTTAGGACGGCCAAGCTATACAACCCAGGTTAAGGTTTTAAATGTATGCTAAACCCAGTTTTTTTCCCCAGAATGATATATATGTGTGTGTGTGTACCTATGTGATTGCATATGGTGATTTACTTTGGTTTTGAATTACTGGCATTATTTTATGTTATCCTTGAGTACATGCTAGCGCTCACTCTGCTAACCATCTTCGGGTGCTATATCCCCACGCGATCCAGGAACCGGCCATACTACCATTTCTCTTGCTCAGTGACTTGGATTCGGGGACAGCTTTGAGTAAGACTAAAGTGGTGATCTTCTATACTCCAAAAGGCTTCATTTCTTGTTATGGACTTCTATATCTTTGTTATTTATTTGGATTGGTTTTGGATATGATCGGGGGCATGTCCGACCGAAAGTTATTGATTTTGGATAGAAAATTTGTCAGACTACTATAGGCATCAACGGTATTGGTATTGGTGTTAGCCTTGGTATTGGTATTGGTATTGGTGTTGGCACCGGTTGAATATTTTATTAGATATTTAGTTGGTTATGGTTATGCACTCTTTTAAATATCTTTCAATTGATAGTGTTATATCTTGTTATATGTTCAAAATTCATCCGACATAGGGTGTAGGGTGGTGATGGTTGGGTCTTGGGGGTGGTCTCCGGTCTGGGTCAGACATGAGATGCCAGACACGACTAGGCCCTGGCTCAGATCGTGTCAATCCCCCACTGTTGACCCTACAAGTTAGACACTACGACTCGTGAGGTATTACTTCAGCACGTAGGGTCCTAGTCATGGTCAAGGCAGAAACTTCAGGCACCTTTACTGGTTTGGCTACGAGGAGAATTATATGATTCATTTAGAGTCTTGACGATTCGTTGGGTCTAGTCGTACTCAGTACAGACACCTTGGGTGTCACACCCCGAGACTACCCCCTAGAAGTCATACGGTGCTTAAAATCACAAGTGATCCTAAGCTAACCCATGATACTTGGCAACTGAATACATTACATAAATCTACAAAAAATAAGTGGAATAGATGTATTTGCTAAATATGTTCCATAAAGAACTATTTAAAATGATCACAACTCTGGTTATACAAAACAAACAGAAAATAAATACATCAACTCTGAATGACCATCTATGAAACCTCCACTAATACTGACTATAGGTAGCCAAGAAATGACCCCCCAGCTATCTCTAATAAATACGACTGAATAAAGAATGATACTAAAACTATAGCTAACTCGAGTCATCGAATCAAAAGAACTCATCACCTGCTGACTGGAAGTTGTAAACTATCTCATTATGATGTATTGGCTACAACTGGTACCTACATTATGAGTCAATGTAGCACATAGACATATATATGGGTCAGTACTTCTGGAATGTACTGAGTATGTGGGGGTGAATGCATAAGTAAAACAGTAAATGAATATACACATAGACTTTAAAATGATGCATGCTAAGTGTAAATGAGTCACCTTGAGCTTGAATAAAACAAAGACTGCAAAATCATAAACATGAGTAATGAAGCATAAGGATAAACTTTGTGAGCCATTACACTTGGTTCTAGAAGCTTTACTTACTATTCTTTCTTTTTGGGAGAGTCTTCTAACCAACATAAACCATGTGAGTTATCATGGAGTCCAACGTCTTACCCACGTTGGGGAGAGCTGTCATATCCTTGCCAGCAGAATAGAACCTTAATTTCAGTGATCACTGAACTTCATCCATATTGGAATAAAGCTTAACCTATGTTGCCCTGTAGTTTCTAGGAATTAAGGATACGCTCATCCGCACTCCCTTCTCAGTGCTAAATACTACTCCTAGAATACTTATATGATTATACTTTAGGAAATCCACCTTAAATTATCATAAGGATTTTATAGAGTGAAAACCATTTATGCTTCTCTTTACTTTAAATCATAATCAATATTAACAAATGTGGATTCCATAACTTATCTTAGAATCAAAAGATCAATCTTTTCTTTGAATCATAGAATAAACTTATCAATGGAGCTTAAGAGCATAATCTTTTTGTAAACTCAATACTTATACTTAAGGCTTAAAATTCATGCTTTAAATTCATGGAAATTCATAACAAAACTTCATGTGCAATAATCATCTTGAAATCTTTCAACAATATCCAGTCAAGATAATGAAATTAAAATCATAATATGAATCTAATAAGTCAAAACATGAATATATGCAATTCTTGATATACCTGAAGCTTTCAATCTCATGGTAGTAACATACTTCAAGAATATTGCAATTTTGGGGTATGAACCCTAACTCAAAATAAATGAATTAAATCTTAAAACCATGTATTTTGGACACAAGTATGAAATAATAACCTTGTTCATAAACCCCACATACCTCGATTGGACGAATTCTTGAAGAATGCTTGAAATTGAAACTTAACTTCTTGAGTTCTTGAGGGAAGAAACTTGAATTTCATTCTTAGGATTAGGGAAAGGGTTCTAAATTTTGTATTGGACATTTAGGGTTAAGGGGGTGGAAATAACATGTTTTAAGACCTCTTAATTCATTTAAGAGTGATTAGAAATGGTTTAGGTGTGAGAAAAGACTTCAATGTCCTTAAACTAAGTCAAAATGGAGAAATTTTGGCACTTTGCTTTTGATGGGTGGCGCACAGACAAATCACACCTGAGGGTGGGTGGTGCACGCCAAAAGCACACCTGAGGGTGTGTGGCCCACTCCTAAAGCATACCCTATCCAGTGGCTATTGCCATTTGTCATGCGACGCACGACCTTAGTGGAGGGTCTATTTGGCAAAGCACACCTAATTCCAATATCCAAAAACACCCCCCAACACAACCCATAACATCTAAACATGTTCTATCATATAAATAGGGGTCCTAAAGGTCATTTTGAAGGCATTATTAGAGCGTTAAAAGCACAGGGCATTACACTTACTATTTCTCACAAAAATGGTCATAACGTTTCGATCGGATATTGGATTAAGGCAAAATTGGTATCATTGGAAAGCTAATTAAATTATCTATAATTTAGTATGTATTGTGATGATAAATTCCACATATGTAAAATCTATACACATTCAAAGATGACATTTGTAGAATCGATTACCAAAATTTGGCCGAATCAATGACTCTTAGCTCAACTTTGATCTAAGTGATTCCGATGAACATTTTTCCACCTCATAAGCACTCTTCACACTAGGCTAATGATCATGATACATGTATTCAAATATAAATCATGGGATTAAAGTTTACACATATAGGAATGATGATTTGATTTTTAGCTAAAAAAATGCGGGGTGTTACATTATCTCCCTCTTGGAATCATTCGTCCTCAAATGATGGGTGGGAACTTATTGAAGTTTTTGAAGTATGGAATAAGGTACACATAACATGTATGCTAATTAAGGATGTAGCTGAACTGAAACATTGAAACACTTATCATGAAAGGGATTTCTGAGCTGACTTGACTTTATTAAGTATAAAGAGTTGATTCATGCTGATAGTTTAGAACTCACTTGAAATGTTAATAATGCGATCATACATATACAACTGCGAAGTGATAACTGGTGCAACAAAATTCCAAGAGTTACTAAGGATGGAATAAGGTACGTAAATTCTCACTCAGAATTATCCCTTAACAAGACACGTATAAGAATCAAAAGAAAAGGGCTTCGTGGAATCACCAAGTACATTATGTAAGCACGAATCATGTGATAATGAAGCTAACGCCGTACAAGGGGTATTACAATGTCCGAGTTGGAATACTTGGAAAACTGAGATCATTTACTGAACACTTATGAACTGAATTATGATAAATATTTGAATCGTTGACATACTGCATGGACTGAACTAAATTCGTAATTTGCATGGATGCAAATATTTTACCTCATAGAATGGACAAACTCATGAAAATTCGGATAGTAAGACTAGATAGAAAGTTGGAAAACCATAGGAGCTTATCCATTTGACTGCTAAACTGAGTTGGTCTACATAGACTGAATCATTCTGAAAGTTTATACTCAACTAGAGTATTTCCTTCAACACTCTTTCTAAGAAGTTCTATTAATATAAGGGAGCAAAGAGTTTTGGGCATGATTTGAGTAGGATGTTTGAATAAGGAATCGAAACATGAATACAACTCTATAACCATGGACTATAGGCCTATTAAACGTAAGATAAGATAGAATCACTTTGCCTTAGGCAATGCAACTGCCCACTTCAAGTTTAGCCATACTTCTCACATACCCACATGTGTATGTATAACTACTCCGACCAAAGTCTGAGTTGAGCTACATACTCTCACCATGTTTAAGCCTAACTCGAAATCACAAGGTACTGCCTATAACACCATAGTACTAATCCAAACCATGGATTCAATATCTTATGTATTTTTAGAGCCCTCATCTAAAGATTAATACTTATTACCACTCCATCAACTAATTTCAAGCTCTTACAATGAATTCACTAGCGCACAATACATTCATCCACTTATACACCAACATAACATCCAAGCCTATCGTTATAATCACATATGAAATTCTTATCAACCAACCCTCTTAGGAAATTTTTTTCCTCATATCCTCTAATATTTCTATCGATAACAACTTCCCCGCATTATCCCATAAAGACACATATAGAATTCTCAACTAACCATGACATACTAAAAGCTTCACCTTAATCTTTCTTCACACTTATAGCCTTGGACTAAACAAGCATACCACCATCTTTCCTTAACAAGAATCATTTACTCTCTCCCATTTAAACAATTTTCCATCACTACTATCTTTCCATAATGAAAGGCCACTGAAAGGTTAGAACATGAGGACTTGAAGCATGAAAGAATACTATGCATAACTTTGACACTTAATAGAAGCCTAAGGAATAGGGTATCCAAGGCATAGATTCAGTAAAGAGATCTAAACTGAGAACATATATGACATAATCTAAATTTTGCTAATTATTAAGAGTGTAGCATGAATACCTGGAACTGCATATACTGTAAAACATGAGTACATGAGTCATGAGCTTCATAACCTGGGTTTGGAGTTCATAAATTTATGGAATATGATTTGTACTTCTGAGTGAACTGGAACTCCTCATACTAGGAACTGGGAACATACATGATTCTATGGAAAGTACATAAAGATAAGTTATGATCATAGAGCTAACTTGTATGGAAAGAGTAGATATCGTGATAACTAATGTACAAAAATTTGCACTGAGATAACAATAGGTTGGGTATCTTCCTCCCATACTACTGTTCTACAACACAATGGCATCACTACTAGAATCTGAGAGCCTGACTTGGTTTCTTGTTCTATCATACATCACCACCCCTTAGCTTTAAGATATCATTCTAAGTCTGTGGACCCTTTTTAATGAACTCTAAACTGAACTGAAGACACCTTACTCTAGAGTCTAAGATAAAATAATACACATAAAAACTAAACTAACCCTGAAAGACTGCACCTGAAAGTGTAAAACCCACTGCTAATACTTCTTTTTGAGATATAACTCTTATATTTCTATAGCCCCAATAGTCATCATATTATAACTTAAGCAATTACTAACTTAAAATCTTCAAGAGTATCACCATACCCTGAGTTCACACCATCGAGAGATTCAACTCTTTTTTCTATTAGCTCAATCATCTAAGATCTAAACTTAGATTCTAACACTTAATATGGATATTCCCAAACTTTAATGAACTAAACTAACTTCATTCTTGAACACTCCCTTAATATATAATATCCTTAACTTTCTTTAGCTTTGGAAATCATCATCACATACTAACACCCTTCTGGACGATATACTTGCCTTACTAAACACATAATCTGCCTCCTTATCTTAATAGCCTACTAATATCACATCTTTAAACTTATATTTTCCCTAAAACATAAGAATTACCATTACACCAACATACCTAACACCATCAACCTATAACCCATAAATTAGTTGGTAAGACGATCATATACTACATTACTAGCCTCATTCACACTTAACAACTCACTACTAAAAAAATGGGTTATGGCAACGGTTCTCATACCGTCTTCATAGGTACCATAAATGTTCCTATAAACCTATAGAGACGGTTAGAGAATGGACACAACCAGAGGCATTACAATAGACCTACGACAATAGTTTTTTGCGACAGTTATCAAAACTGTCGCTACAGTGAACCCTATAGCGACGGTTATTTACATTAACCATATGGTGACAGTTTTCATGGTGTTAGGACAGTTCTAAATCGTTCATATATAGAATTTATGGCGATGGTTATCTGTATGCTGAGGCCACGGTTATGAAGCTATTGAGATAGTTGTAAACTGTTTGCATATATCGACCTATAACGACGGTTTATTATATGTTGGGACGGTTTTAAACTGTTCCCATAAAATTCTTTTGAGACGGTTTATTATATGCTGGGATGTTTATTAACTGTCCTGATAAAACTTATTGCAACAGTTTTTAAGCTATTGCGACAGTTTGTCGGTTTGATTTATATTAGGATGACTAGCTATTGTGACAGTTATAAACCGTCCTAAAAGCTTTATAGGACGGTTATTTTGCAAGCTATTGCAACAGTTAAACATGAACTATAGCAACGGTTAATTTTGGCTATATGGACAGTTATTTTAGGCTATTAGGACAAACATGAGCTATAACAACGGTTAATTTTGGCTGTAGGGACAATTATTTTAGGCTATTAAGACAATTATTAATAATTATCCTAATAGCCTAAAATATCTGTCCCTATAGCCAAAATTTAACTATTTAACAATACTATGTTCTGCTATTGAAATGATTTTATAAAGCTACCATAACACAAAATGTACGTATATCGTAATCATCAAGAGTACTAGTAACTATAAATTCCCAATAAAATGTCAACCAATAAGAGACCAAATAATTTTTTGACCATTCAAAAAGATCAAAACACACAAGTTTTGAATGTTCAAAAATAAAAGATGATTGAAACTACGTATGTATAGTCGGTCAAATTTGATCGATCTCAATCAAAACATACACAAGTTTTTCCAACAGCTAGTGTGGCATGAAGCCAATGTGATCGATCTCTTAGATAAAGTCTAGTTCATCAATTTCGTTCCCATCATCTTGTATGTCATGATCACCTACAACAATAAGGAAAACAAAATTAAAGTTGAGCAATTTAGAAGTCATACTGTACTGTAATGAAGACGGAGATATTTTTATGAAATGTACATTCTGGGTATCTACCTGGACTCTTTTACTAATAAGAAAGTTTTGGTAACCCATGTATAGGAAAGGCATCATACAGTTTCTTGAAAATTGCATGCTTTTCCAATGTATTCATTGTACTAGAAATTCTGGGAACTTAGAGGAATTATGGTCCCACGTGCTCACCACACATCCTGCCAGTTTCAGATTCTCTCATACTACTCAAGAGCATCATTTTCCCACCAGTAAGGTTTCATCAGAGAAGGATGATATAGGCAAGTCCTTATTGACAGAGAATATCAATTCAGAGAACCAGTCTGGTTTCTGAAAATTCATCTGCAGATTTTATGGCCTGGAGGGACTTGTAGCTGGATAGGTTGTAGATACAATATCTGAGGGCATTTCTGATGTTGATTTAAAGCATTTGGAATTCATTCATTTGCACAAGACTGCAGCTTTATCAGCTTGCTGGATTTGATCAAGAGAAAACAGCTCCATTGTTTTCTTTAAATCAACATCAGAAATGCAACCACAAATAATACTCCAATTCAAAACACGCTCTTACCAACCAACCACAACAGTCCAATAACACTCCAATTCAAAACACTCTCTTACCAACCAACAGCAACACTCCAATAACCAATTCAGAAATGCACAAGACTCTATTCTACGGACTCCTTTCTCTTAGTTACCAACCACAAATAACACTCCAATACAGTCCAACAACAATATCAACCACCACATGAAATGGAGTAAAATTCAAAATTTCAAATACTAACCTTGACTATTTTGACAGGCTGCTAGTGTAAAAGTTGATTTCGTTGGTGAAGGAATGGACAATGCCGCCAGTATCTTCGGATCAATTATTCCTGTATTTTAAAGTTGAGCAATTACATGTGCAACAACTTCTTGTCAAATTGTTCTCTTTTGCTCCTCGATTTGATCCTCCATTTTTTGCATAACATCATTTGTGGCATTTAAAGTTTGTCCGGAGCTGCAATTTAAGATTTTCAAAGAAGTCTTTGTAACCCCCCTCCAAGCAGTCTTACACGTCTCGGATGTTCGGCACCCATGATGGCTGAAAATGCATCAACGGGCTGTTCATTTGCTCCCTTTTGTGTTTCAATTTTCTCCATTTGAGCCTAATAATCATATATTCAAAAGCACATTCAAGTAATTAAAAATTAAGAATTGATCTTTTATGTCAATATAAACTTAAAAAAAATAAGTTTCATACAATTTTACTGGTGGTGTCCTCATCTAAAACCTTTTGTGTAATTTGGAGCAGATATCCTCATATTGTAATTCTAAATATGCCATATTATTTTCAAAGAAAAATGAGATGATAATGTACTGAGTTGGCTGCTCTCTACACTGGGAAGAAACAGAAAATTTGATGCATGTTTCTGAATTTGGTGGAGTGCGGTAGGTGATGTCAAATGGCCTTAACAGAGTATTACAAAGCTGGGGACCTGAGGAAAGATCAGAGACAAGTGTGAAGAACCACTCCTCTGTGCACAACTGCACATTTTCACCAGTTTGGGTTGAGATAAGTCATAGATGTTTCGAAGGGAAAGCAACATCCACATCATCAATGAAATCTAGTTGTCTTGATCTATTGAACGTTCCAGTCATGATAACAACAACATACCCAGTGAAATCCCACAAGTTGGGTTTGGGAGGGTGGTGTATAATCAGCTTTACCCCTACCTTGTGAAGGTAGAGAGGTTGTTTCTGATAGACCCTTAGCTCAAGTATCAAAAAAAGAATGTCCTATCACCAGAAAGAGACTAATGTATGAGGATATAGGCATATGGTGTAAGGTACATACATTTCAGGTATCATGCTACTGGAAACATCTTTGATAGAGGAATTATGAATTCATATATGTTAAGCAAAAAAACAAGGGTGAGGCCGAAGCATCCTATCATATTATAGCTGCTTCAATTGCTAAATCCACACCTCAAACCAAAATACTGAAGTGGTCACTACTTGGTGTCCTACTGCAACTTAATCATTTTTTATGACCATGTGAAGTCATCAACTCAAAAGTACTAATATAGAAATTGAAGTCATCTAGTTGAACACATTGTTCGACTTTTTGAAGAAACATAAGAAACACTTTTTCTAGCTATAAAGGAGTTAAATAGACATGTAATCAACTTGAAACACACAAAGAAGCTTGTTATAGCCTCAATTAAACCCTCATAAAGCAATGAAAACCTATTTCCATAAGCACAGCCAAACAATTAACCATTTGAATTACAACTAAATCATCTGCTTGAACAAACTGTACCAAATGAGACATGTTGATCTAGGTTGTGCAAAACTGCAAACTCTAATTACAAGATCTTACCCTAGCAAATCAGATTCTAAATTCTCAAAGCATACCAGGTATTAAAATGCGTATTAACAGGCTTCTTCTGCATAAAAGTCCTTTTATTTTTTATTTTCTTCTTTTTACAAATTAATTTATTGAAGTTGTTACAGTTCAAGTGTTATAATAAATCAAATCCCTTCAGATTTTGCATTCCTTTTGTCTTTCAAGTTTCGGTAGCTGTTAGATTACCAATGCTGCCTGCATGCACAAAGATATTTAAGAAGATGACAGACAACTGACAACAGCAACAATAACAACAACAATAATACCTCAAACACAAACCAATTTGAGTCATCTAGATAGGAAAACCAAAACCAGTTCTATTACATTTTGTAAACAGTAAGAGCACTTACGGCTAGACAAGTGGAGCTACAATCTGAGACATTATTTGTCAACACAATGACCGAAAACACACGCCTTTCCTGAAAACAAATACATCCATAAAGATAGTGTAATCAGAACGATTAGAGACAAATTGATTCTATCTAAGTGCAAAATTTGCCATATATAACAAATGAAAACATGAAATTCTTATCGTTATCCAAATATCAAATTGACTTTCACACAAAATTCGGATGATGAAAACCAATGCCAATAGTATATTCCCACCAAGTGGGGTCCAGTGAGGGTAAGTGTACGTAGTCCTTATCGCTACCTCAAAAATAAGAAAGAGAGGATGTTTCCGAAAGACCCTCAGCTTAAAATAGAACAGTGCTCAATATAAAACAATCTAGACAAGGCATAGACAACTGACAAAATTGCAGTACCTTTTCAAATAAATATAAAAGAAAAAACTGAAGTGGGCAAAAGGTTTGTACTTATTTCAAATAAATAAGTGCTTGTTCACTAATCCTACTAAAGAGATTCCTCGACATTGACGATATATTGTACATAGAAAGTCAAACAACCATGTAGCTGTCCAAGGTAAAAGGCGTGGACATATAATAAATTGAGGAAAGAGGATAGGTGCAAGAAGACCACCCTGTTAAACATGTGTATAAGCTCTATGAATCATACATCTACCAATAGTTTCATTAACTTAAGTCCAACAGGGAACAAGTAATAGGTGGCATTACAGGAGATGCCATTAGTGTATCACAATGGATTTATAAGAAATACTTGCAAAATCTGGGATCACAAAATGAATAAGCTTCCAAATGGATATTGTAATATATAGATCTCCCCTGCCCCTAGTTAAACCATTTCAGTTTTTGCAAGGAAATGAAACATTTCAAGGAACAATATATACATTCATTCTTACACAAAAATAACCATTTTCACAGTAAGAACATCTACTAAGAACACCTACTAAGAACACCTTTCACTGAAAAAGTAGCCTTTATCCGAAAAGTAGAAGTCAATAGAGTCCAAAGTAGAAGTCGATCCAGGAATACTTTACACTGTAAAGCACCAAAAATACTACAAAATCAAAGTCATCATAATAGTTTGGGAAAATGGACCTTAACTCAAAGCATAAAATGGCGGAAAAGAGGTTTTCCCACCATTTTCGTTACTTACAACTCTGTTTGGGTGACAAATTAACTCAGTGAACCGTAAATCCCATTTTCGTTACTTATAACTCTATATCCCAGAACAATCCCAAGAGAACCCTCTTATTCTGCTTCCAATTTTATTCGCGAACAATCATAAACTTCCAATTTTATCCGTACTCTTGAAGTTCAGACAAAGAAAAAAGGGGAAAAAGAAATGGGTTACTTACAACTCTTAATCCCAGAACAATTGCAAGACGATAGCTTGAATTCTGCTGCCAATTTACCCTTGAATTCTGCTGTCAATTTTAGCTGCGAACAAGGGAGAACGAAATGGTGAGGCTAACCCTAAGCTCAGAAAATAAGAAGAAGAGAATGAAGACGATAGCTTTTTAGCCGCGAACAAGGGAGAAATAGATGGCGATGCTAACCCTAAGCTCAGACAATAAGAACAACAGAATGAAGAAGATAGCTTCTAACCCTAAACTTTTAACTTTTATCATTCTTTTTTTATTTTTTCAAATTATTATATAAATTTAAGCGGATATAATGAATAGTGGAGGGAAAAATACGCGTCATTTATTTTTGGTACAATATTAACCGTAGACATTGGTGACCTATGGAGACGGTTCTAGTAGCCATTACTATAGGTCAGTTTATTAGGACAGTTATAAAAATATGCGATGGTTATTTTAGTTAATTGTCCCATTAGACATGGTTACATATTGTAACGGTTACAATCGTTACTATAGATAGTCTATAGTGATGATTCTATAACCGTCGCCTAAACTATCATTACCACAACCCACTTTTCTAGTAGTGATTCAAGGGTACTATCTAAGAACACACACTATTAAAACATAGAAATAATACAATCCATATAACCTTGGGCGAATGTCACGACCCGAGGCTACCCCTAGTCGCGATAATGGTGCTATTGGTCATAAGTGACCACAAGCTAACTTATGAGCTACTACCTACTGTGAGCATTGAATAACAATTTAAAAATAAACATATGCGGAATAACTGAATATGCCATAAGGTTTTAAATACTAAAACATTTTTGAATCATAAGTCTGAAAACAACTATCGGAAAACAACTGTCTGAAAACTGATTAAAGTATTAACAAACTAACGGACTGTTTGAAGTGTCTGAAAGCCTCTAAAACTGACTGAAGTTGATGGGAGAAGCCCCAACTAACTACAACTGACTAGTGAACTGAAAACACTGAAATACACATAATCAATCCTCAAAATATGAGGACTCACCACTGCTGCTGCTGCTGATGTGCTGGAATATCTCAGTGTGGTTGGGAACACTGAGCGTCCAAACCTATGATATGAGACATCATAGCGCAAGAAACGAGTAAACGGTCAATACTTTAAATGTACTGGTATGCTAGATGAGGTTAGGCTGATATGCATGGGCTCATGTGCATGAATAATAACTGACTGAATGAATAACATGAAATAACTAATGCATAGTATGCATGAAAGCTGTAAAATATGAGAATGCATGATCAAGCATATAACATAATACTGAAGTAGTCTGTAAACTGAAATACTGAAATCTGAGTATTGATTTAATTAATAAATTGTATGTTATGGTCAAGCAAACCTAAATTGATTTTCGAACTAAGACTAGACTGAGACTGTGGGAGGTATCATCTAACTGACATGCCCTATTCTAAGCTGATTAGGGTACAAACTGGGACCCCAATTGGAAGGGTGTCAGTACCATGCCACGGGCACTAACAATGGTTGTGTGGATCCACTAAGCTACTGAAGAACTAGGGTATCAAGCCTAAACTGATGGGTGATCCCTGGGCAGAGTCAAGCCTAAACTGAAGGATGACTCCTCATAACCCATGTTGGCTACGTGGTTTAGGAATACAGGGATTGCTTCTAAAAACTTTGCCTAACTAATGGGGAAGCCACAGTACTACATTTGCTCGGTGCTAAATCCTACTCCATACTGAAAGAAACTAATTACTGAACTAAACTAAGCTTATCTGAGCCAACAACTGAGCAATAATACTAACTGAATAACAAGTCTCATAGTTTATTTGAAACCATTCTGAAGAATCTGAAAACTAGGTAAACAACTAAGTTTCAGGTATTCATAACCCCCAACATTGAATGAAAAATAACAATAAAGGCACGTAAAATCTTGAAAACCATAATGGGAAAAATCATTCTATAAAATCATTCTCTTTGGCATTTCATCAAACACTTGGAATTCATACACTTAAGAATGGGAATATTTAAACATATGCTACTAACATAATTGCAATACCAAAATCATGGTTTAAGGATGTAACATGCGAAAATCTCCATTCAAACGTGTCACAGACAAATTCCAATGAAAACACATGGTAAACATGATTTGAAATCAAAGTTCATAATAGCTTCATGTAGATAATTCATAACAACATGTAGAAATCATAACTTTAAACTTGAAAATGGATTCTTGATCTCCATGGGTGAAAAGGGCCCATGGATGAACATCACACATACCTTAATTGATGAATTTACGAGAGTTCTTTGTGGTTTTCTTGAAGCTTGAGCTTGAATCTTGAAGAGGCTAGGGTTTGTTATTAAGAGAGAATGGTTTTCTTTTGAGAGAATTTGTGTAAAAGATGACCAATTATGATTTTGGGACCTTCTATCCCGTGTTATAGACCTATTAAGCGAAGGGAAATTACCCATTTGCCCTTGGAAAAATGGAATCAGAAGCTGAAAAAATAAGGGGCGGGCGATGGAGCGGACGCTGCGGGCTCTAGTGTGGTGCACTGGAGTGGGCGTCGCGGGCTTATCCTGGTGAAGCTATTATTTTTGAAGTCCAAACATGCCCTTATGCTCGTTCAAAAATTCTGAAATTTACCTGAGACGTGCCCTTGACATCCCTGATCATGAATCAACTTTAAAATCGACATTCTAAGGCCAGGAAGGTCGAAAATAAAATCATAGAAGTTCAAAGGGCTTTGAAAATGACTTAGTCTTAACACTTAGTGAATATTTTTTCCAAGTCTTGGACCCCTTTAACATGCAATAGTAAGCCGAAAGAGCTAGGATCTTATGGGGTCTTGCATTATCTCCCCCTTGGGAATATTCGTCCTCAAATGAGACTGATTAAGCTAAGAAATACTGAGGTATTAAGATTAAAGGTTGAATATGCATAACTGAAAACATGATTACATGATTGAGTCTGACACATGGTGACCGACTGAACTGATTCGTGAATGCGTGCAATGACATGAGGATAATCATATGTCTAGAATTGAGACTGGAAAAGAGATAATCTAAGGAAAACTATTACCTTAAGCTGAGTCTGAGTTTACGGAGAAAAGGTGAGGGTACTTGGATCATTTATATTCTTCTGCTTCCCAAGTGGCTCCCTCTACGGACTGATTTCACCAAAGAACTTTGACAAATGGAACTTCTTTGTTCCTTAGTCTACAAATTTGATGATCGAGAATTTCAACTGGAATTTTTTCATAAGAAAGGCTATCTTGAACATCTTTATTTTGTAAAGGAACAACCACAGCTGGGTCACCAATATACTTATTTAACAAGGACACATGGAACACTGGATGCACTGATGCCAAATTTGCAGGAAACTCAAGATCGTAAGCTACCTTTCCATAACGACTCAAGATCCTGTAAGGTCCAACAAATTGGGGACTAAGCTTCCCCTTCTTGAAAAATCTCTTCACTCCCTTCTTGGGAGATATTTTCAAATAGACTAAATCTCCAACTGCAAATTCGAGATCTCTCTTATGCACATTTGTATAGGATTTCTGACGGCTTTAGGATGTCTTAAGCCTCTTCCGAATTAACTAAACCTTATATATCATATTAAATACTGAATTTGGCCCTATCAACGTGGTCTCACTTACCTCAAGCCAACCAATAGGAGATTTACACCTTCTTCTATAGAGATCCTCAAACGGAGTCATCTGAATACTGGAATAATAACGGTTATTGTAGGAAAACTCAACCAAAGACAGGTGATCATCCCAACCACCCTTTAAATCAATAATATATGACGTCAAAATATCCTTTAGAGTCTGAATGGTCCTCTCTGCCTGACCATCTATTTGGGATGAAAATGGGTACTGAGATGAACTTGGGTACCTAGACCCTTCTGAAAAGCTTTCCAAAAGTGAGAGGTAAACTGGGTACCTCTATCTGAAATAATATCTAATGAGACTCCATGAAACCTAACTAACTCTCTAATATAGAGCTTGGCATAATTCTCTGCTGAATAGAAAGTATGAACTGGCAAGAAATGAGTTGATTTGGTCATTCTGTCGACAATAACCCATATTGAATCATGCTGACGACGCGTATGGGGAAACCCTATCACAAAGTCCATGTTCACCTTTTCCCACTTCCAAGTCGGAATGCGGAACTCCTGCATCGTGCCACTAGGCCTCTGATGCTCAACCTTAACTTGCTGACAATTAGGATACTTAGCTATAAACTCTGTAATATCTCTCTTCATGCCACTCCACCAATAGATTTCCCAGAAATCATGATTCATCTTAGTAGCTCTTGGGTTAATAGAATAACATGCACCATGCACTTCTGCAAAAATTCACCATCTCAAACCATCAACACACAACAGACACAACCTACCCTGACATCTCAAAATGACATCTCCTCCTTAGGAGAAAACCTCTACTTTCTGATCTTAGGAGAAAACCTTTACTTTCTGATCTCTAATTGGCTCCTTCAACTTAGCTAGACTGGGATCCCTATCTTTATTTTCTTTTCCTTCGAAACCAAAGAGAATTTCAAACTATTCTGAACCCATACACTACCCTCAGCTGAATCAACCAAACAAACACCTAGTCTAGCAAGCTGGTGAACCTCCCTGACTAACTTCTTCTTATCATTCTCAACCTGAGCAATACTATCTATAGACAACATACTAAGGATGTCTTTCACTACATTAGCCTTGCCCAGATGATACAACATGCTTATATCATAATCTTCTAACAACTCTAACCACATTCTCTGATGAATATTTAAATCTTTTTGCGAAAATACATACTGTAAACTTTTGTGATCCGTGAACATATCAACATGTACCTCATACAAATAGTGCCTCCAAATTTTCAAGGCAAAGACAACAACTTCTAACTCAAGATCATGGGTAGAATAATTCTTCTCATAGGGTTTATGCTGTCTAGAGGCATAGGTGATGACCTTACCTCTCTACATCAAAACACAACCCAAACCAACTCTAAAAGCATCACAATAAATAACAAACCCATCTAAACCATCTAGCAAGGTCAAGACTGAGGCTAAGGTGAGCCGAGTCTTCAACTCCTAAAAATGCTTCTCACAAGAATATGCTCACCAAAACTTAACTTTCTTCTGAGTCAATCGAGACATAGGGATGCAATAGACGAGAATACTTCAAATGATCTATAATAGTCATCCAAACCTAAGAAACTCCTGATATCAAATGGAGAGATAGTTCTGGGCTAGTTTCTCACTGCTTTAGTCTTTTGAGGGTCAACTCTAATGCCATCACCAGAAATAATGTGGCCAATTAAAGCTATTGATCTTAGCTAAAATTTTCACTTACTAAATTTAGTGAACAACTAATGGGCTATAAGAGTGTGAAATACGATTCTGAGATGGTATGCATGATCATTTTCACTATGGGAGTAGACAAGAATATCATCAATGAAGACTTTGATTAATATGTCCAAGTACTGCTTGAAAACTCGGTTCATCAAGTCCATGAAAGTTGTTGGGGTATTCGTTAGTCCAAAAGACATAACTAAGAATTTAAAGTGACCATACCGAGTTGTGAAAACTATTTTTAGAATGTCACAATCTCTGACTCTGAGATGATGATAATCAGATTTGAGGTTTATCTTAGAGAAATGACTGGCACCCTAAAGTTGATCGAACAAGTCATCAATTCTGGGGAGTGGATATTTATTCTTGATTGTGACTTTGTTTAACTAACGATAATCGATGAATATTCTAAGAGAACTTCTTTTCTTTCACATAAAAAAGACTGGAGCACCCCATGGGGAAACACTGGTCCTGATGAATCCTTTATATAAGAGATCTTTCAACTGTTCTTTTAAGTCCCTAAGCTTAGCTAGAGCCATTCTGTAGGGCAGCATAGAGATAGGTTGGGTATCTAGAAGAAGGTCTATTCTAAAGTCAATTTATATTTTAGGAGGAACTGTAGGAAGGTCTTCAGGAAACACATATGGAAATTCCCTTACTACTAAAACTAACTCGACACTTGGGGACTAATAATTAGAGTCTTTGACTCGAACAAGATAGTAAACACAACCCTTGGAAATCATTTTTCTTGCCTTAAGGTATAATGAAATTTAACCCCTAAGAGATGAAGTACTACCCTTTTATTTAATAACTGGTTTATCTGGAAACTAAGACAGAACGACTCTGTTTCTACAGTCAAATGAAGTATAGCATGAGTGGAACCAATCCATGCCAATAATGACATAAAAATTTGTTATCTCTAACTCCACAAGATTAACTGAAGTGACTTTCTGGGATATTGTGATCGGACAGTTCCTGTATACCTACTTGGATACAATAGAGACACCTACTGGAGTGGACACTGAGAAGGGTTCTACTAACATTTTAAGAGTGACTTCGAAGTTGACAACTATTTAAGGGGTTACAAAAGAGAGTGAAGCCTCGGAATCTAACAAAGCATAAATATGTAAGTGAAAGACCTATAACATACCCATGTCTACATCAGGAGAACTTTCCTGATCCTTCCGGGATTGAAGTACATATAATTTATTCTGGCGCTGATCATTGGTGGCACTGGAAGTAGCACCTTGTTGATTCTGGCGACCTGCTGGAGCTGATGACTGGTTGGAATAACCCTGTTGGGGCAAGTTCCTTCCCCTCTGAGAAACTAATCGACACTCTCTGAACCTGTAGCCTAGCTTTCCATATCCAAAACATACATCACTACCAGCTCTATACAAACCTTGATGATTCCCACTATATTTCCAGAAAAAAAGATTAGTGCGACCACTTTTCACACTACCCTAGGTCCTAGAGCCTGGCTCCCTATCCTGATTGTCATTCCTGAACTTTGGTACTGGTGCACTGGATAAAGATAAAGCTGGGGATGAAAACTTCTATCAAAATTGAGAATGGTTACCACCCTCTGACTTCGGCTGAGCAAAACTAAAACGACCTTTTCTGGCTCTTTTATTCTCCCTCTCTTTCTCCTTAAACATCTGCTCCTCAATCTGTTAAGCATAGACCATAAGCTTAGATATGTGCATCTCCTTAATCAACATCGCAGTCCTACACTCTTTGACCACACTATCATATATGCAAAACATAAACTTACTCATTCTAGACTGGTTATCAGACACTACATGAGGAGCATACCTCGCCAACTGAGTAAACTTAAGTGAATACTCTTTCACACTCATAGTGCCCTGCTTCAAATTAATAAACTCTAGCACTTTATCTTCCTTCAACTCTAGGGGGAAAAATCTATCTAAAAAGGCTGTAGCAAACTCCTCCCACTCTATAGACCCTGCATCTATGCCTTTATCCTCCTTCCACTTCTTAAACCTATTATGAGCTATATCCTGCAACTGGTAAGTAGACAACTTTGCAATCTCACTAAACGTAACACCCATAATATAAGTCACCTTCTAAACTATGTCATGGAACTCTGTGGATCCTCATCAGACTTAGATCCGAAAATCAGAGGGGGATTCATACGGGTGAAGTCCCAAATCCTAGCTGCGACTATATTAGCCACTGGAACAGCTGGGGTAGTAGACTGCTAATTATTTTGAGCTTCTACTGAGTGAGCTAAAGTAGTGAATGCAACTCTAAATTTAGCATGAGAGATATGCTCGTTCAGGGGATCTTCCTGAATAGGTGGAGGTATAGGTTAATTTCCATTTTCCTTCCATTATTCTTTCAGGGAGGCATGTTTTGTAAACAGAAAGAAGATTGAATTAGAAAGAGATTTTAAATTAAGCTTATTCTCATTTGCATGACCTGAATATTGAAAGAAGGGAAACTTTTCCTAAAACGTCTGGTTGCCTCTTGCCTATATGTGTGGCACGCTTCACACCCATACACAAGACTCTAGTCAATGCGTCTTTCAGACTCCTTAGGACACTTTAAAACCTTAGGGTCTAATATCAAGTTTTGTCGCGACCCGAGGCTACCCCCTAGTCGCAACAATGGTGCTTATGGTCACAAGTGACCACAAGCTAACCCATGAGCTGGTTCCTGTTGTGAGCACTGAATATGTAATGACCTAATTTTTTCTGGAACCAGAATGTCACACGGTGCTCATAATCTCGAAGGACCATAAGCTAACCCTATATTGATATCTATACCTGAGCACTGCATAATATCTATAATAAATGCAAAAAATTGGCAAAAATTGGCCATAAGTTTCAAAACGTCTAGAATACTCAAAACTGAAAACTAAATACTGATACATCTGTCTAAAAAGCCTCTAAACTATTTGAACTGTGGAGTTGATGGGATATGTCCCCAACTAACTCCGTCTACTGAAAATAAACTAAATCTGATGCGATAATAAAATAAGGATCATCCTCGAATAAAGATGACTCACTGCTATATCTACTACTGCTGACTGGGACTGAGCTGCTCGGGGTACTCTAGATCTCGTGCCTCTGAACCTATGGTGTCAAATAAAAAACCATAGCGTAAATACGTCAGTACGAGAATGTACTGAGTATGAAGATGAGGTAAGGCTAAATGCAAGGGTTTATGCATGAACAATTACTTAACTGAATAATCATAAGAATACTGAATGAGGACATATGCATGAATGCACAAATCATAACTGAAAACATCACAACTCAAAATATTGAAACTCGAATACTGATTTACTAACATCTGAACTCACTACTAATACTGAGATATTGAACAACTGAATCTCCTGATATAGAAAACTGAGTACTGAAATCGAGATCAGTCCCATCTAGTGAGTGATTTCAGAAACCGATGATACTGAAGCTGATTAACTGAATCTACTCATATCAATGACTGAAAGTTGAGCTTACTACTCTCGACTGTCTGAATTTGAGATCAAACCTCTCTAACGGATGATCCCTGAATCTACTATCAATGATAAGAAAAGATTATGTCTGAGATCAAGCCTATCTAGCGAAAAGATCTCTGAATCTGATAAAGAGAATACTCAACTGAATTTGAGACTGAGATCAAGCCTATCTAATGGGTGATCTCTGGATCTAATAATGAGATAACTCAACTGAATTTGAGACTGAGATCAAGCCTATCTAACGGGTGATCTCGGGATTTGATAATGAGATTACTCAACTGAATATGAGACTGAGATCAAGCCTATCTAATGGGTGATCTATGGATCTGATAATGAGATTACTCAACTGAATCTAAGACTAAGATCAAGCTAATATAATGGGTGATCTCTGGATCTGATAATGAGATTACTCAACTGAATCTGAGACTGAGATCAAGCCTATCTAATGGGTGATCTTTGGATTTGATAATGATATTACTCAACTGATTCTGAGACTAAGATCAAGCCTATCTAACGGGTGATCTCTGGATTTGATAATGAGATTACTCAATAACTTTACATGAGACCATGCCTATCTAGCGGGTGGTCCATGAATCAATAGAACTATCTGGGTTCCTTACTGATATAGGTGACTGTATCTGACAGTCCTGATTTCTGAGTTCTACTCTAAAGACTGATATTGAAACTGTAACTGTGGGAGTTCTCACTTAGTCGACATACCCCATATCTGAACTGGTGAGGTCCAACCTGTAACCCCAGCTGGAAGGGTGTCAATACCGTGCCATAGGTAAAAACCTCTACTCTGGTCAAGCCTCTCTAATGGGTGACCCTCATAGGAAGTCAAACCTAAGGCAGTATAATAACCAAGCCTTATTTTAATGGGTGACTCCTGCTCCTGCACTGGCTACGCAGTTTTGGAGTTTAGGGATTGCTCCTAATGACTCTGCCTCTCTAACGGGGAGTTATCATCCCTGCACTCGCTCAGTGCTAGATCCTACTCCCAACTGTAAGACTCTAAATTGATTCTTAACTGAACTTAAATTGAGTTGAATTTGTTACTGATCATATTTCTCGAATGACCTGACTGAGTTACGCTGAATTCACTTAGTTCCGTATCTGACTAAGTACTACTAAATCTCATTATCTAACTGCATGATAATGAGTTCCGAACTGAACACCTGAATACTACTAGGTCTGATCTGAGTACTGAACTGAGGCTAGAATACTAGCGATACTGAGATTACTGAGATTTCTGAGATTTCTTAAGTTTTATATCTGTCTGAGAGTACAGAGTTCTATAACTCACTGAGTTCTGAGAATCGTGGCTTAACTGATATTATCAAGGAAACTGACATGGGCTCTAGACTGCAGCTAATTTATCGGGTATAAATACCCCCAAGACTCGATAACATAAAAGTAAAACATAGCCATTCTTGAATAATCAAGATCATGGACATTCATTCACCACCACAATAACTAAAGCATCTCTTCAATCATTTAGAAATCATAAACATGTGACAGTATAGGGAGACATGCTATTGGCTTATACTCCATTCAACAAGGTCTTGCATCAAACACTTAGCATGTATTAAAGTCTTAACATGTATTGAAGAGAACATAATTGGGGAATTTTATGCTATCATGTCATAATTCATACACTAAGGCTTTTGAACAAACATTTGGCATGCATGGGCTTGCACCTAATTGGGGATTTCTAGTCAACATGTTATAATGGCTCTAATTCCTTCACATAAGTATTTTATCAAACATATAGGGAGCATGCTTTGCTTATTCAATAATTTCTACACTTAATTGACATGAACACATCACTTAACAAGCAACTTGAAGAGGGTTTATTATGAACATCACATGAATATCACATGCTAGGGTCAAAGCTTGAAACCTCATCAACAAAACATGAATTAAAAACTCAATAATAACATGAACTGCAATTTAAATTCACATGAATCATGAAAACTCAAACATAAGATCTTTGAAATTTAGAAAAGGGTTCTTGAGCTTCTTGGATGAAAGGGACCTAAGAATCAACATCTGCATACCTTAGTTTCTTGATTCTTGAAAAGTTAATGGAGGAATCTTGATGATTGGGGTTTTGGATTAGAAACCCTAGGTCTTGTTCTTGATTTCTTGAGAGAGAAAATATTTTGATTTGAAAAAAAAAAATTGATGAATAAAGAAGTATTTTCGTTATTTAGGGTATAGATCCCTTATATAGACTGGTTTGGGGCTTTTGGAAATTACCAATTGGTCCTTGAAATTTAAAAATGGAATTTGAAAATCCTGATTTCACAAGCTAGCGCGACACGGTGGAATCGCATCAGCTCACTGGAAAAGGGATAATTGGGAAACTGATTGGTGGTGCGACGCAGTGGAAATCGTGTTGCCACCTTAGTTGCGAACTAGAAAGGAACTGCGATGCGATGGAATCGCGTTGGTGCACTGGAAATTGACAACTCTGAAATTAAACCTTGGCGCGACGTGCCATAATTGCGGAGGCTCACTGGATTTTGATGATTGCCATTTTGGCTGGCTCCACGATGCGCTAAAGTACCTAGTGGTACACTGTCTTACTAAAATGGCTCAAACTCTTCGTCTGAGTGTCGGATTTGAGCGAATTTGGTATTGACGGCAATTTTATTCAATGCTCTACATGACAAAAAGTCTATATTAGGGAAATTCTACATGGTTCAAAATACTTCTCACTTGGGAAGACACTTCTCAATCTTTTAGGGCCGTATTAACACTTTACTGAACATGCTCTAAGGCTCAAATTATGAGAGAATTTTGCAGGGTATTACAGAATAATAATAAAAAATACACATGTGCGGAATAACTGAATACACCATAGAGTTTTAAATACTAAAACATTTCTGAATTATAAGTCTAAAAACAACTACCGAAAATCAAATGTCTAAAAATTGATAAATGTAATGACAAACTAACTGAGTATCTGAAGTGTCCTAAAGCCTCTAAAACTAACTGAATAAGAGTTAATGGGATAGGCCCCAATTAACTCTAACTGACTACAGAACTAAAAACACCGAAATATACATAATCGATCCTCAAAATATGAGGACTAACCACCGCTGCTGCTGTTGCTGCGCTAGAATGTCTAAGTGCAGTTAGGAACCTAAGCATCCAAACCAATGATATGAGACATCATAGCACAAGAAACGAGTATGTGGTCAATACTTTGAATACACTGGTATGCTAGATAGGGTTAGGATGATATGCATAGGATCATGCGCATGAATAATAACTGTCTAAATGAATAACATGAAATAACTGATGCATAGTATGCGTGAAAGCTATAAAATTAGAAAACGCATAACCAAGCATATAACATAATACTGAAGCAGTCTATAAACTGAAATACTAAAATTGGAGTATTGATTTAACTAATAAACTGTATGCTATTGTCAAGCAAACCTGAACTGGCTTTCGAACTGAGACTGTGGGAGGTATTATCTAACCGACATGCCCATTCTAAGCTGATTAAGGTCCAACCTGTGACCCTAGTTGGAAGGGTGTCAGTACCATGCCACGGGCACTAACAATGGTTGTGTGGATCCACTAAGCTACTGAAGAACCAGGGTATCAAGCGTAAACTGACGGGTTATCCCTGGACGGAGTCAACCCTAAACTAACAGGTGACACCTGGGAGGTAGTCAAGCCTAAACTGACAGGTGACTCCTCATAACCCAAGCTGGCTATGTGGTTTAGGAATATAGGGACTGCTACTAACAACTTTGCCTTTGCCTAACTGACGGGGAAGCCGCCATCCTATATTCGCTCGGTGCTAAATCCTACTCCCAACTGAAAGACACTAATTATTGAACTAAACTGAGCCTATCTAAACCAACAACTGAGCAATGATACTAACTGAATGACAAGGCTCATAGTTTATCTGAAACCATTTTGAAGAATCTGAAAACTAGGTAAACATCTAAGTTTTGGGTATTCATAACCCTAGCATTGAATAAAAAATAACAATAAAGTCATGTAAAAGCTTCAAAACCATAATGGGGAAAATCATTCTATAAAATCATTCTCTTTGGCATTTCTTCAAACACTTGGAATTCATAGACTTGAGCATAGGAATAGTTAAACATGTTCTACTAATATAATTGCAATACAAAAATCATGGTTTAAAGATGCAACATGCGAAAATCTCCATTCAAACGTGTCACAGATAAATTCCAATGAAAACACATGGTAAACATAATTTGAAATCAAAGTTCAAATAGCTTTATGTAGATAATTCATAACAACATGTAGAAATCATAACTTAAAACTTGAAAATAAATTCTTGGACTCCATGGGTGAAAAGGGCCCATGGATGAACATCACACAGACCTTAATTGATGAATTTATGAGAGTTCTTGGGGGTTTTCTTGAAGCTTGAGCTTGAATTTTGAAGAGGCTAGGGTTTGTACATGAGAGAGTGGTTTTCTTTTGGGAGAATTTGTGTAAAAGATTACCAATTATGCTTTTGGGACCTTCAAGACTTTGCTATGGACCTATTGGGTGAAGGAAAATAACCCATTTTCCCTTGGAAAAATAGAATCAAAAACTGGAAAAATATGGGGCGGGCGATGGAACAAGCGCCGTGGGCTCTGGTGCAGTGTACTAGAGCGGGCGCTGTGGGATCCACTGCGGTGCACTATAGCGGGCGCCGCGGGCTTATCTCGGTGAAGCTACTATTTTGGAAGTCTAAATATGCCCTTACTTTTATCGTAAAATTTCAAAACTTACTCGATATATACCCTTGACATCCCGATCATGAATCAACTTTAAAATCAACATTCTAAGGCTGGAAAGGTTGAAAATAAAATCTTCGAAGTTTAAAGGGCTTTGGAAATGTCCAAGTCTTAACACTTAGTGATATTTTTTTCTAAGTCTTGGACTCCATTAATATGCAATAGTAAGCTGAAAGAGCTAGGATCTTACGGGGTCTTACAACACACCTCTAAATCACACCTACACCATCATACTAAATTTCGAATAAGTAAACTTAAATTATTGCATGTACTGTTTCAAGCCTACTTGTTCACCTTTCATACAAATAGCCCCATGGATACATAATCTACTAAATCCAGATAAACACTATCCCCACTTTACTGCTTCTAAACTTCTGGATTCTTGCTTCTTACTCTAGGTTATCTATTGTCATAGCATTCTGAGAAGGGATCTAAAAGTACATCTGACTTCAACTCAATGAACGATTTTTCATGATCATGAATGAAATCTTTCAAACTTTAGAACATAAAGGCACTGATGGGATTCTTTTTGAGCCCACATTCAATCCCGTAACTGTCTGTGGGGAGTGTTTGACAAAACTCTATCAGTTGTAATTTAAGCTTGACTATTTCTATTACCTCAAAACTAAGGTAGAGTTGGCATGAATGAAGCAAGATGAGAATATAAATTTATTATGGAACATCTCTTTAGCATGATCTAGATATAAAAGAAGGGAAACATTTTTTTAAATACCTTATAGCCTCTCGAAGAAAAGCACAAACATTTCCTTACCATTCCGCAAGACTCTACTAGATACGACTTCATCGACACCCTAGGACATTTGAACTGTGGGTTCTAATACTTATTTTTTCATGCCTCAAGACTACCCCCTGGACGTCATATAGTTCTTAGAAACACAAGTGATCCTAAGCTAACCCATGATACTTGCATAACTCGTGAGCAACTGAAAATGTTACATAAATCTAAAAGAAATTAGCAGAAAAGATGTCTTTTCTATATATGATCCATACAGAACTATTTAAAATGATTACAACTCTGGCTATACAAAACAAAATAAAAATAAATACATCCACTCTAAATGATCATCTATGAAGCCTCTACTAATATTGACTATAGGTAGTCGGGACATGACCCCTAGCTATCCCTAATCAATAAGACTGAATAAAGAATGCTACTAGAACTATAGTTGACTCGACTCCTCAAACCCAATGAACTCATCACTTGCTGACTGGAAGCTGCAAAGTATCTGATTATGATGTGTGGGCTACAACTAGTACCTACATTATCAGACAATATAGCACATAGACATATATGTGGATTAGTACTTCTGGAATATACTCAGTATGTGGGGGGTGAATACATAAGTAAAACAATAATTGAATATACACATAGACTTTCAAATGATACATGCTAACTGTAAAAAACTCACCTGAAGCTTGAATAAAACAAAGACTGCAAAATCATAAACATGAGTAATGAAGCATAAGGATAAACTGTGTGAGCCATAACACTTAGTTCTAAAAGCTTTACTTACTATTGTAACTTTTTGGAAGGGTTTTCTAACTGACGTAATCCATGTGAGCTATTATGGAGTCCAACATCTTACCCACGTTGGGGAGAGCTTTTCTATCCTTGCCATCGAAATAGAACCTTAATCTTAGTGATCACTGAACTTCATCCATATTGGGAAAAAGCTTAACCTACGTTGGCTCGTAGTTTCTAGGAATTAAGGATACGCTCATCCGCATTCCCTTCTCAGTGCTAAATACTACTCCCAGAATACTTATATACTCATACTTTAGCAAATCCACCTTAAATTATCATAAGGGTTTTATAAAGTGAAAACCATTTATGCTTCTCTTTACTTTAAATCATAATCAAGATGAACAAATGTGAATTCAATATCTTATCTTAAGATCAATCTTTGCCTTGAATCATCGAATTAACTTATCAATGGAGCTTAAGAGCGTAATCTTCTTGTAAACTTAATACTTATACTTAGGGATTAGAATTCATGCTTTAAATTCATGAAAATTCATAACAAAATTTTATGTGCAATAATCATCTTGAAAATTTTCAACAATATCCAGTCAAGATAACAAAATTAAAATAACAATATGAATATTATAAGTCAAAACATGAATATATACAATTCTTGATATACTTAAAGCTTTCAATCTAATGGTAGTAACATACTTCAAGAATATAGAAATTTGGGTATGAACCCTAACTCAAAATAGATGAATTAAATCTTAAAACCATGCATTTTGGACACAAATATAAAAGAGTAACCTTCTTAATAAACCTCACACACCTCGATTGGATAAATTCTTGAAGAAAGCTTGAAATTGGAACTTAACTTCTTGAGTTCTTAAGGGAAGAAGCTATAATTTTGTTCTTGGGAAGAGGGGAATGGTTTCAAATTGTGTATTGGACATTTAAGGTTAAGAGGGTTGAAATAACGTGTTTAAGACCTCTTAATTCATTTGAGAATGATTAGAAACGTATTGGTGGTGTGAAAAGACTTCAATGCCCTTTTAAACTAAGTCAAAGCAAAGCAATTTTTGCACTTTGATTTTGCTGGGCAGCACACAACCAAAGCACACCCGAGGGTGGGAGGTGCACGCCAAAAGTACACCTAAGGGTGTGTGGTGCAAACCAAAAGCACACCCCATCCAGTGGCTATTGGCATTTGTCATGCGACTCACGGCCTTAGAGGAGGGTCTATTTGGTGACGCACACCTAATTCTAACATCCAAAAACACCCCCAACACAACCCATAACATCTAAACATGGTCTACCATTGAAATAGACATCCTAAATATAATTTTTATTGCATTATTAGAGCCTTAAAAACACAGGGTGTTACACTTACTGTTTTTCATAAAAATGGTCTTAAATTTTGTTCGGATATCAAATTAAGGAAAAATTCATATTGTTGGAAAACTAATTCAATTATCTATAATTTGGTGGGTCTTGAGATGAAAAATTCCATATATGTAAAAAGTTATACACGTTCAAAGCTGACCCTGGTAGAATCGCATTCCAAAATTTAGCTGAATCAAAGGATCTTAGCTCAACTTTGCTCTAAGTGATTCCTATGAACATTTTTCCACCTCATAAGCACTCTTCACACTAGACTAATGATCATGACACATGTATTTAAATATAAATCATGGGATTAGAGTTTACACACGTAGAAATGATGATTTGATTTCTAGCTAAAAAATATGGGGTGTTACATTGGGCAACCTTACTTGTCACCCTACGATTGTGGTCCTAAGGCCCGTATGGACACCTTACGCCTCATAAGGTACATTATAGTCAGGGAAGTGAGTTCAAAATCTTAGGAATTTTCTAGGGCCAAAATCTTGGGTGTTACACCTGGTTTATGTTTATGATTGGCTAGACTTAATGTGAGATATATGCCCAAAATTATTACTACTTTTGCCTATTATTTATCAGTTTTGATTTGAGTTTGGTATCTAGTAACTTAATTATTATTTATCAATTCTGGTTTAGTTCAACATTTTACTATTATAATATCATTCTCTAATTTCAATTCGAGTCCAATAATTATGATCTATATGAATACTGATTTGGAATTAGAAATATGATAAAGACTGATAAAATGTAGAAGTAAGGACCAAAAAGGAATATCAGGTATGCTCTTCACACGTTGGCCCATTTATGGTTATTACTATAGTTGTTCCATCTTTATCTTAGTGTTACTCGTTATTGTACCCACCGTGCTTATGGGAGCTCAATTAGGTAATTTGCCTTCTTATTTGTGACTTCTGGACTTATGATAGTCTAGTTAGGTTATAGTTTGATATGGTTCTTGCCACAACTACTCAAATCTAAATGAAGAAAAGTGAAGATAAGGAGATAAGATATCAAAGATCGAAACATAGACACAAATATGATAACAAAAGGGTAATCAAAGGGTGTATCAAACCCAAAAACCTACCTTAAATATTATCAAATAGCACCTAAATCTTACATGACTACAAAGGGGATTGAATATCACTTACAACCGACGTTTCTAATAAAAGATCAACATTTGCTTTTCTAAGCTCTCAACACACTCCTGATGGATGTTCATGAATTCATTATTATCAATCAACAAAAACTAACTAAATTAGCCTAGCTACCAAGTATTTATAGTTTGGCTAAATATTACATAATTAGGGCCCAAAAGTAACCCAAATTCAAGAAAAACCCACTAGGGGCTGTTTTAACCTTCTCTTGAAATGCTAGAGTGTATCAAAAGTGCCTTGGGTTCATGACCCTTCCAAGGGGCTTTTGATCCCCGTTTTGCACTCCTTCAACCTCGTTAAAGTCATTTAACCCTCTATAATGGTAATCTTCATCCATGTGGCCTATTTTAATAGCACTAAGAAGTCATCAAGCACCTCGAGCATCATACGTATCTCATTCAAAGGTTCGGAGGCAATTTGGCTTGTATGATCCTCCCTTCTTGAAAAAGGATTTGACCTAGAATCAAAACCTTGTAAAACCAAAGGAAGGACAAACAAATACAACATCCTCATGATATGAGGGTTAGGGTTAGTACAAATAATCATAACATCATGCCCAAGTTGCAAACACTTAAGATATAACCAAGGATCCTTAATGCTAAATATTAGAAACTTATTAAAAATGAACAAAGGAGTTGGCTATGGGAATCACCAAGAGGTAAGGAAACCACAAAGGTCATAATGGTATCACTAAATCCATAAGGTAAGGCTACCTTCACCTTAGGATCCATAAGATACAATTGCTTCATCACCTCTTTAAGAAGCCACATCAAGAGTGGTGCCTCAATTGGTTTTGAAGTCCACAAGATCCATATAGCATTTCCATTAAAACAAATGGACCAACCAACAAGTTCCCTACCACTACATAGAGCAAACCAAGGCTAACATGGATATCAACATAATCAAAGAGGTAGTATAGAAAGAAATAAAGTGTAAAAGCATCATCCAAGGTACTATTATCTATAAGAAGGTCATTTAGCTCAAAAGATATAACACATAATGCACACAAGGATGGAATCAAAACATTTAAAAACATATGACTTTTTCCTTTCAAACAACTTCCCCTAATAAAGAGGTCACCAATTGTAAACAATTCACAAAGAAGGGGATCACAAACATTGAATCCATCCAATGTGTTTTCAAAATAAGACTCTCTCCTTGACCTATAAGTAATGAAACCTTGGTCAAGATTGGAAACACATAATGTTGAATTATATTGGATATTTTCTTTGCTTCCCTTCTTTAATGAATGCTTATGTTTGTTGGAAATGCCTCTCATGCACAACTTGGTCTATCAAGTGGGTTGAAAATCACCAAAAAAGACTTTCTATCATTAGGAAAGATTCCTACATACTCATATAACTTTGCTTTTCAACTAAACCAAGCATCAATTTGGGTGTATGGAAATCACCACATTCAAATTTATTAGCGAGGTTAAATGGATAGAGTGGCCATATACATGGGTCTAGATAACATTTCTTTCCCCCAAACACATCACCAAAATTAAAAGATATACTCTCTACACTAGCATAGGCATCATTAAAAGCAAATGTAGAGTAGAGAAAGGTATTACTTAAGTTAACTTCAATCAATGTGTCCTCATGTATATACTACTATTAGATTCAAAATCATCACCATGAGTATTCTCAACAATAGGAGCACACAAAGTAGAAGAAGAAATAGTTTCCAATTAATTGATACTTTCTCTTTTAAGGGAATAATCCTTAAGTAGACACTTACCACCGCTAACATCAAAGGAATCATTACTCAAGTCATCATAAGAATTAAGAACTTCATGCTCATAATTATCAAACAAGGGTAGGGTATCATACAAAGGATAACAACCACAAGTATTTTCATAAGAACAATTACTAATTGGGTTTCTTAAATATTCAAGAAAATCAAAGTTATCATCACCCGACTGATTATTCCTTTTTAAAACCTCACATTCCTTTCTCTTAAGAGTACTCTAATATTTAAGTAAGTGATTTCCATCTTTAGGAGGAATGTAGTCATACCATATTGGTTTGTCATATTGGCTACAGCCCTCAAGTCGATCTACACCATCAACATTATTCAGACCACTAGGTTCATTAGGAGTTATTATACCATCTTCCAACATAATATTGTACCTAAAAAGAGAAGGATCAATTTATGAATGTTGATTAGAACTTGTAATTTAACTCTCAATAACACAACTATCAAGTTCCGAAGATGTTTTAAACACATAATCATCCCTATGATCAAGACAACAATAGGATATCCACTAAAGGACATTCTCAAAGGGTCACTCCTATTTACTTAACCAATATTTTCAACATCATCACTCACTTGAGGTTCATTAATCATATCACAATCATCCGTAAGTGATGTACTAGTTTCACTTATAAGTTGGTTAATATAAATTTCACAAGACAATGTAACATCATTTATCGCATTGGCTTTAATACTAGGTGGACTCAAATTGATCTTAGTAGAAGAGTCAATGGGGTCATCAATAGAATCGACTAGTGTTTCCACACTCTCAACGGGTACATCATCAACAAGAGGCAAAGAATCATGAGACTCACATATATATAAGATAATATTCACACTCAATATGTTACTAGCCACACAATCATCATTCACATGTATAAAAGTGTAAAAGTTAGTTATTTTACCTTGAAGTTCTTGAGAATATTCTTCTTTGCCTTTGTGTGAAGGTCCTTCACAAGCCTTGGAATCATATAAGGTTTCCCTCATCGAATCTTCAAAGCTAATATTTTCTTTTGGTTCTTGTTCTCCTCCACTTTCCATATTGGTACCTACACATATGTCCTTATTAAAAGAAAGACAAATAATGTTTGCTCAATTTGGTGACAACCCCCTCACTTCACTCCTCACAACCTCTCTATTTTTCTCTCTTAGGTTTTCACCTTGCATTCTCTTACTCCACTCAAGTCTTTGTCTCTCAATTTCTTTAGGCTTGGAGTAAGTGGCCACATCACTTTTAGATTTGGGAAGAATGAATGGAAAGAAATGATTTCCCCATTGGTCTTTCACAATCTTAGGCCAATTTTGTATATTTGGAACCTTATGTTGTGCAAAATAATTGGCACCCAAGCCTAAATGTCCATGTTCCAAAGGGAAGCTGTCACAACATACCTCCTCATAGTGCCTATATCAGGTAGAGGAAATCTTCACTCTCTTAGAAACCCTATACCTATACAACAAGTATGGAACAAGTAGAGTTTCTCGAGGTATCATTAGATGGCAACCATAGGTGGAATGATGTAGTTTCTATAACACCAATCACCTAGCATAAGGAGGCATCCCAAAACCCCGCAAATTCTTACCTTTATAGAGTGAACATTTCTTCTTAGATCAACATTATAAATCTTGGTATACCCCATTGGTACATGGGTACCCCTCATGAGTTCTTTCAAGGCACTCCACATTTGGACGGACCTCCTTATGTATTCCTACCATAATGGAGTCGGACCTTGAATATGTTTAAGGGTACACATAGCTTTTTTAACTTTGCTCATATCATTATCCATAAAGATCCTTTCACACTCCCATTCCCAATAAAGATATTTTTTGGGACCCAACTCTCTTATAAAAATGGGGAGAGTAGGAAGATCTTGACTCCTACTATACCCTCCATATCTATCTTTGTTCCCATTTCCATATGTTTGGGAACTAGGATAAGAAGATCAAGATGTAGTAACTCTAGGCTTTGGAGATGCATGCTCTTTCATTCCCATGGAGCAACCTCTACTATAGTTAGCATAACCATTCACATCGATTCGACCTTGACAAGAAGTACTACAAGACGAGGAATATAAAAATTCACAATCCTCATGTACATTCTTACCAAGATCCTCATAATATTTGTAAATGAATGGGTTATACATTAAATAACCTCTAGGCTCAGAGTGGGAAGTGTAATACTCCTCACATGCCCCATTTTCCTTATAAAAACCATCATAAGGCTCTTCATCATCTCCACACTCTATATAAGAACTAGGATCATCATTCACCTCACATTATCCTTCGGAATAGTAGCCCTCATTTTCATCCAAATCTTTATCATGGCTATATTTATAACCTCCATAATCTCCCTCTTCTTTGTAGCCATAACTATCTTCACCACAATCATAGTCTTATATATCATAGTAACAATTATCCAAGGCTATCAAAGACATACTTCCTTATATCAACTAGTACCTACACTTTGAACAAACAAGATTAGTAGTAAAGCTCCTCACCAACACTAATATGAATCTCACTTTGTGATCCACACAATTGGAGCATTGAATATTGAAAATTTCTTATACTCTTGTTATAAATAAGGTGTCAATACTACTTCAGACCAGAGTTGATTCTTGTTTAAATGACTCAAAATAAAAATTACTTTAGTACTTGAATAAAAAAATTACAACGAATTGAAAATAAGAAAAGTTTGAATGAGATTGGATGATGAAAGAAATGGAACTCAAGAACTAATCAGTCAACTAAGTAGATGAATTACTTAGTTGTTGAGTAGTTTAAGAATCAAAATACGAGTTTAGGAATCAATAAAATGAAACTAAGGTATCAAACCTTGAGTAATGGAGTAATTTAAGTGTTGAATTGAGTTTGGAGGCTTGAATTTTGTGTTTGGGACTTGATCTGCGTTGGGAGGGGCTGATCTGCGTTTGGGGACCTGCTTTAGAAGGTGGGGCATAGGTCCAAGTCAGCCTGGACATAGGTGCTATTTATTTGAGGTGTTGTAGCACCTTGGGCGCCCTTGCAAAGCAAGTTGGCCACCCCATGCCTTTGAATTGGCTGAAATGCCCTCCAATTGGTCCTTTATGTCCTCTTTTGTTGAGCTATCCTTGGAATCATTGTAGATGACTTAGAATAAACAATTTTAACTCTTTTTTTCTTCCTTATTTTTGGATCAAACAAGCACCTTTGGCTGAAATTTCAACATGAATATAACAATCTCCTCAAGAACACACCAAGAACACCAAGAACATCACTTTTTCTAACTTTTTCTCCGGAGCATGGAATTAGTTAAAATTTTGAACATAGACACTTCTTAGCCTTCTAAAATCATTCCAAACATCATTTTGTCAAAATTATTCACAAAAATCTTCAGATTCTTAATTCACCCCAAACTTCTTCAACCCAAACTTCCAACAAGGATTGAACACTCAAATAAGCTCTAATTTGACTCAAATTTGGTTCATAGACTCATATAGTGTTAAAGAACACAATTCAAACACTAGAAACACAAAAATTCACAAAAATCAAAAACTTAAAATTTTACCTAAAACCTAAAATGTGAACAATAATTTTTTTTGTGATTTTTGATTTTCTAAGACGACTAGACCAAAGATTTGACTTCATAGGAACGAAATCAAGCTTAGATCTGATACCAAATGATACGGTTCTTGCCATGAAGACTAGAATCTAAAATCAGAAGAGTAAAGATAGAGGGATAGGATATCAAATATAGAAATATAGACATAAATATGATAACAAAAAGGTTATCAAAGGGTGTATCAAACCCAAAAACCTCTCTTAAAGATTACCAAATAGCACATATCTCTTATGTGACTGCAAAGTGGATTTATCCCCTACAACCGACATTTCTAATCAAAGGTCAACATTTACTTTTCAAAGCTCTCAACACACTCCCAATGGAGGTTCGTGAATTCATTATTATCAATCAACAAAAACTAACTAACTAACCCTAGCTACAAGTATTTATTGTTTGGAAAAATATTACATAATTAGGGCCCATAAGTGACCCAAATTCAAGAAAACTCCCACTAGGCGATGTTTTGACCCGCTCTTGAAATGCTAGAGCAGATAAATAGCGGATCCAAAGTACCTTCGACCTCATCAAAATCCTTTGACCCTCCTTAATATTAATATTCATCCATATGGCTTATTTTAATAGTACTAAGGAGTCATCAAGCACCTCGAGCATCATATGTATCTCATCAAAAGGTCCAGAGGCAATTTGCCTTGTATCATCGTTAGACTCTACCTTCATATTCAAGTACTTATTTTACTTATATATCACATCCGCTTGGCATGTTCCACTATTTTTATTTTTTCTCCTTTATTTCTTACTTTAGTTACATTCTTGCACTTTTTTTACACTTCTACTATAATTTAGCTCAATTGACTTATGATGCCTACTGAGTACCTATTGTTTTTGTACCTATGTTTCACTTCTACATCTTTTTCCTGATGTAAATCTAAGTACGATTCACTGTCGCTAAAGTTATTTTCAGATCGTGCTATTGTTCAAAGTTAGGGTGAGCTAATATATTTAAGAGTTTTTCCTCCTCCTCCTTCAATTTTTTGATAGTTTTTTTGTGTATTTAGATACTATGTTATATATTTGGGACTGTCTAGTAGTCAATTTTGATCTAGTGGCTCTTGTACCGGCCTTACCATGTCATGGGGGACTAATGTAGTATATTTTGTCCTCTTCATTCTATTATAAGCATGTTTATCTATATGTAACAATGTTATCCTTGTTGTTTAGAATTTTATTGCATGCATATTCCTTTTTCTTCTTATCTTTCATGGTTAGCCCGTTACTTGTTAATTTAAGCTATGGATAAACTTACCTACTAGTAGGTTAAAGTAGGTGCCATCATGATTCGAGAAATTGAGTTGTGTTAGTTTTATATTAGATCCTAGGTTCACCGATATTATTGGTACAACAACAAGTATCTAGTGGAGTCTCGCTAATTGGTATGACGACATTCGTATCCTATCTTCGGGAGCCTACAAGATATTCTTTGGAAAATCTCACCTTTTTAATTTATTTTTGAGCATTGTGTCTATATTGGTTTCTATATTCTTATTTGCTTCACTCTTTCACATATGGCTAGGATATGACCATGATGGTTGGGGATCGAGATCCCAAGCCTATAGCCAGGGAACCTATTAGAGGCTGAAGCCAACTCAAAGTTCAAGGATAGGTTAGAGTTGCATCATCGGTCTTAGAAGCCTTTCCCAAATTCTATTATTGCTATCGATCTAGAAATAACACCAAAAGGTCAATCAACACAATAATAAGTAGGCTAGGGGACAACCAAAGGCCCATAGAGGTTTATATTATCTTCAATTCTTTATGATTCCTCAGTACAACTTTTGGGATTGGTAGGTGGTTTGACTATAATAAGGCTCAGACAGTGCTGCCTAGGAAGGTATTAGTTTAAGAGCGTAACTTGCAGTTGCGGCTCTTAGAGTAGAGGTACCACCCTTACCAACATTAGTAGTTCCACCATTAATAGTATCCCAGCTAGTTATGACTATAGAGGGACAAAAAATGCTAGGCTAGTTTCTGTAATTTTCTCTACCTAGATTTGTAGGGGCCCAGATGAGGATGCATTTAAATTTTTGACTAGTTGTGAGGAGAGGATCCATAATTTAGTCTTGGTAGAGTATTGTGGTGTGGACTACACTATATCTTAGTTTTATTGGGTATCTAGATAGTTGCGGAGGGTTATATTGATTGTTGCCTACTTAGATCTCCTTCTATGACATGTACTTAGTTTTCTGGGGATTTCTTAAAGAAGTATATGCTCTATAGACTCCACAAGAATTTGGGATATTAGTTTACATCATTGGAGAAGTGTTCTATGACTGTGGTAGAGTACGAGGTGAGGTTCCACAAGTTGGCCAGATATGTCACTATGATTCTACCAACTAAGTATGAGCGGATTTAGTATTTGGTTAGAGGGATGAGTCTTCTCCTTCACATGGTTACTCAAAGTCTGGTAGCTATTGGTTGGTATTTTATGGATATCTATGATTATGTACAGACTATGGAGGAGATATATCATAAGGTTTAAGGGTGCATCCATAAGAGACAACATTAGTAGGATAATTATAGTGGGAGCCACAATATCCCATAGTTTAGAGGTAGAAGGTTTAGAGTAGGTACCCTAGAATCAACCCTATAGACATTAGGGTCTGTCTATTAGTCCAAATTTTTGAAGGGGTTCAGTCATGTACCATGGTATTATGGCTCCTTTGATGCCTAAAAATGGAAAATTTAAAAGTACTTATGTTTTGTTTTGTTAGATATGATGTATTTTTATGTATGTTTTGTAGGAAACTAGTCTTTGAAGATGAAAATAAGAAAAAGAGTTGTAGTGTGTAGAGGAACCTATTTAAGGGCCCATTTACGATCCATAAATATCACATACAACCATCGTATGTGGCCATATAAGTGTCAGAAGAAAAATATTCTGAAGATCTGAAGTCTGAAGTTTGTTCTAAGAGTTATAGAGGGTTACTTATGGGGCGTAAGTGGTACTTACACCCCTCATAAGTTCCATTGTAGGTGGTGTTATACAACATGAAAAGTTGTTCTAACAATTACGACCCACCTAGGGGGCTGTAAGTAGTACTTACGGCCCGTAGGTGGGTCCATAAATTTTTGTCGACTTACTCTTCTTTTTTCATTTTTGTTAGGATTTTTAGGGTCGTGATGTATTCTATACATACCTCTTTAATGTTCTTGCATTAATATACACACTCTTTACATTCACAACACTATATTAATTCTGGGATTTGACTCTGATCTTGGAATCCATTGTTCTTTGTTTTTATGGTTGAGTTTTAATTTGAGATTCTAGTTTTTTCAATTATTGTAAGATTATTCATATTCTCTCTTTTATAAATTCAATGAATGTTCTTGCAAACATAAGCGGCTAAACCACCTAACTATGGTTGTGGGAATCTAGATGGAATAACACAGTAGAGAAAGTGCAAAGTCATTCTTAATTAATAATCTTGCATGTATTATGATCTTCTTTCGTGTGATATCTTTCTTTATGATAGTAGTAGTTAAAAACCAGCCCGTATTTGATACTTACTTCAAAAGAGAGGTAGATATTAGGAAAAGGAGATCATAACAGTAATTTGATGCTACCAACCCTTATCTAATTAACTTGGAACTAAAAAGGTAATAGTTAATCTGGGATCCAGGATAAGGGTTAGTAAGGAGACACTTTGAGACTCAAAAGACAATGAGTGAAATTTACCAAAGGTATTCACAAGAGAATTGGTGATACATATCGTATCAAATTCTGCATACAAGTTATTGGGATAGTTCAGCAGAGCATGATAAATTTATGGAGATAGGAAGTCAGGGAGAACACGGTCCTAGTATTTATCTCATATTAATTTCAACCAAAAACAATCAAGATTTGTTACTATTGATACTGTTCTCACAAAATCACCCAATTTACTTTCCTTCCTTTTTTTTATCTAATTCAACAAATTTGAGATAGATATTTGGGTTTTTCCCTGTGGGTTTGACCCCAACCTTTGTTGAATTATATATTTTATAGTGACCAAATTATATTACTTAGAGGTATAATTTGGGCAACATCAGTCAACCTGGCTATGGTGATTTCTGCGGGTAGAACAATGGTTATTTTTTTAGGGGTTCATATTAGGTCTGGTGGCAATTTTGAATCAGCCAAAACTTCTTGACTGAATAGAGTGGGAGCATGTTATGATTGAGGTTTTATTGGTCATTAGTCTAGAGAGTGTCCCTGATATGGGATGATTGAACTAGTCGCACTGAGTACCCAACCTATTAGATCAATATAGACTTAAGCTAGGGTGGTGAATCGGGATGCAGTGGTGGCCCCCAAGGTTTGAGAGAAAGTCCTCAGTTAGGTCAGGTGGGTTACCAGTTTAAAGGCATACTAGGTCGCTTATATGTTGTTCTTGGTATGCCAGAGAATAAGGCTTCAAATGTTGTGATCATAGATACAATTTTAGTATGCCATCATTTAGCTTCTGCTTTATTTGATCTGGGTTCCTCATATTCATATGTTTCTTTATATGATACACCATGGTTAGGGTTATCTTTAGAGCTTTTATCTATGCCTTTATATGTAGTTACCCCTGTGGATTATTCTTTAGTAGTAGATCGAGTATATAGATCGTGTTCAGTAATTTATTAAGAGTATAACACTCAGGATGACCTTATTATGCTAGGTATGGTGGATTTTGATATAATTTTGGGCATGAACTAGTTATCCCTCTACTATGTAGTCTTGGATTTCTTTACCAAGATAGTTACCTTAGCCATGTCTGGCATACCCCTAATTGTGTGGTAGGATTCTGTTAGCCACACGCCAATTGGATTATTTCTTATATTTGGGATAGAATACCGGTATTGAGCAGTTGTGAGTCATTCCTTTCTTATGTTTGCGATATTAGCATTGAGAGTCCTTCACTTAGCTCAGTTTCTATTATTTGTGACTTTCCTAATATTTTTCCTATTGACCTACCTAACCTTCCTTCTAAGCATGACATAGAGTTTGGTTTTAGCCTTTAGGCAAGCACCCAACCTATTTCTTTGGCATCTCCTTAGCTAGAATGGTTGGAATCAATCTGACCTATGAGACTACTCAAAATAAGGCTTCCTACCAGCACGAGGGTGGGATAATTTAACCTTGCCTTAGGTCAATCCTTTCCTTACTCGGGTAAGTAACAAACCCTTTTTAACAACCTCTTATGATTGATTCAATTCCTCCAATATTGGCTTCCTTCTTACCTATGATATCCCTAAGAGCTAATTTGATAGAAATTGCATCAAAGCTAGCTTGGAAAGAGAAGAGGCATCTATATCTGAGTCAATTATTAGCATACATCTTATCGAGTAAAGTGGCTTATTCTTGCTCTGTGCACTAGGGAGTAAGCTTATCATATGGTTCCTACTGAGCTAACAAACTAAATATTTATCTTTAAGACCTTCTAGGTAAGGGTTTTATCATGGAAAGTGTATTGACTTAGGATGATCCTATTTTTTTTGTGGAGAATAAAGATGGTTCTATGCCTATGTTTATCAACTTTAGGTAGCTGAATAAGGAGATAGTGAAGAATAAATATCCTATGCCTCGTATCGATGATTTTTTTGACCAGCTTTAGGGTGCGACAGTGTTGTCTAAGAATAATTTGAGGTTTGGTTGCCATTAGTTAAAGATTCGGGTGGAGTATATCCCTATGAAAACTTTTAAGACTCGCTACGACAAATACAGATTCTTGGTAATGTTGTTTGGGTTGACCAATGCCCCAATAATATTCATGGACTTGCTGAACTGTATTTTCAAGCCTTATTTGAACCCTTTATGATTTTTTTATCAATGATATCCTTTCATATTCAAGGAGTAGGGAGGAGCATGTGTAATATTTGAGGATTGTGTTCCACACTTTGAGAGATCATATGCTTTATTCTAAATTGTCAAAGTGTGCATTCTAGCTTAAGTCTATAGCTTTCTTACGACACATGGTGTCCAAAGATGAGATTATGGTAGACTCAACGAAGATTGAGGTTGTTTGTGATTGGGCTAGGCCTACGTCTCTAACTGAGTTTGCAGTTTTATTGGGTTGACAAGCTACTATAGGAAGTTCCTTTAGAGATTTGCTACTATTGCAGTACCTAAGACTAAACTGACTAGAAAAGAGGTTCTGTTTAAGTGGTTTGATAGTTGTGAGGTGATCTTTCTAAATCTCAAGGACCTGCTCACTTCAACTCCTATATTAACACTTCCAGATGAGGGTAAGAGGTTTATTGTTTATTATGATACTTCGGGTGTTGGTTTGGAGTATGTTCTGATGTAAGGGATTGGGTTATTGCTCATGCATTGATACAGCTAAAGGTCAACAAGTGAAACTACCCCACACATGACTTAGAGTTGGCGACGATAGTTTTCACGCTTAAGATTTAGAGTCATTACTTGTATGGTGTTTTTTGAGTGGTCTTAACTAACTATCATAGGGTTCAATATATTATGACCTAGAGGGAGCTTAATTCGAGACAATACATGTGTATTGAGTTACTAAAAGACGATGATATCTCCATTCTATAGTATCTAAAAAAGGCAAATATGGTAGCATATGACTTAACAGGAAAGGTGGTAAATATGGGTAGCTTAGCCTTCATTTCAGTTTCTGAGAGACCATTGGCTTTTGAAATTTATTCCACAGCCAACCTGATAGTTTGACTTGATATATCTACCTAGGAGGATTCTTGTTAGTGTGGAGGCTAGATCTACCTTGTTGGTGCAGATTAAGGTCATCAGTCTAAGGATGATATTTTGTGTGGCATTCAATATTGAGTATTGAGAGGTGAATCTAGGAGGTATACCTTTTGAGAGAATTTTGATATTCGATAGTTTCATTTGTGTTCTAAGGATGGAAAATATGGTTTAATTGATACTTTGGGAGGCTTGAGACCCCAAATATTCTTGTTCAAATAGATGCTCTCAGTTGGAATCTTAGAGATTTTACTTGATCTAGGATATGTAATCTATATATGTCATTCCAAAGTGCTTTTTTAATCTACTAATAAGTTCACTTCTAGATTTTGGAGAACATTTTAGGAATATTTAGGTACCTAGTCTAACCTTAGAACCATTTTTCATCCCTAGACTGGTGGACAGTCAAACTGGACTATTTAGGTTTTAGAGGATATATGTCATGGGTGTATGATGGACTTTGGGGGTTAGTGGAAGAAACTTTTAGTCTTCGTGTAGTTTGTCCATAATAATAGCTACTATTCAAGTATTTGGATGACACCATTCGAGGCATTGCATGGTAGGTATTATTGATTTCCGGTTGGTTGGGACTTTAGAGATTAGACACCATAGTACTAATTTTCTTTGTAATTCTTTGGATAGGTTTTGAGTGATTTTGGATAGGCTATGGGTAGCTCAGAGCAGGGAGAAGAGCTACGTTGATCATAGAATTTGTACTTTGAGATTCAGAGTTAGTGACCAAGTCTTTCTTAGCATATCTTTCATAAAGGGTGTGATGAGGTCCAGGAAGAGGGGCAAGCTAAGCCACAGGCATATTGGACCATTTGAGATATTTTAGATAGTTTAGGAGTAGCATATGAGTTAGATTTCCCTCTAGTCTCTTAATCCATATATCCAGTCTTCCGTGTATCTATATTGTGACATTATATTCTAGATGAGTCTCATGTTCTCCGATGGTACTCGATTAAGTTGGATAAGATATTGACCTATGTTTAGGAGCTAGTATCTACCCTATCAAGAGATATTAGACAGTTGTATTCTAGAGACATTCCTATGGTTAAGGGTCAGTAGAGACACCATCCAGTCGAGGAGGCTATCTTTGTGACCAAGCATTAGATATAGACCCAGTGTCCCTACCTTTTTAGCCTTTAATTACTTTTTAACCCTTTACTTTCACAAATCAAAGTCCTTTTAGTAGTGGATGTTCTAATGAACCTCCAATTCATTTATATCATTTTCATGATTTTTCAATGTGTAGAGCTTTCTCATAACTTCCCCAAGTCATTTATGACTTGATAGGACTGATAGTTTGGTTACCAAGTAGTTTGTTTGATTTTAGAGACATTTTTTTATTTTAGATCTTTCAAAGTTGAAAAAACTAATTTAGGGCCTAACTTTCAAATGAATAGCCTTAGATGTCAATTCTGACAATCTTATTAGCTCTAAAATGTCAAACAAACTAGCTCTAGGGGGACCTTGGTCCGGGTCTTGAGGCTACCTGTCTCTTTTAGGATATTAGATGACTTTTGACTAAAATGGATCCTTACGCGTGGGATTCATATTTTATTGAAACAACCTCGGATGAAAATTTCTATGGCGCAGTTGAGTCTGGAATGCTGAATTTGGCAGGGTAGCATAGTTCATTTATGTTCACGGGATTCTTAATGAATCTCGAGCACTCGGTAAAAATATTGGTAACTTGTTAAGTTGTTGGTGCTAATGTATCTGGTGTGCCTTGGTTGTGATAATGAGGGTTAAGGATTTTCCCTCTACGTTCTGCGCCAGCTTTCGTTTTTGCAAATGGAAAGCTGACCAGGCCTGTCCAGCTTTTATCTTTTCGATTATGGTGTATCGGCTTTCATAAAGGTCTATCTGGGCAAGCTCTCGTGATCACGATAGGGGTATCATATTCACAAATAAGGACCCCTGGTAGTATAAAAAGTTGATGCTTCATTTTTGCTAATTTTCCAAGTCCAAATCACCATTTTAGACTCTTATGAGCTTAGAAATTATAAGGGATTGACTATCTGGTGCAGGAGTTTGATTGGGGATGTTTTTGTGATTATATCCTTGTCTTTATTCTTGTAAGTTTCCTTTTAATACTATTTTAATTCTCCAATTCTATTCTTAAATCTGCAATTATGCTTAGGCCTATTTTTGTACTAATTTGGACACAAATTGCTCATTTTTGGGGCAAATATTCATATCCTGAGAAGGACGTAATAGTTTTAGTTTTATGATTCTGCAAGTGGGCCTCACATAGGAGTTTTAGTTTGAATTTGACCCAGAGTATATATACGGTACAAGAATTGATATTCTCGTCTTGACATGTAGAACCTTATTTTGATACATGTCAACGGTCGAAGACTTCTTTGATAGGAAAAGCTCAAGAGCAAAGGATTTGCTAATCTTAATTTTCTTCTAGACTATACTTTATTATAGTATTAATGTAGTATTATCCTATCCATGGATGGGTAGTTATCAGTTGATTGTTATTTTAGAATTTATTAGATGAATTAGCCAATTAGGGACCCTTTTTGGTAGAATTCGGCCCCATTTCCATTTTTTTTTGTATATGACTATCCCTTAGGACTAGTCTTGACTTACTTAGTTCCTCGGTCTCTGGCTAGGTTTGGGTAGGTGTTTGCCTTGGGTTGGGTTTGGGATTGGTAGTGGGCCTTACTATCCCTTTTTTAGGTAGAATACCTAGAATAACCCCTCGTGGATCTAATGACCTCTATTTGTTACCTTAGGTTAATTTTTGAGTTTAGGATGACTTAGTTTTTGAAGCCCTATTTTTCCTTGTTAACCCTAGTAGGATAGTAAATGATTGTAAATCACAACCTTTATCTTAGAGATTTGGACCTGCATCACTTTTGGAGGATTAACCACCTGGCTTTTATTTTATGATTGGTTGGACTTAATTGAGATATATACTCAAAATTGTTGCTACTTTTATCTATTATTATTTATCAGTTTTGATTTGAGTTCGGTATCCAGCAACTTTATTGTTATTAATCAATTTTGATTTGAGTTTGGCATTTTACTATTATTGACCTATTTTCTAATTTTGATTTGAGTTTGGCATTTATGACCTGTATGTATACTGATTTTGAATTAGAAATCTGATAAGAACCGATAAGATTTAGAAGTATAGACCGAAAAGGAGTATCAAGTATGCTCTTCGCACGTTGGCCCATTCTATGGTTATTATCATCGTTGTTCCATCTTTATCTTAGTGTTACTCTTGATTGTACCCACCATATGTCATGACTAGAGACTACCCCTTGTCATAACATGATACTTAGAGCCACAAGTGACCCCAAGCTAACACATGGCCTGACATACATTAGAATAATAAGGAAATAACAAAATAATGGGCGGAAGCTAACTGACATAACTGATAGAAGTAGTAATATTAAATTGAATGTTGATCAAAATTGGAAATAGAACTGTTTGACAACCCAATATGCTCATAATCTAAACATCTGTCTGAAAGCCTCTAGGTCATAATGAATTGTTGGGACAAGCCCCCAACTAACTCCAACTAACTGAAATAAAATGAAATACTGAAATAACTAACTGATAACTAGCCCTCGAATAATGATGACTCACCAAAGCTACTGCTTAGCGATGCGAAAACGTGCTAGTACAGTCTGGGTATTGAGCATCTGAACCTATACTATGAGACAATATAGCGCAAAGAAGTATGCAATTAGTACTTTGAATGTACTGAGTATGAGAGATGGGAAACTAACTAGTATAGACTGAACATGAATGCATAACTATGTAAACTTAATGCAAGACCAAGTATTATCATATACTGAATGCAAACTGAATATCTGAATAACTAACTACAACGTCAATACAAACCTGAACTAAACATAAACTGAGGACTGTGGGAGCCAATAATAAATGACATACCCCAACCTGAACAAATTGGGGTCCAATCTATAACCCCAATTGGAATGGTGCTAGTATATTGCTAAGGGTACCAACACTGGTTAGCGTGGATCTACTAAAATGATGTCCCAAAGGACTAGGGTGTCATGCCTCAACTGATGGGGGACCCCTTGTAACCTATGGTGGAACCGTAGTTCTAGAACGAAGGGACTGCTACTAATAGTCTCTACCTAACTGATGGGGGGTGCCGTCATCCCTGTGTTTACTCGGTCCTATGTATGACTCTCAACTGAATGACACTGAAGCATAAACTGAATATCTCATCATGATATCTTTATGAAAATAGTAATGCATGCATAATATGAAATACTAAAAATATGTAAACTGATGTATGTCCGAATTCCTACGTATTGGGTTTTCATAATCAACCAACACTAAACATGATAATATTAACTGGACATTTTGAGGGAAATCCCAATTCTAGTAAAAGAACTCAAACATCTTATCATACTCAGGTAATTTATGATTCTTTAAACATGGGAAGATGCTTCGATTATGGGAAACATGTGTTCATGGTTTTTCTACAAGAATAAAATGTAGAATTTAAGAAAATCTCATATTTGACATAGAACCCAAACTTGAGGGGAAAATAACTTAAAGATTGAAAAAATTTTGGGACTCAATGGGTGGAAGGAATCCACTGATGAAATCCCACATATCTGAAGATTGAAGCCTTGGAGAAATCCTTGGAATTGAGCTTGTTCTTGAGGAACCCCAACTTGGCTTTAGAGAAGAAGAAATTGCCCCTTTTTTTGAAGGGTTGAGTGATTTTGAGTTTATGAGGTGTTAGGGTAAATTTGACCCCCAATAACTGATGTAGGAGTTCCCGAATGACGTGGGCTTGGGATTAAAAGAATGGGAATTGACCAAAAAATGCTTTTTAAATCGTGTAGAAATTACTAGTTCTAGTCGTAATGACTGACGATACGACCTGTTATGACTGGTTATGAGTCACGGCTTGGAGTAGTGACTTGGGGACCTGATCCTTGGGTCCTTATTGTTCTGGCAACAACTCACTACTAATGACTCGTTATGTCTGATAATGGGTCATCATGAAGAGTCCTGGTTAGGAGTTGAATCCCTTGGTTTCTTCACTATTGTGGTAACAACTCGTTATGTTTGTTAATGGGCCATTGCCCGAGTCATTGTCACTGGTAGCTTGATAGCTTCTTAGTCAGCTTGGCATTATTTTTCACTACAAAATTAGATTGAGGTGAGGTTGGTGGTGGTGGAAAGATAATTTGATGGCCTCTCTTTGGGTGGGTCTAGAGCTTGAAATTTTGTAGTATTACAATAGCTCTCCCTTGGGATTATTCATCCCTAAATGAAACTGACTAAGCTGAAGCATTTCGGGGGCGGGGGAGGCAGGAAGCTGGGATTTGCACTAAATAATTACAAGTTGAACCATGTTTATGTCTAAATTTATGACTGAACTAAACTCATGAATGCATGCTATGACATGAAAATGACTGGATGTCCGGAGATAGAATTGAAAGAATTAATTAATTAAGGGAAACTATTACCTCATGCTGGAACTGGGTTAGAAGAGAAAATATGGGGGTACTTGGCTAGCATATCTGCCTTCGCTTCACAAGTAGCTTCTTCAACTGACTGATGATTTCTTCATAAAATCTTTACTAAGGAAACCTCTTCATTCCTCAACATAGAACCTAATGGTCAAGTATCTCAACTGGGACCTCTTCATAAGAAAGACTATTTTCCACATCAATCCTTTATAAAAGGACTATTAATGTTGTGTCAACAATGCATTTCTTCAACAAGGAGACATGGAAGACTGGATTCACTAATGCTAACTCTACAGGAAATTACAACTCATAGGCTACCTTACCATATTGACTCAAAATATTGTAAGGACCCATATCGCAGGGACTTAGCTTTCCTTTCTTACCAAATCTCTTCACCCCTTTCATCTTCAAATAGACAAAATTACCAACATCAAACTCAAGCTCCCTTCTTCTCACATCTGCATAGGATTTCTAATGACTTTTGGCCGTTTTGAGCCTTTCCCTAATCAACTAATCCTTTTTAATTGCCTCATACACTGAATTTGGCCCTATTAAAGGAGATCACCAACCTCAAACCAACCAATAGGATACCTACACCTCTAACCATAAAGAGCCTCAATCGTGGCCATCTAACTATTGGAGTGGTAGTTGTTGTTGTAAGAAAACTCAATCAAAGGCAAATGATCATCCCAACTACCCTTGAAATCAATTACACACACTCTTTCAATATGTCCTCAAAGGTATAAATGGTCCTCTCGGCCTGACCATTTTTTTCCGAGTGAAAAGTGGTACTAAGATAAACTTGGGTACCAAGACACTTCTGAAAGGCCACTTGGGTACCAAGACACTTCTGAAAAGCCTTCTAAAAATTAGAGGTAAACTGGGTACCTCTATCTGAAATAATGATCAAAATGACTCCATACAACTTTACCAACTCCCTAAGATAGATTCTAGCATAATCTTCAACTGAATATGAAGTGTTAACTGGCAAGAAATGACCTAACTTAGTCATTCGATCCACAACAACCCAAATAGAATCATGTTGACGATGAGTATGAGGAAACCCTATGATGAAGTCCATATTCACTACTTCCCACTTTCAAGTAGGAATACTAAACTCTTGAAGCATACCACTTGGCCTTTAGTGGTCAACCTTAACCTTCTGGAAATTTAGACCTTAGCCACAAATGTTGCGATATCTTTCTTCATGCCATTCTACCAATAGACTTTCCACAAATCACGGTACATATTAATGTATCGTGGGTGAATAGAATATCAAGAATCATAAGCTTCTTCTAACTTTAGCTGCCTCAAAACTTCCATATTTGGAACACAAAATCTGCCCTAACCACGAAGAAAACTATCTCCCCCTTGGGAGAAAGCCTCAACCTTCTGATTTTGAACCACCTCCTTCAACTTAAGAAAAATAGGTTCTCTATCTTTCTTTTCCTTTACCTCGGCAACCAAATTAGATTTTGAACCATTCTAAGCGCAAACACTACCTAACCTAGCAAGACGATGAACCTCACAAACTAACTCATTCTTATCATCCTTACTGTGAGCAACACTTCCCATAGATAATCTGCAAAAGGCGGCAGCCACGACATTAGCCTTTCCCGGGTGATACAAGATGGCCATATCATAATCCTTCAAAAACTCTAGCCACCTTCTCTGACAAAGATTTAGATTTTTTGGATGAAAACGTACTAAAGACTCTTGTGATCAGTGAAGACATCAACATGAACCCTAATAGAGATAATGCCTCCCAATTTGTAAGGCAAAGACAATTGCTACCAACTAGAGATCATGAGTCGGGTAGTTCTTCTCATGAGGTTTAAGTTTTCTAGAGGCATATGTTATAACAATACCCTATTACATCAACACAAAACCAAGACCAACTCTAAAAGCATCACAATATACTATGAAACTATCTGAACCCTCTGGTAGAGTAAAAATTGGGACAGAGGTGAGTCGAGTCTTCAGCTCTTGAAAACTCTTCTTGCAGGAATCAGACCATTGGAATTTGACTTTTTTCTGAGTTAGTCTAGACATAGGAGAAGCAATAGAGGAAAATCCTTCGACAAACTACCATAGTAGCCGGCTAAACCCAAAAAACTCCTAATATCTGATAGATATACGGGTCTAGTCCAATTCCTTACTGCATTGGTGTTTTTAGGATCAACTCAAATGCCTTCACCAGAAATGATATTAACAAGAAATGTTATTAATTTCAACTAGAATTCAGACTTACTGAACTTAGTGAATAGCTGGCAATTTTTAAGAGCCTGCAAGACGATCCTCAAATGATCTACATATTCATCCTCATTCCAAGAATAAACAAGTATGTCATCTATGAACACAATAATGAATATGTCCAATTACTGCTTAAACACTCTATTCATCAAGTCCATAAAAGCATTAGGGGAATTCGTTAGTCCAAAAGACATGATTACAAAATCAAAGTGACCATACGAGTACTAAAGGTTGTCTCTGGGATGTCACATTCTTTGACTCTGAGCTGATGATAGACGAATTTTAGGTCTATCTTAGAGAAATAATTAATTCCCTGAAGTTGGTCGAACAAGCCAGCAATCCTGGGGATTGAATACTTATTCTTGATTGTGACTTTGTTCAACCGACTGTAGTCGATGCACATTATGAGAGAACCATCTTTATTTTGCATGAATAGAACTAGAGAACCCCATGGAGAGATACTAGGCATGATGAAACCCTTATCTAAGAGATATTTTAATTGCTCTTTCTATTCCATAAGCTCAGTTAGAGCCATTCTGTAAGGTAGAATTGTGATAGGTAGGGTATTTGGAAGGAGATCTATTACGAAGTTAATTTCCCTCTCAGGAGAAACTTCGGACAGATCTTCAGGAAACACTTATGGAAATTCATTCACTACTCCAACTGACTCAAGACTCGGAATTTTGGAACTTGAGTCTTTGACTCGAATAAGGTGATAGATGCACCCCTTGGAAATCATTCTTCTTGCCTTAAGGAAAGAGACAAACGGACTTATGGGTATTGAGGTACTACCCCTCCATTCTATGAATGGCTCAATGGGAAAATTGAACTGGACTACTCTGTTTCTATAGTCAGTTAAAGCATAGAAACAGTGAAGCCAATCCATACCGGGGATAACATCAAAATTGTTCATGTCTAATTCTACAGATTGACTAAGGAAACTTTCTGGGATGTTGTAACTAGGCAATTTCTATATACCCGTCTGGATATGATGGAACTACTAACTAGAGTAGAAATTGAGAAGGGATCTATAATGATTTTGGGGAAGACACCAAAATCTACTACTATATAGGGAGTAACAAAGAAGATTCTGGCTCCAGGATCTAATAATGCATACACATGAAGGTGAAAGACTTTTAATAAACCAGTAACCACATCAGAAGAAATCTCATGATCCTGTCAATTCTGAAGGGCATAAAGCTTATTCTGATGTTGTCCACTAGTTGTGCTAGAAGTGGCACCCTACTGAGTATGGCAACCCGCTGGAATTGTTGAAGAGTTAGTTTGACCCTATTGACAATCATTCCTACCTCTCTACATAATCACAGGGAAATCCCTTATTATGTATCCTATCTTGCCACAGCCAAAACAAGCATCACTATCGGCCATGCACTCACCATTGTGGTTCTTACCAAATCTCTTGTAAACTGGGTTGGTGCAACAATTATTCATGCTACCCTGGAACTTAGAGATCAACACCCTCCCACGAGTATCCTGTCTGAACTTGGGAACTGGAGCACTGGCTGAAGATGGGGTTGTGATTGAAGATTTCTAGTAGAACTGATAACAATTCCTACCATCTAACCTTGGTTGTGAGAAATTAAAACTACCAGTTTTGGCCCTCTTATTCTCCCATTTCTTCTCTTTGAGCTTCTCCTTCTCAATCTATAGAGCATGAGCCATCAACCTAGAGATGTCCATATCCTTAATTAACATGTCTGTTATACACTCCTAAATCACATTCTCAAAAATACCAAATAAAAACTTACTCATTCGGTCCCTAGATCAGCCTCATAGTCGGAGCATACCTCGCCAACTGAGTAAACTTGAGTAAATACTCCTTAACACTCATATTGTCCTACTTCAAGTTAATGAACTCTTTCACCGAACCTTCTTTTAACTCAAGTGGAAAGAAATTGTCCAAAAATATAGCAACAAACTCATCCCACTCTACTAACCCTATATATACACCTCTATCTTCCTTCTACTGCTTGAACCAAGTATGATCCACTCCTTGCAAAGCAGCTAGGTTAGCACTCTCAATATAAGTAACACCCATGATATCAGTCACGTTTTGAATAATGTCCAAGAATCCCTATGGATCCTCTTCATACTTAGAACTAAAGAACGTTGGTGGATTTATGACACGACCCAAACCAGGGCCTTGTCATAATGGGCATCCCAAGTCCATCTAGGACCGGGGACCACTCCCATTACCTAACCCAACTTTATAATACGCATACCCTGAGTCAGATGAATTCCAAATGTATAATAAGATAGCCTGTAAGTATAACCTAAGACTCTGGGATAGGTGTAGAAGCGTGACTAACCCAAACAAGTCCGACAATCCATTATCCAACCAATAACCATTACCAAACCAAACCGTAAACCAATTAAATTCTAGTATAAATATATAATCCAAAATAAAAAAGGATATAACAATCATAAATTATGTCTAACAATATCAGCCCTAATACCAATGCCAAAAATAAGGATGACACTAATACCGATGTCGCCCATTCAAACCTATAGTAGTCACACAAACCTCTAACTAAAAGAAGAACAATATCTCATTGGGACATTCCCCCAACCATAGCCAAAACCAATACCCATAAAAAAACCAAAGCATGTAAAGATATCCATGATATGAAATGGAGCCTTCCATAATATGGAAGCTCACCACTTCAATCCAATAGCTGATTCCAAATCTGATTACTAAGTGGGAGGAGTAGAATGACTAGTTCATGCATCACGTAGGGATACAGCTGCCCGAAGATAGGTTGGTGGTTGAACACTAGCATGAACTCAGAATAAGGATAAAATAATGTCATCTAATAAAACAAATTAAACCAACCATATCCATACAAATCATATATATATATACATATATATATAACCATGGTGGGAAAGAAAACCGGGTTTAGCATTCCTTTAAACCAATTAACCTGGGTATGTGTAGCTTAACCATCCTAGAACCACCCATGGTCTATATAGGTCTAGTGTCACCCCCAAGACGGGCCTCGATGCTTGTAGCCACACGAACCGGAGATACCATAGGAGTAGGGTATTCCCAAGTACCCTTTTCTCTCCATGATACTTATTTACAGTGTACTTAGAGGATTCCTATGTACCTCATAGTATCATATAAGGTCACTATGACCACCCCTCATGTCAGAAAATATGTGTTTCTAGTGTCTGTCCATTGGACTCACACCTTCATGGTTAGTTGCCACACCCTGCCATTATTGCCCAATGAAAACCATTTCCAACCAACAAAACCATTATTCCATTATTATTAACCAAGGCTATAAGTAGTGGTATCATCATACTGACTATAGCTTGCAAGCAATGTCCTTAGCCAACCTTTTTATGTAGAAGGGATTCCCATGTACCTATAGATTACATTCCTAAGTTGACTTGGGGAAATCCTGTGTACCCCACAAGTGTTCCATTATTAAGTTTGCTTAGGGAAATCTAATGTACCCCACAAGATGTTAATTATCATATATACTTGGGGGATTCTATTGTACCCCATAAAGAAGTTTAATTAACCATAACCATGACAACCAAACCATTCCTTTTAACCATTCCAAACAATTTAAATCATATAGGGTTCCATTAAAAGTCCCATAATATAGTAAAAGCATTATCATATGCATTTTATCAAACATGTCGGGGGAATAGTGTTTCCAACGCCAATTCCAATTACCAATTAACCATTCCCATGCAACCAATTGTCCAAACCACCATAAAAGTATGTAAAAACATAATTAAAACATGGAAAAGCATAACCAAGCATTAGATACCAAAACCCCCAACATATATTTGAAAACCACATAAACCATACAATAATTATGCTATGAAAACATTGTATAAAATGCCTTTAGTTGGAACTAACAATGAGGGAGGAGTACATGCCTTAGATTATGAAGATGATAGAGAGAAAGCACCCGTTCAAGCCCTGAATTGATTCTCTAGATGAAAACCTAGCCTTCCTTTACCCAAGAGACTTAGAGAGAATTAGTGAGTGTTTATAAGTGTTTAAGATTAGACTAATAGGGTAAATAACGTCCAAAGTATGATATAAGTCATGGGGCCTTAAGAGGTTAAGTGGGGAAATATCCAGATTACCCCAACTTAAACTTTTTAAAACTCCCATCAGATGGTATGACTCACCTATACTAGTCTTACCCTCCAATACGAGAGGTACCCACCACTCGTACCCAAGGCCTCCCTCTTGGACCCAACACTGTCAAACATACGGCTTACCCAACCCAAGTCGTACCCAACCATACGATCAGTACCCCTAAACCATATCTCTGGCAGAATAGAATCAAAGAAGGTTGATCACTGTCGACCATACGAGTCAATGATACAATTCTTACCCTATCTTACGGCTCATGGTGAACCACTCATACTCAGATCCAGGTTAAGTTACTAAGTCTCAGATTAAGTGAAGGAAAAAACCCAAACTATAAGACCCATATCCAACCATCCGACTTGTACCACCAAGTCATTCCTATTCAAGAAACCAATCCAACCCACAAACCAACACTGGTTATTGTATAACCAAGCCTTACCAACCATACCCCATCATTTGACCTGTACCCCTAGTCATATCTTGGCCAAAAACTAGAAATCCAGGAAATTTTCTAAGGTTCCAAAACCCAAGGTATTTCAGTCTCCCACACTAGAATCATTCATCCCCGAATGACGGACAAGGTAGGTCAAACACAAGCACGATTCATTTGCATTATCAAATATCAATCCAACCTTTAAACAATTTAGAAAACAAAGATGCAAGGATCTATTCTAACCCTTAACTAGGTTAGAAAACAAAGATGTGATGAAGAACACATACCTTCCGCACGAATATCCAGAGCAGAAAACAAATGTTGATATATGGAGTTCATGTCCGCTTCCACTTCCCATGTAGCCTTCTCCACCTTATGTTTCCGGCATAGAGCCTTAATCAAGGACATATCCTCGATCCATAACCAACAGACCTTCCAATCGAATATCTCAATCGGGACCTCTTTATAAGACAGAGAATCCGAGATATCCAATTCTTCAAAAAGAACTACCGAAGAAGGAACACCAAGACACTTTCTCAATATAGAGACATGAAATACCGAATGAATGGAGCTCAAATTAGAAGACAACTCCAATTCATACGCCACATTACCAACCCTCCATAAAACCGCATAAGGACTAACATACTGGGGACTAAGCTTCGCCTTTTTAGCAAACCGCATTACTCCCTTTATGGGAGATACCTTCAGGAACATCTTATCCTTAACCTTGAACTCAAAGTCTCTACACCATACATCCGCATAGGACTTTTGATGACTTTGGGCAGCCTTAAGACTATCTCAAATCAACTTTACCATTTCCATAGCTCGATAAACCAAACATGGACCAAACATATCCTCCCCGCTAAGCTCGAACCAACCAATAAGAGATCTACACCTCCTACCATACAATTCCTCAAAAGGGGCCATCCCAATGCTATAATGATAGCTATTGTTGTAACCAGACTCTACCAAAGGTAGATGGTCAACCCAATTTCCACCATAATCAATCACATATGCCCAGAGCATATCCTCAAATGTCTGAATAGTCCTCTCTACTTTCCCATCCATGTGTGGATGAAAATCTGTACTCAGACTAACCTAAGTCCCCTAACCCTTGTTGAAAAGACCACTAGAAGTGAGATGAAAACTGCGTACCATGATCAGAGATAATAAAAACAAGTACCCCATGCGACTTCATAATCTCGTGAATATACGACCTCGCATAATCCTCAGCCAATAAGTTAGTCCACATCAACAAGAAATGAGCGAACTTTGTCATCCTATCCACGATGACCCAAACTAAATCAAATTGGTTCTGAGATTGAGAAAGATCGGTAACGAAATCCATATTGATTACCTCCCATTTCTATTCAGGTAAATTAATTTCCTGATACAACCCTTCAGGCCTTATGTGCTCAATTTTCACTTATTGACACACTCAACACTTGGCAATAAAATCAGCCACATCCCTCTTCATACCATTCCACCAATATATCTCATTAAGATCATGATACAATTTTGTTGAATCGGGATGAACAACATAGTGCGATTCATGCAGCTCAGCTAAAACCCTTTGTCGTAAACCATCAATGTCAGGAACACATAACCTCCATTGGTACCTTAAAGTACTATCACCACTGATCTTAAATACCAATACTTTTTACCCACCAAAATCATTATTGATTTTCATTAAGATAGGATCCAACATTTGCTTCTCTGTGATTTTTGCACCAAGAGATGATCAAACCACTTCTTGTACCATCACACCACTATCGTTGGAGTCCAAGAGACGAACTCCAAAATTAGACAAATGGTGAATATCCTTTACCAATCCCGCTTCAACTTATCCACATGAGCCAAAATCCCAATAGATAACCTGCTAAGAGCATCAAAAACCTCGTTAGCTTTACATAGGTGGTAGTGAAGACTCATATCAATTTCCTTAAGAAGATCCAACCATCTCCTCTACCTGAGATCTATCTCCTTCTAAATAAACACATACTATAGACTCTTACGATCAGAAAAGATGTCCACGTACACTCCATACAAATAATGTCGCTAGATTATCAAAGCAAAAACCACTGCTAAAACCTCTCAGTCACGAGTAGGATAATTCTTCTCATGCACCTTCAACTGCCTGGAAGCATAGGAAATCACCTTACAATGCTGCAACAAAATGCAACCAAGTCTCACCCAAGATGCATGACAATAAACCACAAACTCCTTATTACCTTTAGGCAATGTCAAAATTGGAGCCGAAGTTAGCTTATCCTCTAGCTTATCGAAACTACCCTCACAAGCATCCGACCAAGAAAAATTTACCTTCTTCTGAGTCAACTTAGTCAATGGGGGAACTATCATCGAGAAACTTTTCACAAACCTTCTATAATACCCAGCCAAACCTAAGAAGCTCCGAATGTCGGTTGGAGTCATGGGTCTAGGCCATCTTTTAACCACTACCACCTTTTACAGATCCACCATGATTGCCTCACTAGAAATAATATGATCGAGAAAAGTTACAAAGTTCAACCAAAACTCACACTTGGGGAATTTGGCATACAACTACTGCTCCTTTAAAGTCTGCAACACCACACAGAGGTGATTAACATAATCCACCTCACTCTTAGAATACACTAAGATATCATTAATGAACACAATGACAAAATATCCATGAACTTTCTGAAAACCCTGTTCATCAAATCCATAAATGCCACTGGGGCAATAGTTAAACCGAATGACATAACTAAGAACTCAAAGTGCCCATATCGAGTATGAAAAGCCATCTTAGGGATATCCACCTCCCTAATCTTAAGTTGATGATACCCAGACCGAAGATCTATCATAGAAAAGAATTTGGCACATTGAAATTGATCAAACAAGTCATCTATCCTTGGAAGACTATACTTGTTCTAAACCGTTACTTTATTCAATTGCCGATAGTCAATGCACATCCGAAGGGAACCATCTCTTTTTAGCATGAATAACATCGGTGCACCCCAAGGGGGCATACTAGGATGGATGAAACCCTTATCCAGGAGATCCATAAGTTGCTCCTTGAGTTCTCTCAACTCAGCCGGAGCTATTTTATAAGGAGGAATAGATATTAGACAAGTGTACGGAATAAAATAATTACCAAACACAATATCCCTATCTGGAGAAACACCGAAAAGATCATCCAAAAAGACCTCATGAAACTCATTCAACATAGAACCCGAATGTACAGAAGGACCTTCCGAGTTAGATTCTTTAAACTAGACTAGATGATAGAGACACCATTTGGAGATTAATCTTTGATCTCTAATATAAGAAATAAACCTCTCCCTAGGATCTAGGGAACCACCCTCCTACTCAATAACCAGTTCACCAGGGAACCTAAACGCAACCTTTCGAGTCCAAAAATCTAAGCATGCGTAACAAGAGTGTAACTAATCTATCCCCAGAATAATTTCAAAATCCACTACATCAAGTTCAAACAATATCCACCAAGGTCTTTATCCTACCAACATATACCACACACCCCTTATAGACTCTCTTCACAGCCACAGAGTCACCTATCGAGGTAGAAACATCAAAAGAATCCGAAATAACCTTGGGATCAAAACAAAAATACACAGCCACAAATGGGGTCACATAATAGAGAGTGGACCCTGGATCAATCAAACAATACATGCCAAAAGAAAAGAGTTGTAACATACTAGTCACGACATCAGGTGATGCCTCAGATTCCTGCCGAGTAGCAAGAGCATATAACCTATTCCGACCAGCGCCAGTACTAAAAGTAAAATCTAATGCAAAAGCATCACCCATTTGGCTCAAGAGCAGAAGATAAAGCAAATAGAGCCATACTTTCTCCCGAATCACCCTTACCAACCTGATAATTTCTGAGCATATGACCTGGCTAACCATATTTGAAACACCTATCCCTTCCTTCATCACAGAAGCCCCTATGCAACCTACCACAGAACTGACAAAGAGGGCATAATGAGGCCGACTGAGCTCCACTTGCCTGAGATTGGGCACCTGTGCCCAAAAATTATCATCACCCTGCTGACGCCTAGTACACGACTATTTTGAGTAAGGAGCATTAGCTGTAGAGAAGGAACCAGAACTCCCACCACTTCTTCTTTGGCCACTAACCTCCATCCCAACCTCCTTGTTATTGCCCACCATCTTGTTTAGAAGATCTGAAGTTCTTACCATGCCTTTTCTTAAATTCATCCTACTTTCTCTTTTCCTCCCCCACCTATTGCGTATGAACCACCATCCTAAACATATCCATATCCTTGACCAGTAATGCAGTCTTGCTTTTAAGGACCAAATCCTAAGATAGTCTAAAAGTGAAATTTTTCATCCTTGACCTTATATCAGAAACCAATTCTGGAGCATACCTTGATAGTTGGTGAAATTTCAAGGCTTTCCTTAGCCGACATTTTCCCATGTCTCAGATTAACAAATTCCTCTACCTTTGTTTCCCTTATCTCTAAAGGACAAAAGTGGTCCAAAAAAGCATTGGAGAAAGTTTCCCATAAGGTCGACTCCTCAACATAACCTCTTACCCTATCCCACTTCTCATACCATTGGTACGCCACATCCTTAAGCTTGTAAGCAATAAAATTCTCCCCTTCCATATTTGTGGCCTACATCACCCTGGAGATTTTCTCCATTTCATCCAAAAAAACCCTAAGGATCCTCCTCTACCTTTACACCTATAAAAGTAAAAGGACTCATCTTCATAAACTAGCCAACCCTTGAGGCCTAAGCAGATGAATCACTAGATATAACTCACTCAGCCTGAGCAGTAACCAACTAAGAAATAATATGAATTGATTGGCAAAATTTCGCATTAGTAACCTCACCCAGAGAAGGACTAGCAGAAATTATGGAACTCCATAAATATCAAGGACTGAACCCCTAGACCGAGTATAGATCCCTTGAGTAGCACATATCTCTTCAACATCATTCCCAGTTGGGACATAAGAGTTTTCTTGAGTCTCATATCATCATCGAGGCATGATCTAAAAAATGAACAAACTAGGGTTAGAGAAGATTCTAAGACTTAGACTCCAAGATTGAAAATAGAATACCAAGAAAGTAAAACATTCCTAAATGCCACGTAGCCTCTTCTTTGTGAGTGTTGCGCATTACACACCCTTAAAAGAGACTCTACTCGACACGGCTTGTGGACTCCCAATTGACCATTAAACTAAAGATCTGATACCAACTTGACACAACCTGAATAAGGACCTTATCGTAATAGGCATCCCAAGTCCATCCAGGACTAGGGACCACTCCTGTTACCCAACCTAACCTTCTAATATGCATACCCTAAGTTGAATGAATTCCAAACATATAACAAAAGAGTGTGTAAGCATAACCTAAGACTCTAGGATAGGTCTATAACCTTGACCAACTCAAATAAGTCCAACCATCCATTATCCAACCAATAACTATTACCGAACCTAACCGTGAACTAATTGAATTCCAGTATAAATATATAATCCAAAATAAAAGAAGGTGGAACAATTATAAATTCAGTCTAATAGTATCAACCCCAATACAATGCTAATACTAAGGCTGACACCAATATCGATCCCGCCTATTCTAACCCATAGTAGTCACACAACCATCTAACCAAAAGAAGAACAATATCCAGTGAGGACATTCCCCCAACCATAGCCAAAACTAATATCCATAAATAAATCAAAGTATATAAATATATCAATGATATGAAATAGAGCCTTCTGGAATATGTAATCTCATCACTTCAATCCAATAGCTGATCCCGGATCCAATCACTAAGTAGGAGGATTAGAACGACTGAATCCTACATCGCGTGAGGATACATCCGCCTTAAGATGGATTAGCAGGTGAACGGTAGTATGAACTCAGGATAAAGATAAAATAATGCCATCTAGTAAAACCAATTAAACCAACCATATGCATACAAATCATGCATATATATATATATATATATAACCATGTCGGGTAAGGGAACCGGGTTTAGCATGCCTTTAAAACTATTAACCTACGTATGTGTAGCTTAACCATCCTATAACCACCCCTGGGCTATATGGGTCTAGTGTCACCCCTGGAAGGGCCCCAATACATGTAGCCATATGAACCAGAGATACCATAGAAGTAGTGGATTCCCAAGTACCCTTCGCTCTCCATGATACTTATTTACAATGTACATAGAAGATTCCTATGTACCTCATAGTATTATATAAGGTCATTATGACTACCCCTCATATCGGATAACATGAGTTTCCAGTGTCCATCCATTTGACTCGTACCTTCAAGGTTAGCTATCACACCCCGCCATTATTGCCTAATTAAAACCATTTCAAACCAACCAAACCATTATTCCATTATTATTAACCAAGTATATAAGTAGTGGTATCGTTATATCGACTATAGCTTGCAAGAAATGTCCTTAGCCAACCTATTTATGTAGAAGGGATTCCCATATACCCATAGATTATATTATTAAGTTAACTTGGGGAAATCCCATTTACCTCACAAGTGTTCCATTATTAAGTTTGCTTGAGGGAATCTCATGTACCCCACAAGTTGTTCATTATCATGTATACTTGGGGGATTCCATGTACCACATAAGGAAATTTAATTAACCATAACCATGACCACCAAACCATTCCTTTTAATCATTCCAAACCATGTAATCTATTTAGACCATTTAGGGTTCCAATACCAAACCATACCATGCAATAGTTCCATTAAAAGTCCCATAATATAGTAAAAGCATTATCATAGGTATTTTATCAAACATGTTGGGGCATAATGTTTCCAAAGCTAATTCCAATTACCAATTAACCGTTCCAATGCAACCAATTGTCCAAACCACCATTAAAGCATGTAAGAACATAATTAAAACATGGAAAAACCATTACCAAGTATTTGATACCAAAACCCCAAACATATATTTGAAAACCCCCAAAACCATACAATAATCGTGCCATGAAAATATTGTATAAAATATGCCTTTACTTGGAACTAACAATGAGGGAGGATTACATGCCTTAGGTTACGAACATGATAGAGAGAAATCACCCGTACATGCCCCGAATTAATCCTCTAAATGAAACCCTAGACTTCCTTTGCCCAAGAGCCTTATAGAGAATTAGACAGTATTTTTTAGTGTTTAAGATTAGAATAATAAGGTAAATAACCTCCCAAGTGTGATATAAGTCATGGGGCCTCAAGAGGATAAATGGGAAATTGTCCAGATTACCCCCAACTTAAACTGCTTAAAAGTCCCGTCAGATGGTACGACTCACCCATACCAGTCGTACCCTCTAATACGAGTGGTGCCCACTACTCGTACCTAAGGGGTGTGTTTGGTATACTAGAAAAAAAAAATTGGAAATTATTTTCTTATTTTCCCTTGTTTGGTTGTAGTAAAATATTGGGAAAATATTTTCCAAAATAACTTATTTTCCTCTATTTAAGGGAAAATGACTTCCCTCATGGGTCTAGGGAAGTCATTTTCCAGAAAAATGACAAATGTGACATGCCCCCACCCCTGCCCCTCTTCCCCACCCCAACAACACTCATATTCACATTACTCCAAAAAATCACATTACTCAGAAATATTTTTCACTGTGCTTTGCTTTAATTTTCACTGCTTGAAATAAAAAATAGTGAAGCCCAATTTTTTTCCTTTTTCAATGTTCGTTGAATGTACTATTATTTCCATATGCATAGAGGAAGACTTACCTATGTTACTTTTGCTAATTGCATATTTTATTTTTTCATCAATGTAGCTTGTTTCACAAGGTTGAATAAGCTTGTTGTTATGTTGTATTTCTACTGATTCTAGTATCTTGAGATTGTCCTGACAAGATATTGAAAAGTGTCCTATATTTGATAATTAGTAGTTGCTTAAATTTTAGTGACTTGTAATATTTTAGTATTCGATATTAATATTGTTTGCTATGCTTAAATTAGTTCTTACAAATTGTTGAGTTGCAAGAGGCAGTAATATACTTGTTAACAGTTAGTAGTATTTTGTAAAAAAAATATTTTTTCACTCACCAACCCAACACTAGAAAATATTTTCTTTACCAACCAAACACCATAAAATATTTTTAAAAAAATATTTTTCACTCACCAATCAAACATGAGAAAATAAGTAGAAAACCAACTTATTTTCCAGGAAAACATTTCCCTGGAAAATATTTCTGTATACCAAACACACCCAAGGACTCCCCCTTTGACCCAATATTGTCCAACATACGACTTACCTAACCCAAGTCGTACCCAACCATACGATGAGTACCTATAAACCATATTCTTAGAAGAATAGAATCAAATAAGGTTTGATCATTGTCTACCATACGAGTCAATTGTACGATTTGTACCCTATCTTACGGGTCATGGTGAGTTATTTGTCATCAGATCCAAGTAAGCTACTAAGTCTCAGATTAAGTGAAGGAAAAGCCCAAACCATACGACCCGTATCCAACCATACGACTCGTACCACCAAGTCGTTTCCATTCCAAAAACCAATCCAACCCACCTACCAAAACTCGATATCGTACGACCAAGCCTTACCAACCGTACCCAGCATACGACCTGTACCCCCTAGTTGTATCTTGACCAAAAACTAGAAATCCAAGAAATTTTCTAAGGTTCCAAAACCTAGGGTGTTTCAGTCTCCCCCACTAGGATCATTTGTCCCTGGATGACGGACAAAGCAGGTCAAACACAAGCACGATTCATTTGCATTATCAAATATCAATCCAATCTTTAACCAAGTTAGAAAAAAAAGATGCAAGGATCTATTCTAACCTTGACTAAGATAAAAAATCAAGATGTGATCAAGAACACATACCTTCCGTATTAATATCTAGAGTAGAAAACAAATATGGATATTTGGACTTCATGTCCGCTTCCACTTCCCATGTAGCCTCTTCCACCTTATGGTAATACCATAGAACCTTAACCGAGGCCATATCCTTAGTATGTAACTGATGAATCTACCGATCTAATATCTCTACCGGGACTTCTTCATAAGATATAGAATTCGAGATATCCAATCCTTCCAAAGAAACAACCAAAAAAGGATCACCATGACACTTTCTCAATATAGAGACATGAAATACCAGATGAATAGAGCTTAAACTAAAAGGCAACTCCAATTTATATGCCACATTACCAACCCTCCGCAAAACTGCATAAGGACCAACATATCGGGGATTGAGTTTCCTCTTTTTACCAAACCACATTAATCCCTTCATGGGAGATACCTTCAGGAACACCTTATCTCAAACCCGAAACTCTAAGTCTCTACGCCTTACATTCGCATAGGACTTTTGGTGACTTTGGGCAACCTTAAGCCTATCCTGAATCACCTTTACCTTTTCCAAAGCCTGATAAACCAAATCCAAACCAAACATATACACCTCACTAAGATCGAACCAACCAATATGATATCTATACCTCCTACTATACAATACCTCAAAAGGGGCCATCCCAATGCTAGAATGATAACTATTGTTGTAAGAAAACTCTATCAAAGGTAGATGCTCAACCCAATTTCCACCATAATCAATCACACATTCTCAAAGTATGTCTTCCAATGTCAGAATAGTCCTCTTTTTTTGCCCATCAATCTCTGAATAAAATGCAGTACTCAGACTAACCTTCGTCCCCAACCCTTTCTAAAAAGACCGCCAGAATTGAGATGAAAATTGTGTACCATGATCAAAATAATAAAAATAGGTACCCCATGAAGCTTCACAATCTCATGAAGATACGACCTCATATAATTCTCAGCAAAAAAGTTAGACCGCCCCAGCAAGAGGTGAGCCGAGTTTGTCATCCTATCTACGATGATCCAAACTGAATCAAATTGGTTTTGAGATCGAAGAAGACCGGTAACAAAATCCATATTCATTACCTACCATTTTCATTTAGAAAACTCAGTTTCTTGATACAATCCTCTCGGCCTTATGTGCTCAACTTTCACTTGTTGTCACACTCAATACTTGGATACAAAATCAGCCACATCCCTCTTCACACCATTCCACCAATGCATCCCCTTGTGATCATGATACATTTTTGTTGAATTGAGATGATCAACATAGCGTGATTCATGCGCCTTAGCCAAAACCCTTTGTCTCAAACCATCGACGCCAGGAACACATAACCTCTCTTGGTACCTCAAAGTACCATCACCACTAATCTCAAATACCGTTACTTTTTGCCTACCAACATCACTCTTGATTTTTATCCAGATAGGATCCAACATTTTCTTCTCCTTGATTTTTGCACCAAGAGATGATCAAACCACTTCCTATACCAACACACAACCATCATTGGAGTCCAAGAGATGAACTCCAAGTTTAGCTAAGCGGTGAATATCCTTCATCAATTTCCACTTCTACTTATCCATATGAGCCAAACTCCCCATGGATAACCTGCTAAGAGCATCAGCAACCACATTTGCTTTACCTGAGTGGTAGGAAAGACTCATATCATAGTCCTTGAGAAGCTCCAACCTTCTCCTCTACTTGAGATTTAGCTTCTTCCGAGTGAACATATACTGTAGACTCTTATGATCAGAAAAGATGTCTACGTGCACTCCATACAAATAATGCTGCCAGATTTTCAAAGAAAAAACCACCGCTAAAATCTCCAAATCAAAAGTAGGATAATTCATCTCATGCACCTTTAACTTCCTAGAAGCATAGGAAATCACCTTACCATGTTGCATCAAAATGAAACCAAGTCCCACCTGAGATGCATCGCAATATACCACAAACCCCTCATTACCTTCAGGCAATGTCAAAATCGAAGCCGAAGTTAGCTTATCCTTCATCTTCTTGAAACTCCCCTCACAAGTATCCTATCAAGAAAAAATTATATTCTTCTGAGTCAACTTATTTAATGTTGTAGCTATCATGGAGAAAGTTTCCAAAAATCGCCTATATTACCTAGGACACCTTTTAACCACCGCCACCTTTTGCAGATCCACTATGATCCTCTCACTGGAAATAATACGATCGAGAAAAGTTACAACGTTCAACCAAAACTCACACTTAGAGAATTTGACATATAACTGTTGCTCTTTCAATGTCCGCAACACTACATGGAGGTAATTAGCATGATCCACCTCACTCTTAGAATACACCAAGATGTAATCAATAAACACAATGAGAAAAAGATCCAGGAACTACCTGAAAAACCTGTTCATCAAATCCATAAATATTGTTGGGGCATTAGTCAAACCGAATGATGTAACCAAGAACTCAAATAGCCCATACCGAGTATGAAAGGTCATCTTAGGGATATCCACCTCCCTAATCTTAAGCTGATGATACCCAGAACAAAGATCTATCTTAAAAAAGAATTTTGCACATTGCAATTGATCAAGTAAGTCATCTATCCTTAGAAGAGGATACTTGTTCTTACCTGTTACCTTATACAATTGTCGATAGTCAATGCACATCTGAAGTGAACTGTCATTATTTTGCACCAATAACATCGGTACACCCAAAGGGGGCACATTAGAACAGATAAAACCCTTATCCAAGAAATCCTTAAGTTGCTCCTTGAGTTTCTGCAACTCAGCCGGAGCAATTATATAAGGAGGAATAGATATTGGACGAGTGTCCAGAATCAAATTAGTACTAAACTCAATCTCCCTATTTGGAGGAATACCAGGAAGATCATCCAGAAAGACCTCAGGAAACTCATTCACCACCAAAATCAAATGTAAAGAAGGACCTTCCGAGTTAAAATCTTTAATCGGACTAGATGATAGAGACACCCTTAGGAGAATAATCTTTAAGCTCTAAGATAAGTAATAAACCTCCCCCTAGGAGCTAGGGAACCACCCTCCTACTCAATAATTGGTTCACCAGGGAACCTAAAGACAACCTTATGGGTCTGACAATCTAAGGACACATAACAAGTGTAACCAATTCATCCCTAGAATAACATAAAAATCCACCATATCAAGTTTAAACAAATCCACCAAGGTCTGCCTACTACCAACAAATACCACATACCCCTATAGACTCTCTTAAAAACCATAGAGTCACCTATTGAGGTAGAAATGGAAAGAGAATCTGAAATAACCTCGGGATCACAACCAAAATATATAGCCAAAAATACAGTCACATAATAGAGAGTGGACCCTGGATTAAGAAAACGATACACATCACAAGAAAAGAGCTATAACATACCAATCACGACATAAGGTGATGTCTCAGATTTTTGCCGAGTAGCAATAGCATATAACCTATTCCGACCAGCACCGATACTAGAAGCAAAAACTAATGCAAAAGCTTCACCCTTTGGTGTAGGAGCAGAAGATGAAGCAATCAGAGCCTTACTCGCTCCCGAATCACCCTTAACAATTGGATAATTTTTGAGCATATGTCCTGGCTGATCATATTTGAAACATATGTCCCTCCCTTCATCACAGAAGCCCCTATACAATCTAGCATAGAACTGATAAGAAGGGCATAATAAGGCCGACTGGGCCCTATTTGCCTGAGATTGGGCACCTGTGCCCAGAAATTATCACCACCCTACTGACACCTATCACTCAATTATTTTGGGTAAGAAGCATTAGATGTAGAGAAGGAACCAAAACTCCCCCTACTTCTTCTTTGGCCACTTACCGCTATCTCGACGTACTTGTTATTTCCCACCAGCTTATTTAGAAGATCTGAACTTCTTACTATGCCTTTCCTCAAATTCACCCTGTTTCCTCTTTTCCTCCTCCACCTGTTGCATCTAAACCACCAACTTAGACATATCCATATCCTTGACCAATAATGCAGTCTTTCTTTTAAGGATCAAATCCTGAGATAGTCTAGAAGTGAACTTTCTCATCCTTACCCTTATACCAGACACTAATTCCTGAACATACCTTGTTAGCTGATGACATTTCAAGGCATATTCCTTGACCAATATTTTTCCTTATCTCAGATTGACAAATTTCCATACCTTCACTTCGCTCAATACCCGAGGAAAGAAACGGTCTAGAAAAGCAGTGGAGAAAGTCTTATATAAGTTCGACTACTTAACATAACCTCTCACCCTATCCTACTCCTCGTACCATTGGTACGCCACATCCTTAATAAGGTAAGCAACAAAATTCACCCCTTCCACATTCATGGCCTGCATCACCCTAAAGATTTTTACTATTTTATCCAAGAAACCCTGAGGATCCTTCTCCACATTTACACCAGTAAAAGTTGGAGGATTAATATTTATAAACTAGCCAACCCTTGTGACCTCAACAGATAAAACACCAGATGCATCCCGCTCAGCCTGAGAAGCAACCAACTAAGAAATAACATAAATTGACTGGCAAAATTCTGCATTAGTAACCTCACCCAGAGGAGGACTAGTAGCAATTGGTGGAACACCAGAAATATCAGGGACTAGACTCCTAGACTGAGTATGGATCCCCTGAGTAGTACGTGTCCCTTCAACATCGTCCTCAGTTGGGACATATGAGTTTTATTACATCTCAGATTATCGAGGCATGCTCTCAAAAGCAAAAAAATAAGGTTAGAGAAGGTTCTAGGACTTAGACTCCAAGCTTTAAAATAGAATACCAAGAAAGTGAAACATTCCTAAATGCCTCGTAGCCTCTCCTTTATGAGTGTGGCATGCTACACACCCTTAAAAGAGATTTTTACTTGATACGGCTTGTGCAATCCCAATTGACAATGAACCTAAAGCTCTGATACCAACTTTACATGACCCAAACTAGGGCCTTGTCATAATGGGTATCCTAAGTCCATCCAGGACCGAGGACCACTTATGTTACCCAACCCAACCTTCTATTACACATACCCTGAGTTGGATAAATTACGAACGTATAACATGATAGCGTGTAAGCATAATGTAAGACTCTGGGGAAGGTCTATGACCGTGACCAACCCAAATAAGTCCAACCATCCATTATCCAACCAATAACCATTACCGAACCAAACCTTGAACCAATTGAATTCCAGTATAAATATATAATCCAAAATAAAAAAAGATGGAACAATCATAAATTCCGTTCAACAGTATCAACCCCAATACCAATGTCAATACTAAGGCTGACACCAATATTGATCTCGTCCCTTCTAACCCATAGTAGTCATATAAGCCTCTAACTGAAAGAAGAACAATATCCGATTTGGACATGCTCCAACTATAGCCAAAACCAATATCCATAAATAAATCAAAGTATGTAAAGATACCAATGATATGAAATGGAGCCTTTCAGAATATGAAAGCTCACTGCATCAATCCAATAGCCGATCCCGAATTCAATAACTAAGAAGGAGGTGTAGAACGGCTGGTTCTTGCATCACATGAGGTTACAGCCGCCCGTGTACCCCACAAGTGTTCCATTATTGAGTTAGCTTGGGCGGATCCCATGTACCCCACAAAGAATTTTAATTAAACATAATCATGATCACCAAACCATTCCTTTTAACCATTCCAAACCATGTAAGCCATTTATACCATTTAGGGTTCTATTACCAAACCATACCATGCAATAGTTCCATTAAAAGTCTTATAATATAGTAAAAGCATTATCATAGTTATTTTATCAAATATGTTGGGGGCATAGTGTTTCCAAAGCCAATTATAATTACCAATTAACCATTCCCATGAAACTAATTGTCCAAACCACTATTAAAGCATGTAAAAACATAATTAAAATATGGAAAAACCATAACCAAGCATTTGATACCAAAACCCCAAACATATATTTGAAAACCCCAAAAACCATACAATAATTGTGCCATGAAAACATTGTATTAAAATATGATTTTTGTTGGAACTAACAATGAGGGAGGAGTACATGCCTTCGATTACAAAGATGATGGACATAAATCACCCGTACAAGCCCTGAATTGATCCTCTAGATAAAACCCTAGCCTTCATTTACCCAAGAGCCTTAGAGGGAATTAGAGAGTATTTCTAAGTGTTTAAGATTAGAATAATAGGGTAAATAACCTCCCAAGTATGATTTAATTCATGGGTCCTTAAGAGGTTAAGTAGAAAAATGTCTAGATTACCCTCAACTTAAACTACTTAAAAGTCCCATCAGATAGTACGACTCACCCAGACCAATTGTACCATCCAATATGAGTGGTACCCACCACTCGTACCCAATACTCCCCCTTGGACCCAACACTGTACAACATATGACTTACCCAACCCAAGTCATACCCAACTATACGATTAGTACCCCTAAACCGTATCTCTACCAGAAAAGAATCAAAGGAGGTTTGATCACTGTCTACTATATGAGTTAATGGTATGGCTTATACCCTATCTAATGGATCATGGTGAGCCACTTGTACTAAGATCCAAGTTAAGTTACTAAGTCTTATACTAAGTAAGGAAAAACACAAATCATACGACCCGTATCCAAACCATACTATTCATATCACCAAGTCATTCCCATTTAAAAAATCAATCTAACCCACCAACCAACACTGGTTAGTGTTCAACCAAGCCATACCAAACTAACTCTAGCATACGACCTATACCCCCTAGTTGTATCTTGACCAGAAACCAAAAATCTAGAAAATTTTCTAAGGTTCAAAAACCCAGGGTGTTTCAATTTATTCGAGTGAAGTCTCAGATTTTAGATGCTACCATATTCACTACTAATTTTGCTAGGGCAACAACCTACTGGTTATTCTAAGTAGTCATAGATAGGGCTAGCACTGTGAAAGCATCCCTAAACTCAACATGAGAGACCTACTCATTCAGAGGGTTTTTGGGAACTGACGGTGGTGCTTATTGGTTCCCATTCCTTCTTCTATTAGTTCTCTTAAAAGGAAGTATCTGTAAATAGATAGATAAAAAGTTGGAACATAAATTTTAATAGAGTTCACACTCTATCTCATGACATGAATCATGAAAGAAGTGAGACCTTCCTAAAATATTTTGTACCTCTCTCTCATAAGTATGGCATGCTTCACACCCATGAACCTGGCTCCACTTAATGCACCTATCTAATACCCTAGAACTCTCTAAACCTGGCTCTAATACCAAGTTTATCACGACTCGAGACTACCCTCTTGTCGTAAGACGATACTTAGAGCCACAAGTGACTCCAAGCTAACCCATGGCCTATCATACATTGGAATACTATATAAATAACACAATACTAGCGAAAGCTAACTGACATAACTGATAGAAGTAAAAGTATAAAACTAAATATTGATCAAAACTAAAAATAGAACTATTTGACAACCGAATATGCTGATAATCTAAACATTTGTCTGAAAGCCTCTAAGACATAGTGAGTTGTTGAGACAAGCCCCAAATTAACTCTAACTGACTGAAATAAAATATAATAAAATACTAAAATAACTAACTGATAACTAGACCTTGAATGATGAAGACTCACTAAACTTGCCACTTAGTGATACAAAAATATTCTAAGTGTGGTTTGAGTACTGAGCGTCTAAACTTATATTATAAGACAATATATTGCAAAGAAGTATGTGATCAGTACATTAAATATTCTGAGTATGCAAGATGGGAAACTATCTAGTAAAGGCTAAACATAAATGCATGAAAATGTAAACCGAATGTAAGACAAAGTATTATCATCTATTGAATGCATACTAAATATCTGAATAACTGAATACAAGGTCAATGCAAACCTGAATAGAACATATGCCAAAGCATAAACTAAGGAAAATAAGAGCTATCAATAACTAACATACCCGAATCTGAGAAAAATAGGGTCCAACCTGTAACCCCAGTTGTAAGGGTGATACTACCATGACAAGGGTACCAACCCTAGTTGGCGTGGATCTACTAATCTAATGTCCCAAAGAACTAGGGTGTCATGCCTCAACTAAAGGGGTACCCCTTGTAACCTACAATGGTGTCATAGTTTTAGAATATAGAGACTGTTATTAAGGGTCTCTACCTAACTGACAGGGGAACCATCATCCCTGTATTCACTCGGTGCTATATATGACTCCAAATTGAATGACATTGAAGCATAAACCGAATTGCTTATAATGATATCATTTTGAAAATAGTAATGCATGAATAATCTGAAATACTCAAAAACTTGTAAACTGATGTATATTTGAATTCCTAGGTTTCGAGTGTTCATGACCCCCATCTCTAAATATGATAATATTTACTGAAAATTTTAAGGAAATCACAATTCAAGTCCAATAACTCAACATCTTCTCATACTTAGGGAATTTATGATTCTTAAAACATGGAAAGATGCCTCATTTATGGGAAACACGTGTTCTTGGAATAAGCTGTAGAATTTAAGAAAAACTAATATTTGACCTGGAACCCAAACTTTATGAAAAATAACTTAAAGATTGAGAAATTATTGGGACTCAATGGGTGAAAGAAATCCATTAATGATATCCCACATACATGAAGGTGCAAGCCTTGGAGAAATCCTAGGAATTAAGCTTGTTCTTGAGGAACCCTAACTTGGCGTTTGAGAATAAGAAATCACACCTCTTTTTGCTAAGTTCTAAGTAATTTTGAGTTTATGAGGTGTTAAGGTAAAATTTAACCCCGAATAACTGATGTTGGAGTTCCTAAATGATGTGGGTTTGGGATTAAAAGAACGTGAATTCACTAAAAACCCCTTTTTAAATTGTGTAGGAAATTATTGGTTTCATTGGTAATGACTCAGTCTACGACCCGTTATGACTGATCACGAGTTATGGCCTGGAGTCATAACTTGTGGACCTGATCTTTATCTATATGTATATATTGTTATCCTAATTGTTTAGCATTTTATTGCATGCTTGTTCCTTTTTCTTTTTATCTTTTACGGTTAGTCAGTTACTTATCATTTTGTCCTATGTCTAACCTTACCTACTGGTGGGTTAAAGTAGGTGTCATCATGACCCAAGAAATTAAATCGTGACAAGTATGTACATAATATAAACTTTAACATATCAAAATCATTGATAAAATAATAAACTCTCACTAAAATGACTCATTATCAAATTTGACCACACCCATATGAGCCACATGTCTATGAAATACATTAGGTAGCACACCTTTCATAATCAAATCTGTAATTATTGAGATTTAACTATTATTCTCAATTGACACATAACGACTATAAACTCTTTCTTTCACAACTAAAAATTTAATGCCCATGTGCTTTGACTTAGACGAACTTCAGTTGTTCTTCAAATATAAATCAACTAACTTACTATCACAATAAATTTTTAATGATCTTTTTGTGCCCCTAACTAACTGTATTCTAGTGATGAATTCCTTAACTATATTTCCTAATTTGATGCTTCATAGCAGGCCACAAATTTGACTTTCATAGTAGAAGAAGCTATGAATGTTTATTCCACACTTTTTAGGAAAGTACTCCTCTAACAAACGTGAAAATATAACCTGATGTGGATATCTTACTATCAATACATCCAGCAAAATTTGAATCAAAAAATCCTACAATCACTAAGTAATTTAGATTATGATAAATGAGCATGCAATATTTATTTGTTTGAAGATACCTCATAACCTATTTTGGAGTTTTGAATAATATATTCTCGAGTTTCTTACATATTGTCCCTATTATTTCACTATGTCTACTATATCTAAATGTATGTACATGAGACTTCCTACTGTTGATGCATATGAAAATTTTTCAATCTCATTCTTCTTTATGTCCAAATTTGGATATTGATGTAAACTAAATTTATCACTTTTTATCACATGAGTATTTTTTGGTGCACAATTTTGCATGACAAATCTACTTAGTACCTTATCATTATAAGTCTTTCGCGACATTGAAAGAATGTTTCTAGTATGATCATTATGGATCTCTATATCTAGAACAAAGGACACCTCACTAAGATCTTTCATATCAAATTTATTGCATAGAAATTATTTATTATCATGCAATAAAGGTACATCACTGTTTGCTAGTAGAATGTCATCTATATATAACACACGGATAATAAATTTTCTCCTATTGTATTTAAGATATATGCTTGAATTTATGATGTTTTCCTTATAATTATAAGAGTTTATCACCTGATCAAACTTTGGATACCATTGATGGGATGTCTATTTTAAATTATAAATGGAGTTCTTAAGTTTACATATAAGGCGCTTTGAATCTTAAGACTCAAAAGTTTTTTATTACATCATGTATATTATTTTTTCAATGTCTCCATTAATAAATGAAGTCTTAATGTCCATTTTATGTATCTCTAAGTTATAATAAGCTAACAAGTGCTATAATGATTCTAAAGGAATCTTTTTGATAAATTGACAAAAAGTCTCTTCAAAATCTATGCCTTCCTTTTGAGTGAATCCCTTGGCAACTGGGCATACTTTATATCTTTTGATGTTACCTTTAGAATTACATTTGATTTTGAAAATCGATTAAGAACCAATCAATTTTGATCTTTGTGGTAACTCGGTAAGATCACAAATGTTATTTCCTTTCATAGACTTCAACTAATTTTTCATTGCTTCGATCCTTTTAGTAGTGTTTCGATGTGATTTTGCTTGATTAACAGTTATATAATCATCTTTCAACCCTATGTCAAAATTATGTTCTTGGAGATAAACAACAGAATCATCTGAAATTGCATTTCTTTGTTCTCTGTTAGATCTTCTTTTAGGCACTTCAACTTGAGGTTATTTAACCTAAGGTAATATTATTGTGTTTTCTACATAATTATGATTTACAAATTGAAATATATTTAGTAGAACTATTTGATCATTTTTATTAGTAGAAAGGATATTATTAAATTCCTCTTCAAACATACTTTGTCTGTTTTGATCGATGCCACCATAATCAACATTCTTAATAAATTTAGAATTCTCTATTTGGAAAAAAAAGAATTTGTTTGAGGAGTCATAAAACTTAAAACCTTTTGATCTTTTTGAGTAACCTATAAAGTAGCAACTAAAAGGTCTTGAATCTAGCTTCTTTTTATTGGGTTTGTACGACCTTGCTTCGGCTGGACATTTCTAGACATGTAAGTTCCTAACTCTATTTAGTATGCAGTTTTAGATACCACTTCACTTGAAACTCTATTTAGTATGTAAACTACACCCTTTAATGCTTCTTACCAAATCAATTCAAGGAAAGAAGTATGACTAATCATACTTCTTACCATATTCTTAAGAGTTCAGTTTCATCTTTTAGCTACACCATTTTGACTTTGAATCCCTGACATGGTATATTAAGGTACAATCTCATTATTAATTTGATTCATCATATCATCATAGTATTATCCTCCACTGTGAGATTTGACAACCTTAATTTGCTTGCCTAATTGAATTCCAACTTCAGCTTTGAAAAATTTTAAAATATTCAAAGATTGTGACTTCTCTTGAATTAAATAGAGATATTCATAATGGGAGCAGTCACCATAAAGTTAATAAAATATTATTGATAATTCTAAGAAATCGTAGGAAACGGACTGGAAATATCTATATGTATCAATTCTAAAAGTTATTTACTCCTATAAGCACCTTTTTTATATTCATTTGTTTTTCCTTAATGCATTCTATATAAATTTTAAATTATGATAATCAAGAATATCAAGAATTATTTTTTAAAAAAGCCTCTATATTTATTTTTTAGAAATATGACTTAATTTCTTATGTCATAACATTGATGAATTCTTATTTGTTAATTTGCACATAGTACCAAAATTACTTGAATGCAAGTATTCATTGTTGCATGAGATTTATTTTTTAATTTGTATAACTTATCAATCGAAGTACCAGTTTCAACTATATTAGAATCTGGGGAAATACTACAAATTTCATTTCTATTTGACCAATTATATCCAGATGCCAAAAAATCCGAAATAGAAATTAAGTTATGTTAAATGATTGTACAATAAATGATTTCTCTAATTTCCAATAAAAATTGATTTCTTATTGAATTCTAAAGATACCAATAACCTCCACAACTACTGTATTGTCGTTGCTCGCACAGATGTATCTTTCAGCATCAATTGACACTTGATTCCTTATGCGATCCTGCATATGTGAGTAGTTCCACCCATATCTACTCACCAAGTATCACTAGGTACCTAGTCAAATTCAATTTTGAATAAACAAGGTTAGGAAATTTACCTTTGTTTTCACTCAAGGCAGCATACTTGGAGCACTCTTTCTTTATGTGACCAAGTTTCTTATAAAAGAAACAATAATATTCCTTTGTTTGCAGTTTCTTTAGTCTTACTTCCTTTTTCATTTATGTTTTAGTTCTAAAGGTAGATCCAAAATGAGAATATTCGATTTGCTCTTGTTTAATTCTATCCTCTTCTTGTATACATTAAGGCATCAACTCATTTAAAGTTCAGTTCTTAAATTTCTCATCATTAGACACAAAAATATTGTTCAAATTGGCAGATATAAAAGACACTATGTGATAAAATATATAATTTTTACAATTAATCATTCAAGTAGATCATGTATATGTGTATATAGTTAAATTATATAAATTGAATAAAAATAATAAATAAATTAAAAAATATATTTATCGCACACATATATATATATATAAAAGTTGGCTCATCTCAAGATACCTAACACGATATTATCTTTTTTTTCCCATTCGGTGTTCGAAACCCACATTGGAGCCCGACTAATTCGGATTTGTGCCGGGTAGGGCCCCATTTGGGGGGTAGCGCTTCCAATAGAGTTTTCTCCATGCCCTTAATGATAACATGATGTTATCATTAAGTCTTTGGGCAGAAATAATAACTTGTAACTGGTACTCTTATAAATAATTTATAAATATTTATTACTAAAGTGGTCTAATAATATATCTTTCTTTGGACCGACACATTAATAGAATGCATTATAAATGTATCACATATTCATGACCATTCACAGTTAATCTGGCCAAAGTAATCTTTCTTTGAGATGATATTTGCATAGATAAAACATCTTACATGTTCAAAATAAATAAAAGTTACACAATAAAATTTATTTTGGCAACATACTGATTCAATCTACTCACTTTTAAACAAGAAGCACAAAAAAATAATGTTCAAAACTAACAATAATAATAGAACATAGGAACATATATGAACTAAAAAAATCATGCTACTTTATCAAAAATAATGATATATGGTATTCCCTATTAAAATAAATACTTAGGCATATACAATTGGACAATATCTCGGCAACGCCATAGAATTTTAAGAAAAACGTTTTTCAATTTCCTTAATGGATAAAAGAAATGATAGAGGATTAGTGAACCATAAAGAATTTTGAGAAAAAAATCCAAACTAAACTTGGAGGAAAAATCTTATTCATTAGAGTAAACCAATGAAAATTGATTCCATTCAACTCGTTACTTCCTATATATTTCTACAAAATAATAATAATAATAATAATACAAACTAAAATAGAAGAATAATTATTCATAAATCCTTGATATAAATTGGCAAATCGACATTCAATATTTTAAAATCAGTCCCGACAAGAAAAATAAAGAAAAGTCAGACAAACATTTACTGATGAAACTTAGGATAATATAGAGTTTTTTAATCCAAATTTGACTCTAAAAATATTTAAAACACGTTTAATGGTTTAACAAGACATTGCCCTTGATACCTCTTGTTGGAAAACTTTAAGGAATTCACCTAAGAACAAAAGTAAATCATTAGATAAAGATAAATCTAGAAAAATAGTAAGAATATTAACCTTTATCTATAGCAATAACTTTGAGGATGACAGGATCTTCTAAACCTTAAAGATTGCTTTTGTCTTATTCATTTTTTGAGAATGGAGAGAAATAAAAGAAAGGTAATCTTTTGATTTTGGGACCACGTCTATTTAAGACTATGAAGTGTCTTTTCATATTGAAAGATACCTTTTCAATAAGTCTCCATCAGACATAAGAGAAGGTCTATGGTTTCCTCTAATTCCGAATTAAATTCATACTAATAGATATTTATTATTTGGGTAACTATATTTAATACTTTATTTGATCATAAATTGATCTTCTTTAAAGATATCATATCTGTGTATAATACTTAATATGCGAGTTCATAAAGTGGAAATTACTAACATGAGTTACTTGCTCGATCGTGATCTTTTTATAAAGTTGTAGGAGTATTTAGATGGATATTCATAATGCATTGTTATTAATAATGTTGCCCCTTAAATGTTTACCAATAGATTATTTGTGTTATAAAATAATAAAGAACAAATAAGAAGAGTAGAGAGAGACTTCTTTATTTTTCTTGAGGATTATTAAGGGATTCTTGAGGGTTCAATTACAATGAAGGAAAACCCCTTCATTTATAGGGAAAAACTGACCTTGGGGTTTCTTACTTTTCCATAAATAGACATTCACTATACATGGTAAAATAGACATTCACTATATACGATAATATATTTATAACACTCTCCCTTGAATTTCTAATTGATAGATAATATGCCTCGTTAAAACCTTACTAGAAAAAACCTAGTGGAAAAAAAATCTAGTGAAGGAAAAAGAGTAGACATTTCTAATAATACGCATATAGGCTGCCTCATTAAAAACCTTACAAGAAAAATCCAGTGGGACAAAATCTCGTAAGGAAAAAAGAGCACAACACATATTAATTCCCCCTAATGAGAACATCCTTATCCTTTGCATCCTGATCTTGTGCATCGTCCTCTTCAAAGTTACAGTTGGAGGAGACTTGGTAAATAAATCAGCGACATTTCCACTTAAACGAATCTATTACACGTTAATATCACCAGTCTTTTGAATCTCATGTATGTAGAAAAGCTTTGATAAAGTGTGTTTCGTTCTATCTCCTTTTATGAATCCTCCCTTAAGATGTGCTATGCATACTGCATTATCTCCGTATAAAATTGTGGATACATTTTCACATTTCACACCACATTTTTTTCGAATGAGATGTATCATGGATCTCAACCATACACATTCTCAACTTGCTTTGTGAATAGCTATTATCTCTACATGATTTGATGAAGTTGCTAGATATACTACTTTGTATATCTCCAAGATATGGTAGTATCCCTACATGTGAACATATATCTTATTTGAGATAGAGCTTTATACGGATCATATAAGTACCCAACGTCAGCATAACCAACAAGATCGGGACTACAATATTTAAAATAAATAAGCTCATATGTTTGATCTTATTTTGATGTCTCCTCATAGGAGTAGAACTATACCTTGCTAACAAATTGAGCGAAAGGCTATATTTGGTATTGTAGTATTTTACAAGATACTTTAGTACACCAATTGGACTAAGATATATAACCAATCTAATTTGATATATTTCTTATTTCAGTAAATAATCTATTGCTTTTGAGAACTCTCCAAGAGTTTCAATAATTTTCAAGCTATAAGCTTACACAATATAAGGATTATAAATAAGTTTCCCAGAAACTTTTAAATGCTTCAAACATTTTGAATCCTTACAAGTTTTCATATAAATTTTGTCAAGTGACAAAATTCAATATTTCATGAGCGACATCTTCAAGTATCTGGACTGCAAATCAAATAAGTTTTATCTTACCAAGATGCATCCTTTTACGTCACTTGACAAATATTTCTACATCAGCATGCTTAAATAAACGTAGAATTTAGATCCTCATAATCTTTTATAATATTGTGCTAATTTTGTATTAATGATATCATCGATGATATATCATTTTGTATCGGTTCAGAGTGTGACATAATATTTTGAGATCTCATCACTTCATTATTTTCAGGTATCTAAACCTCTCATAAGGTTTCATGAAGTGTTATGTAGTAGGATCTTGAAGAGCACATTGCCTTCTTATTATGATTATTTGCTCCTTATCATTTTCAAGAATTATTTCATTTGGAACCAATTGGTCTACCATGTTTCATGCATGAATAGACTTTGTCCTTTAAGGATACAAAAGAAGAGCACTTGCAACTTAAATATGAGATGCTTTCGGCATTTGACTTGAATTATCTTTTGAATGACGATCCAATGATAATTCCTAACATATTTCACATCTACTTATAATCTCACCTTTATGTTAGGAAAACTAACATACATCTTCCATCTTCTTTGAGGAATCCATCTTTGTGCATTATGGTATATTCATTAATTGTATACTGCATATTAAAAAAACAATTTAGATGAAATATTTGGTTCATGACCTTGAACCAATTATGAGGAAAGAAATAATCATAATTTATTGGTCTAATTCATACAAGTGCATATCATATTTAAGACCAATATATGAAGCTTTGTTCTCATTAGTAATGGTTTAGCTATTTATCGAAGGCATTCAATGCCAAACCATCATCATTAAGATGAATTGTCTTGATTACACAATCTGAAAGTTATGCTCTTAACTCAATGTTATTGAGCAAGCAACTTTATGAATGTCAAACTACATGTTGACATAAATGTACATGCGATTGTCTTATATCAATGCATCTTAATATATCACATGACAAGTGAACGGACCTTTATTCACCTTTTATACTTTTCATATTTTAAGGGATCCAATCCCAATATTAGTTGGTCCAACCAACTTATCATAAGAACAAGCAACATTAAAATATCATGAAGAATTTTTGAATTCTTCAATATGTATTTACTACTTAATATGCACATATTTGGGATATCACAATCGTTCATGCCAACTTATGAACTTTTATACTAGTAAACTTCGAGTTTACCATGACATGCACTTTTTTCTTTGGTAAATTTCAGATTTACTATGATATGAATAGATTTTAGATTTACTACTTGGAAAGTAGATTTCAGAATAACTCCTCTCAATTATTCTATCTCTTTCGGAGAAAAATTATGGTACCATCACAATCAAGTGCATGTTTGTATTAATAAGCTTTACTAAATATCATCACATTCACCTCAGGGAATGGATCTATGCTTATAACAATTAAAATTTTCATTCCCATAAATGAAATATAATCGTGTCTTAAGCCTATCAAATTGATAGCTTATAACTTCTTTTATGATATTGCTACCTCAGGAGCAAATCGAGGTATGCATAATGTAGAGAATTTTTCTCTAACATATCTTATAGTCATAATAAGCATGTAAAAATGTTATCACTTTTGATGATTATCATCATATTATTCCTTCACGCTTGTATTCGTACATTCAATCACTTGTCTTCTTTCAGGCATATTATGTACTGCTACCATATTCACTTTAGAGAATGAAGCATATTCAATGGGACATGTCTCATGACTTTTCATCAAACTCATTATTTTTCCTTAGCCATCATAATATCATCAATGTGGTGCATTGATATTCAAACTCAATGTCTTATCCATGTAAAGACGTCTTAGGCTATAAACGATGGGGTTTGAACCTAACATCTTATTTTCATAGTGTATGCATTCATCTTGTGCTTTTGGGAGGATGACCATCTTCAAGTGGTCAAATATTTATTTTAGGCTATTCCACAAAACATGTGGATCCTTAGTAGTAAGGTATTCAATTTTCAGAATTTCATCAAGATGATGACGCAAGAAAATCATAGCCTTAGCACAATTTTGGTTAGATGCTGTATTTTCTTTCTTTATGGCGTCTCCAAGACCCATAACATCTAAGTGTATTTCAACATCCAACACTCATGAGAGGTAGTTCTTTCTCGAGGCAATGAACTCAAGTTTTGTAAGATTATTTATCATATGAAAAGAAATAAAATAATACCTTAGCCTTCAAATTTGAGACGGCAGAGTCTCGTGCTGATAACGTGTTATAAAATAATAAAGAACAAAGAAGAAGAGTAGAGAGAGACTTCTTTATTTCTCTTGAGGATTATTGAAGGATTCTTGTGGGTTCAATTACAACGAAGAAAAACTCCTTTATTTATAGGAGAAAACTAACCCTTGGGTTTCTAACTTTTCCATAAATAGACATTCACTATACATGGTAAATTAGACATTAACTATATACGGTAATATCTTTATAACAATTTGATTCATTAAACTTTGACTAGAAAAAAATTATGAAAAAAATTCATAACATGTACATGCATTTCAAATTATCTCAATAAAAATCTAATCACAAAAATTCAGTGTGACAAAATCTGAATTAAGGAATAAAGAGTACAATACACCCCCTTTATTAAAGCAATATGTAAATCATAACTATGATATACTCCATTTTATATATCCATTTACTGTATGTTAAGATTGACAATGTCTTTATGATCAAATATGTCAAATCATTATTTGATTAAATTAGTTGATTATCTAAGTCATAATTCTCTTGATAGATCTACATTGTCTTCATAGAGATGATATTTAATTATTAAAATCTCAATGAAATGTAATTTTGACTCGCTTGATAGGTTATTATTATCATTGATGATTTACTACCTTGTAATAATATGATACAATCCCTCCATTTTATTTTGACTCGTGTTGACTTGGCATTTTCCTTAAAAACCTTTTAGTAGAAGTTTATTTTATTAAATTAACTTTATTAATTATGCTTTGAATATCTATATTTGACTACTAATACATTATGAGTCATTTAATGATAGTGGTAGTAGTGGAAGAAATAAAAAATCTATTTTAATTTCATAAATTGAACAAGTAAATTAAGGGTTTATGTAAAACAAAATGGAGGGAGTATAGAAATATATAATATGTAAATTGATAGCTTGTTCGAATCAAATATTTGGTGTTGATTAGAGGAATGCCTTATTATAGACTCATAACTTTTATTGGATCAAATTCATAGAAAATTGAATTAAATTCATATTCCTTTGTGTTGAAATAAATTTGGGCTTGAGAAATAATAAGTCCATTTTATTAAATTTAAGTTCAGGGTTCATTTCACTTTGAACGTCAAACTCATTCCACGTGTTAAGTGGCATGGCATACTAGTTAAATCCAAGACCAACAAAATGATGTCACACATTCAATGATGTGGCAATCTAAGTCAAATTCAAGATATAGTAGAAAATGCCAAGTGTTCAAAATGACATATTTTGGCTAATAAAAAACAACCTTATCACATAGCATTTGTAATAAGTTTGATGAATTAATGGAACTATCAGAATAAGGCAGAAGAGTTCATTTACACTTAGACTGTCTACCCCCTTCAACAGAGTAACATAAATTTGTTAGTACAACATTGAAGAAAGCCACAACATCGACTACATAGTTCTCCAAAGGAGTAGTCAACAGAGTTCTTCTTGAGATCAACCCAAAATGATGATTTGTTGTCCAATATTTTCAAAGATCCAACACATATTAAGTAGGTCTTAATCATTTTACATTCGAGAAACACACTATTTATGACCTTAAAATTATAGAGAAATATTAGGAGAGAATAATAAAGAGAACAAAAAAAATTATACTTATAAGAGTCATCAATAAAAACTTGACAGTGAATCTTTTATCAAGCCAATTGACACTCAATGCATTAATCGATCCACTTCAGTGGTCACTCTAACAGTTCAACAACTACAAGATATAATTGCTAATACTATTAAAGCTCAATATAATGGTCCACCAAAAAGTTTTTTAGGATACTTAAGGCCATATAAAGGCAACAATTGTGAATGAGATTTCAATATGAGAAAAGTCTTGGGATTATGTCTTCCTAGGGGCAAATAATGCATGGTTTCATGATAATTAGATGAAAATTCTAGTCATTAACTATATGGGTAGTCTAGGTTAGGAGTTCTTGAGTCTAATCTTTCAATCAAACTAAGTAAATTGAAGGCTTATTGTTGCCAATTAGGAATCAACCACCAGAGTTTCAGTAATTTAATAGAAAGGTAAATCCAAGGCAAACACATTTTGTTAAGACTTATAGCAGTGTTGGTCCATATTGTGATTTTTTTATCAAATAATTTGTTCATTCTTTTAAAGGTAACACCTTTTATTTGTACACAGACTTGAATTTTGAATCAATTAATTATTAAGAGCAACTTAAAAATCAATTCCTCAATCATTTATATAACACCCATCATGCAGTGAGCATGATGTAGTTGAAAAACATAAAACAAAATAAAGACGAGTCTATAGTGGAATACATTAATTGTTGGTGAACATTAAGCTTAGATTGTAAGGTTCAACTTTTTGAAACTTCCACAATTAAAAGTTGCAAGCAAGGAATGCATTGGGGCCTTGTACATATTCTCCTAGGGAATTATCTATGCACACTCATAACATATATTTAAGCATTGCAAGTTGATGATAGGCGAATTTACACGCCTATAGCACTATATTTTGCCCATATTTTAGCCTAGTTTTGAGAACAAATTATATATTTCATGCACTTTTAGTCCATTTTCCTGTAAGTGAGCTAACGAACATGATTAGCAAAGTTTCAGGTATAAATGATGCAGAATTCAGCATTTCATGGATAACTTGACGCCAAAGAAAGCTTCACGAAAGGAGAAAAGCCAATCTTGGACGCCAAGGACTAAAGATGGCGCATGGAAATTCTGTCCCGGGCTAAAACAACATTTCTGAAGACTTTGGGGACTAGCAGTAACTTATTAGGATTAGGATAATGATACATTAACCTAGTACAATTGGGTTAAGTATTACATTAGCTTAGTAGGATTAGGATAATGATACATTAACCTAGTACAATTGGGTTAAGTATTTCATTAGCTTAGTAGGATTTGGTTAAGCATTTCATTAGCTTAGTAGAAATAGGATATGGGTATTATAAATACCCTATCTTGCTAGAAATTTTAGGACATCTTCTTACATTCAATTCTATTCTATTCTACTTCTAAGACATTCTAGTTCTAAACAATCATTCTTCCATTAATTCTATTTTTCTTCTTCTATTCATCTATTCTTAAATTCCACAACAAGAGAAACGTTACTTTGCTAAGGGATTCACGCCTAACGCCTACCACACCATTACAAACGTGAAATCTTTATTGTGGTATAACAACAATGTCAATTGTGATTTCCTTCGCACTCATGGGTAACTAAACTTCTCTGTTGGGGTTATGGGAGCCGAATGAGATACTATCTATTGCTGTGAGTTTGTGAGTTCGTGACACGTATGTTGCTTATATCATTATTCTCTTCATCTTAATCTAAATTCTTTGTGGTTGCAAACGCAAGAATACGCCAGTATAACATTTAACTTGTTCAAAAGAAAGGTTATCTGTCTGGAAAAGAGATAATGTCAAGGTAGTAGGGTCCCATCCCCTATTAAAAAGTTAGTGCCGTAACTGGATTAACCTCTTGGAGAATTCGTACCGTTAGACACGCTTTAAGCTCGAAAGAGTTAAAGTGAAATAATCCTCGAATAGGTCGAAAGACGCCTGGATTTACCATCGAATACAATTCTCTATAAGCACATGCATGTCTGAATTCAACACACTCATAGTCAATAGAGACGTATAACTCAGAAGGTGGACATAACCCCAACTCCTCAATTCTCATTGTTTCACAACCTAATAAACATTCTTTCTTTTTACTTTGCTATTTTCAGTTTTTGCTTTAATAATTTGGTTACACATTACAAACCCCCCTTCTTACGAGACTTGCACTAAAAGTTTAGTAATCGTTGCTTACTTGTTGACCAAGCTATTCCCTGTGGGATCGATACCCAACCCAGGCTGGGTTCTATATTTGACAAACGACCGCTTTACACTCCTACGAGAGCTATAGATTGAGCGTTATCAAAAATTGGCGCCGCTGCCGGGGAATACAAGTGTCAATTAAGTTCGTAATAATTACTAGACCCTTTGGTCAAAGATTCTCGTACTTTTACTTTTAGTTTTTGTTTTTGTTTACTACAGGTTTTTATTCAGTGCATGCCCCATACCCAAAGTTCTGGTCAACCGTTATTACCTATCAATCCTGAACCACAACGTATTTGCAGAATGGAGGCACAACACGCAATTGAAAGGATGGCTGCTCAACAGGAACAGGCGAGACTAGCTGCACTAGCCGCCGCTCAAGTGCATCAACAGAATATTGATAACCCTGGGTGAGCAACAAATCCTGACGATGAAGATTTAGGTGATGACGAGATACTAAACCCTAGGCATGCCGCTGAGATCGCAACACCTGCCAACAGAAGAGATCGTCAAGCTAGGTTAAGGCCTGAACGCCAAGCTATGCAACCAACTTTTGACGATGATGATGATGATCTTGATGGAGCCGGAGCCACAGGAGCCATTATTCCTCCACCATTAGCGCCCGGAGCCAAGTTCAACATCACAAGCACCATGATTCAGTTATTGCAACTCAAGGGATTATTTGGTGGACTAGCAGGTGATGATCCGAATATGCATCTCATCAACTTTATTTCTACATGCAAGTCATTTGACAATCCTGGTGTTGGTCAGAATGCAATTCGATTACGTCTATTTCCATTGTCTCTGTCTGGGGAGGCAACTCTATGGTTAAATGGGCTGACTCCTGATTCTATTACAAATTAGAGGCAATTGAGAGACGCTTTTCTAGAAAGATTCTTTCGGCCATCCAAAAGAGCACAATTGAGAGATGAAATCAGCAACTTTCGTCAGCTTCCCACTGAAGCTCTTCATGAAACATGGGAAAGGTTCAAGACAAAGCTAATGAGGTGCCCAAACCATCACATGACTAATGTTCACCTAATGGAGATACTCTATAGAGCCTTGAATTTAATAACTAAACCAGTTGTGGATAATGCGGCTGGAGGATCATTTATAGATCTCACCTTTGGTCAGGCAAGCAATATGCTAGATCGTATGATGAAGCAAAGTAGAGCTTGGCATACCAGGGATTTTGAGGTAGCAAGCCCCACTTTATCTATAGGCATGACTGCAGACCAAAGGAGAAGAGAAGAAGAACGTGATCAAGATATGGCGCACATGAAGACACAAGTGGATCTTCTTACAAAGCATTTATTATCAGGAAAGACCGAAAAAGTCAAAGCCATTGCGTCAAAAGGAAGAGACGAATCTGATTCGGAAGAAGAAGCCAACTACTTAAACAATCAGGGGGGTTTCCGAGGTAATACCCAAGGAAACCAAGGTCGGAACTATTATGATAAATATGGAAACAAGGACCAAGGTATTTGGAAGAACAAGAATGACAAAATTGGTTTGTATGTTCCCCCTGGAAGACGTGACGCCACCACATCTAGTTCTCGAAGTATGGAAGACATGATGGCTAAACTACTGAAAGGAGTGGAAGCAACTAGCGCGGGAGTAACGGAGGTAATAAATGATTTGTCCTCTATGAAGCAATTAGTTTATTCACATTCCACTTCAATCAAGCAAATAGAGCAGCAATTGAGCCAACTTTCAGCAGCACTCAATCAAAGAAAGGCTGGCACTTTACCTAGCGACACTGTGCAAAATCCAAGGAATGAGGGATCATGCATGGCTATTACTACTCGAAGTGGTAAGGCACTGGAAACTTCATCTAAGGGCAAACAAGTGGTCGACGATGTAGCAGACATTGATGACAAAGCAAAAGGAGAAACTGCCGTAGAATCCACCCACGACGTCTATGACGGTACACCGAGTATGTTGCAGCCTGAAAAGGCTGAAAAACGAAGGCAAGAGGAGAAGAAAGCCATGGAGAGAACAATTCCATACCCACCACCACCTTTTCCTCAATGATTGAAGAAGGTGGCGGATGATACAAAGTTCAGCAAATTCATGACTATGTTAAAGCAGCTGACCATTAATGTTCCATTGGTGGAGGCACTTGAAAAAATGTCTGGGTATGCGAAATTTATGAAAGATCTTTTGACGAAAAAGCGGGCAGAAAGATATGAGTTGAAAGATAATGTTCATCACTGCAGCGCCATCGCTACCCGGTCACTAGTTCAGAAGAAGGATGACCCCGGAGCTTTCACTATTCCTTGCACTGTTGGATCTTTGAATTTTGCCAAGGCATTATGTGATTTAGGAGCCAGCATCAATTTGATGCCATTATCTATCTATAAAAATTTGGGGTTAGGTGATCCTACTCCAACCAATATGAGGCTCGTAATGGCGGATAGGTCGGTAAAACGACCTGTTGGGATTCTATGTGATGTATTGGTAAAGGTTTCTTCATTCATCTTTCCGGCAGACTTTGTTATTTTGGATTGTGAAGGAAACTCAGAAGTTCCCATAATCTTGGGGCGCCCTTTCCTTGCTACAGGAAGCGTGCTTATTGATTTGAGAGCTAATGAGCTTTCATTCCGAATAAATGACGAAGTAGTTCGCTTTGATGTGTGCAAATCAATGAAGCAACCCAAAGAGCTGAACGTATTCTCGGTGGCTGATGTTTACTTTGATGATGAGAAAGAACTACTTGAAGAAGAGCAAATTATTGATGACCCAGTGGCGGTTGTGCTCATGAATGAAGAGAGTAAGGATGCTGAAAATTGCAAAGAAGCTATTTGTGCTCTATCAGGATTAGGGACATATCGCCATACTCCCAAGAATCTGGACCTCGATCTCAACGATCGACCTACACCACTAGCCAAGCCATCTATTGAAGAGCCACCAATGCTAGAATCGAAAGAGCTCCCCGATTATCTAAGGTATGTGTTCTTGGAAAGTATAAATATACTTTCGGCGAGTGCGGATGATTTAAGTAAACAGCACGTAGAGGCTCTCATCTCTGCTCTGAAGAGATACATGAGATCTATGGGTTGGACTATTGATGATATAATTGGTATCCCTCTTGGGATAGACATGCACAAGGGTCATCTCGAAGAAGATTGCATACCTACAAGTAAGCCTCATTATCGTCTGAATCCATTCAGAAAATGATCCACCATCTATCTCGACGAAGTCTAAGTACTTGAGGTAACTATGTCGTGCCGCGACAATAAATCAAGCGCTAGATGGGAGGCAACCCATCGTTCATTGTTTATCGTTTTTCATTCTTTCATTCTAATACGTGTTTTGTTTTTGATAAATAAAAATCCAAAAATAAGAGTCGTGCCACGACCAAAACTAAGGCGCTTGGTGGGAGGCAACCCATCATACTAATCGTTTTTATTGGTTTTGAGCAAATGTAGGTGCAAGAGGTATTCAACTAGGAGATCGGTTTCAAATTTTGATTTGGACGTATTGCATGGTAAAGGTGGTAAGTTAGGCATGAAGATGCAAAAGGCTATGGATTGAGCATTGCTCATGACAAAATAGGCATCGAGCAAGGCTAGGCCTAGGTAAAACTAGGCCACGAACAAGGCATGGCCTATACTATAGCCCAAGGTCTCGGAATCTAGTGTGCTATAGCATAGGCGCCGCCCATACTCAAGTATGCCATAGCATAGATGCCGCCTATGCTAAAGCATTTGGTCTCTGAATCTTATATGCCATGCTAAAGGCGCCGCCTATGGTCACTAAAGGCATTGAACTAGGCGCCGCCTATGCTAGAAAATGCTTTGCATTAGGCGCCGCCTATGACAAGCTTAGGCAAAGCTAAAGGCGCCGCCTATGGTCACTTTTTGTCTCCAAAACCGATTTTAAATGGGTCAAAACCCGACCCATTCTTTTCCTATATAAAGGAGACTTAGTCTTGAAACACAAACACATTGAAAACTTGACCTAGGCGCCGCACATACTCTCCAAATCATCTCAAAACTTTTCTTTTTGCTCTCCCACTTCACAAGAACATCTCCAAAGGCTTCAATCACGTAAGTACTCTTTTGTTCTTCATCTATTTTTCGTAAGTGATACGTTGCTATGTCTATTATGAATTGCTACATCTTGAAGAAATATTGGTGATGTTAATATGTTTGAATTGTTGATACAAAACCAAGTGAGTGAACATGTACGTTAGGATACTCTTAACTTGGTTCCGACTTGAATTTGATTTTGATGCACTGTTATACTACTTGCGGAATTGCTATAGTCATGAACATTGCATAATCTTGTCACTAGAATGCTTACATGTTAGAATGTCCCGTTCATCGGAATAAGACTTATAGTTGCCTACCGACATAGGAGATTGTGATTATTGATAGAAACTATACCATGATGTAATCCCTATGTAGAAGTCTTGATATACCTAACATGAAAGTATTGCAAAGATTGCAAGAAGTGTTACATCTCTGAATTTCTTGTTGGAATATAGCCCCTAAAACGTATGTCTATGAAGCCTAAGTAATCGACCACTTTCACTTTACTAATTTGTGCCAACAAACTAAGTGTGGGGTGGTACCCCTACTGCTCATTTATAGATTGTATCTATCGAGATGATGCTAACATGAACATTATTTTAGTCTCAGGTACAATGGCACCCAAAGCAAGACAAGGCAAAGATAAGGCTACCACTTCACAAAAAGGCAAGAAAAGAGGCCGAAAAGAGCAAGGAGAACCCTCCTCGCTGCAAATACCTTGACTCACTCTTGGAATTAAGTGGGATACTTATGAGGAACTTCTGAGGATGACGAATCTGATTATGATTCCGACGAAAGGGGTATGACCCCAGACATAGAGGATGAGTCCGAATAACCAGGTTCTTCTTATTTATTTTCCACTGAGGACAGTGTGTCCCGTCTAAGTGTGGGGTGCTGGTATTTGCATGCTATACTTCTCTATCCAAATTTGCATTTATTTATGTTTGTTTGTTTTGTTAGTAGTTAATTGTTTTTTCAGTAGTTAAATTTTATTTTTTTAACTTAGCTTCGCATGAAATTATTCTAATAGGCAGCATGAGATTATGACAAGAGTTTGTACTAAAATCATGACTATTGAGACGTTTAGGCTCTAATTGTGACTCACTATGTGATATTGTTTGGTTTAATTCCTTCATCTGTTGGGTCAAGAGTCTATACTACTCCCAATAAAGTCGACCATGTGCCTTGTGTGTGTGAGATAATAGTATATTCTGTGCTTGTGGCTGATGCTAGAACTTGCCTGGTATGTATGTAAAGCAAAAATAAAGAGTGCAAGTCTAGGAGATGATTTAGGAATTTCTTTGGCAACCTATGATTATTTACCTTCTTTTTACCTACCCATGGACATTATCCTAGTCAACCCCTTTTGAGCCTTTAGCCTATTTTCTTTGACAACCTCATATGAAAGCCTAATCCATTTTTTCAAGACCATAATTTGACCCAAATTCCTAAGTGCTTTAAAGTGTAAAGTCATGTGACAAAATAAGAGGAAATTGTGTGAGTATGATGCTTTAGAATGCATTGGTGCTTGAAATTGCTATGAAAAAGAAGTGCTATCATAAGAGGTATGTTATGAAAAGAAAAAGGAAGAAAAAACAGAAAAGTTAGTCATGTTTAAAATCGAAAAACAAAAGAGGAGAAAAAGGGTGGTAGAATAAATGAAAGAAAGGTTGTTAGAAAGAAAAGTGTTAATGACACAATGTGATGTATTAAAGCGCTTAGGAACATAGTCACTATTTCTGGCCAAAATAGTCCTACCCGTCCCTTAGCCTACATTACAACCATCAAAAGACCTATTTGATTCTAAGCTTAGCATTCTGACATTTAGTGGAGCATTACACTAAGGGAAAGCCTATGGTCAGCAGTTGCTGCATATGAATTCTTTGTGAGAGTGAGAGCAAGGATATTTTGATACCCATGTTTGAAAAATATGCTATACTTGTGAGTGATTATGGGTAATATATTGTGAGACACACATGGTTAATGAGTTTTGGGTAGTTGTGTATGATTCCTTGTGCCTTAACTTTTGAATATGAGTTGACCACCATCACGAGTCTATGTTGGAGGCTAAATGGTCTCTACTAATGATCGGAAAACTACTCTTTGTTGATAATTGTTGTGCTTGTCTTGACGAATATTTTATGTTGTTGCTGTGAAACCCTAAGTTGATGTTTAGAGGGACAGTATATTTTGTTCGAGGACGAACAAAGCTTTAAGTGTGGGGTGTTGATGATAGGCGAATTTACACGCCTATAGCACTATATTTTGCCCATATTTTAGCCTAGTTTTGAGAACAAATTATATATTTCATGCACTTTTAGTCCATTTTCCTGTAAGTGAGCTAACGAACATGATTAGCAAAGTTTCAGGTATAAATGATGCAGAATTCAGCATTTCATGGATAACTTGACGCCAAAGAAAGCTTCACAAAAGGAGAAAAGCCAATCTTGGACGCCAAGGACTAAAGATGGCGCATGGAAATTCTGTCCCGGGCTAAAACAACATTTCTGAAGACTTTGGGGACTAGCAGTAACTTATTAGGATTAGGATAATGATACATTAACCTAGTACAATTGGGTTAAGTATTACATTAGCTTAGTAGGATTAGGATAATGATACATTAACCTAGTACAATTGGGTTAAGTATTTCATTAGCTTAGTAGGATTTGGTTAAGCATTTCATTAGCTTAGTAGAAATAGGATATGGGTATTATAAATACCCTATCTTGCTAGAGATTTTAGGACATCTTCTTACATTCAATTCTATTCTATTCTACTTCTAAGACATTCTAGTTCTAAACAATCATTCTTCCATTAATTCTATTTTTCTTCTTCTATTCATCTATTCTTAAATTCCACAACAAGAGAAACGTTACTTTGCTAAGGGATTCACGCCTAACGCCTACCACACCATTACAAACGTGAAATCTTTATTGTGGTATAACAACAATGTCAATTGTGATTTCCTTCGCACTCATGGGTAACTAAACTTCTCTGTTGGGGTTATGGGAGCCGAATGAGATACTATCTATTGCTGTGAGTTTGTGAGTTCGTGACACGTATGTTGCTTATATCATTATTCTCTTCATCTTAATCTAAATTCTTTGTGGTTGCAAACGCAAGAATACGCCAGTATAACATTTAACTTGTTCAAAAGAAAGGTTATCTGTCTGGAAAAGAGATAATGTCAAGGTAGTAGGGTCCCATCCCCTATTAAAAAGTTAGTGCCGTAACTGGATTAACCTCTTGGAGAATTCGTACCGTTAGACACGCTTTAAGCTCGAAAGAGTTAAAGTGAAATAATCCTCGAATAGGTCGAAAGACGCCTGGATTTACCATCAAATACAATTCTCTATAAGCACATGCATGTCTGAATTCAACACACTCATAGTCAATAGAGACGTATAACTCAGAAGGTGGACATAACCCCAACTCCTCAATTCTCATTGTTTCACAGCCTAATAAACATTCTTTCTTTTTACTTTGCTATTTTCAGTTTTTGCTTTAATAATTTGGTTACACATTACAAACCCCCCATCTTACGAGACTTGCACTAAAAGTCTAGTAATCGTTGCTTACTTGTTGACCAAGCTATTCCCTGTGGGATCGACACCCAACCCAGGTTGGGTTCTATATTTGATAAACGACCGCTTTACACTCCTACGAGAGCTGTAGATTGAGCGTTATCACAAGTCACAAAAAGTCATTATCTATATTTTGTCTAAGCAAAAAAGCTATAACATTCGAGGAGTCATTATAGTACAAAATAAGAAAATCTATAACGATAACTCTGACTTCATGAAGGAATAATCAAGACAAAAGTTAAAAAATAAAATTACAAATTAACAAATACGAGAAATGAAAAATCAACAACTTCAAAGGAGTTACAAGTAAAGGTGTATGTTTTTATAGACTTTGATGTTTCTGTAATTCTTGATGAGTTTCTAGACAAGGAAGTCGTTGAACTCCCTAATTCATAGCGACCCAAATAATTCAAAAAGGTCGATGTTCTTCAGTATTGAAAAATTTATCCTGTTGATAGTCAGCACACCATAAAATTCTTCAATCTGAAGAACTGATCATGACATTTAATTTGAGAGGCAAAGATCTTCATTAATGATGGAGAGAGAGTCAGTACAAACTATGCTAGTGTTAAATTTGACCATAAGAAAGGTTTAATTTTATAAGCTCCACAACCTATGTGTTTTGTGGCATCACCAAAAGTTGAAGAAGAAATCCGCATGCTATAGTTTGAGAGTTGTGAACCATGCTATAAGTTGGGGTTCATACCTTAAGGAATAAAACAAATATGTCCAAGTTAGATGACTTCTCCAAAAATGAGAATGGTGACACTTGGATATTGGTATTCTAAATTTTGACTTTCAAAAATCAACGAATGAGAAAGTGTAAATCTGCTTCAACTAATATAGACCATAAAATCTAATATCAAACAGAAATGCAATAGTCTTCATCATAAAGGATTAAAAGTACACATACATTATTAGAATTCCTTCCCAAAGTCCTCACCGAATAACGAGCCTAAATTGCAAGTTGAAATGCTCTTTGATGCACGAGCCTAAACTGCAAGTTGAAGTACTCCTTGAAATATGAGCCTAGACTGCATGTCATAAAGCTAGTCAAATTTGAGTTTAATCTTCAAGTCATAAAACTCCTCAAATTTGAGATAAATATTCAAGTTGAAAATCTCTTCAAGTTCAAGCTAAATAGTTAAGTTGAAAAGCTTCTCAAATTCGAGCTTAAAATGTAATTTGTTAGCTCTATGATGCACGATCTTAAATTACATATAACTTCTAGCTCAAATAAATTTAAACTATGTACAACCAAAAAATATGTAAAATAAATTAGGAAATGCACCACTATTTGATCATCACAATAATTCATTCAAATGGAAAGGAATACATAAGCTGAAAAAAGAATGATAATTTGCATTGAAGTCAAGAATGACTCTATTAAGGCCCCGCGAGAATGCCACGTCACCCACAAGTTTTTGGCAAAAACTTTATATATAAATAATAAATGTACTGCCCATAAGACCAAATTTCCTTTGTGTCACTGGCAAAGGGTCATATTTTCACCCCCAAGGGCGCAGTTCGAATCCCATGGACAACTTCTATTTTTTTTTTATAATTTCTAGTTCAATAAATTCATTTTTTAGCAGTCATGGCTATCGTTTTGTGTATTGCTATATTAATTAAAAATTATTTTGACTATTACTAGTCTTTGACTTTTTTGTATTTGTTTAAAAATATAAAATTCAATTATTTAGTTTTATTCTCTTTCTCATTAAATTAAAAAAGAAAAGAAAAAACTCAAAAAACCCCGATCCTTTTTCTCCCAAAGGCAAAAACCACTTCAACTCCATCGGCTTCTTGTTTTTTAGGAAGTTCTCCAACTCTGCCACACCGCCCTGCTCTGCTTCTTTCTCTACCATCAATATCAACCCACAACCCTATGTAAGTTAATATATTTTTGGGTTAAATTAGTTCTCCATTCCAACATTGTTGTCAATATGAACAAATTTAACTTGAATTAATTGTGAATTTCTCTATTGAATTTAAACTTTTATTTTTTAGGAAAGTATTCAAAATTATGAATTGAGATGGATAAATTTTTCAACATGTTTTCTCAATCAAGTTCTAGTAAGAAGGCCAATATTTATCTTGTAATTGAGCTCGATTTAGGTTCACTTAAGTTTGATTCAAGAGAAAGAATACTGCTTATTAACTATGATCCTCAGATATGAGATAAAGTGATAAAACATTATATTATAAAAAGACCTTGTCACCCTATCATAAAATCATACCCTCCAACTGAAATAGGAGGTAGAATACGTCAATTTATTTCAAGTTGGTTCAAAGATACACATTCTAGTTGGTTGGAGTATAGTATGGAGAAATATGCCACATATTGCCTTTGTTGTTATTTATTCAAAAATGAATTATTCATGAATCTATAACTGAGTTTTATGCAACAAAGGGTTTTAGAGCTTGGAATCGGGCTCTTGAAATATTGCATTTTCATGTCGTTAAAGTTAATAGTGTTCCAACAAAAATTACACTAAGATGCTAGATTTGTCAAATCCTCATCAATCAGTTCAAATTGTTCTTGACAAGCCAGCTTAAAAGTTAAAAAGTGATTACCAAATGCGTTTAGAAGTTTCAATTGATGTGACAAGACTTTCTTCGTATAATGGATTGCCTTTTCGATGCATGATGAAAGTGAATCTTCAAATAATCAAAGTTACTTTTTAAATTTTCTTAACGTTCCATGGGAAAAGTATCCAAATGTGGAAAAGTGATATTAGAAAATTCTCCACAAAATGATACTTTGACTTGTCCTATAATCCAAAAGGATATTGTCAATGATTGTGCAAATTAAACATTGAAAGTCATAATTGAGAACTTGAATGAAGATTACTTTAGTATATTAGTTGATGAATTCAAAGACATCTCACACAAAGAATAAATAGCTCTTGTTGATCTCAAAACTTTGATTATGAAAGATAGTACATCGACATATTATATTAATTATTTTGCACATCAATCGCAACTAACACTTGTAGCTATTGATAAAAAGCATTTGGGAGTTGAAGACTTTTTTATCATGTTACTAATGGGTTGAATGTTTGTCACGACCCGAACCAGGGCCTGACCGTGATTGGTATCCCAAGTCCGCCGAGGACCGGAGACCACGCCCTTTGCCTAAATAAAATACAATACAACTAGAAGCAGATGAATTTCGAACATATAACAAGATTGAGCTAAGTTCCAAACATATAACAAGATAGTTAAGCAACCAGCTCAAAAAGAAATCTAATAACTTTAACATCCATCCCAATTCATAGTAATCAACAAAGACTCTAACAACCAAGAGAAACGTAAGTCGGGACATGCCCCCAACCATAGGAAAAATGATTCCAAAAGAAATAGTCCAAAGTATGAATGAAACAAGACCATGCTCCAAAGAATAGAAGCTCACCACTTCAAAGAAGACTCACGAGATATCCCCAAATCACCTATTATTGTGCAGGGAAAGTAGAAGTGTCTCAATTCCCTGCATCTCATAAGGATATAACGTATAAAGACGGTTAGCGGGTGAGCTCTAGCATATAACTTAGGGTAGGAATAAAATAATGCCAATTCAAAATCAAATCCAAACTCAATGTACATGTTAACATACATGTATATGTATATATATATATATAAGATGTTGGGATAGGGAACAAGGTTTAGTATGTGATTAAAATCCATTAACTTAGATTGTATAGCTCTAACCACCCTAAGGGTACCCACGGGCTATATGGGTTCAACTTCCTATACTGAAAGGGTCCTAGTGTGCGTTAGCCACACAAACTAAAAAAATACAAGGATGATCCAGAGAATTCCTCAACCCCAGCCATTCAAAAAAGATATATATAAGTGTGAACCATGCACACGGTGATAAATACACCCACACCGACAAACATGTTTTCTAATATCACTCCCCCCGGATCTCCACCTTCCACGATGAGGTACACAACCCCTTTAAGCCTAATTTAAACAAGTTCACATAACCCATCCATTTATCTAAGAAATTATCTGTTAAGGCATCAACCACAGGTATCGTCATACCATTACACTTTCAAGCTTATAATTATGCCATACCAATTCCATCCACTTGGGGAAATGTCGCGACCCCTTTTGTTATTTAAATCAAGTTGGGGGGAGTCACGACTTACTTTGTTCATTAAATCAAGTTTAAAATCAAAGAAACATGTCATACAAGGCCTTCAAAGTCCCTTTTAATTTGTTTAACTATTTATGCAAAGCAATAGATTAGAGAAATAATCCAAATCATGTGATTAACCATATTTTAAATCCAATTATGCAAGTGGATTGAGAGAACACAATTTCCAAACCAAATTCTAAAATTAAAATCATCAATTTGGGGGAATACCTTGACCCCTATCCCATTCACCATACCCATGTAACCCAACAAATTTTAAAATACACAAATAAAACATGAACACTTGCATTAAAAGCATGGGGATTCAAATAAAGTAACAAACCTTCCAAAACCCTCAACCCAATTCAAAATCCATATTCAAATCCACATGAATAACCATTTAAACACATGTTTTAAGTTAAAAAAGTTTAAGAGGAGAGGTACATGCGTGAATCTATTAGGAATTATGGAGGTAAATCAACCTCTATTCCTTAGATGATAAACCTTGAGAAACCCTAGCCTTGTTCTTGCTTTGAGGAATTTGAGACAAGAGAAGTGTACTATGATTTCTTTTGGAGTAATAATAAAATCCTAAAGTGTTTTTAAGTTGTGGGTCATAATTGGGGAAAGAGAAAAATGACCAGAGTATTGATGTGTCGTGGAAACACGGCAGATTCAATGCTTAAACTATAGAATTTATTCTTGGACTTAGGTTATCTTGATGGATATGATATGGTTTTGTATACTGTGTAGGCAAAGAAAGTTAAATTTTTTGTTGGAATGAAAAATGGAAGAAAAAACTATAAAGAGGTTGAAGTCTGGTGAACCTACGAGTCGTCAAGTCATCATACTACTCGTAGGTCGACTCGTTAACAAGACAGTGGCAAAAGTGAAACTGAGAAATCAAGTAAAGAGTGACCACGACTGATGACTACAACTCGTAAGATCTGGCTACAACTCATAATGGGATGTCATAAAGAGACTAGTGTTCAAAGCCCTGAAAGTCTAAGGCTCAAGTGATGACAAGTGAAAACCATGTATCATAAGGACTGACTATGACTCATGGTGATATTCCTAAGGATAACATAAGCTGGAAATCCTTAAGATCATCCATTAGAATGCATACAATAGGCAATGTACAACTCGTAAGGAAACCTTACGAGTAGACCACGTGAGTCGTAACGAGTGCCGGCTTAATTTTTCTATTCTATTTTTATTAGAACTACTTTATTATTTAGAGACACTATAAATACCTTAGTTTATAGCTTTATTAGGTCATGCACTTTTACATTACTTTTGATACTTTTATCATACTTTGATCATTGAGATTTTGTTATTGAGATTTTTTGGTTATTATTCAATTGAAGACTTCGAATTTTCTATCTTTCATTATTGTGCATTTAATTACATGTATTATTTATTGACTATCATGGATTGTTGCATGAACATGAGTGGATAATTTCCTTGACTAGGGTGGTAGGAACCCTGGCAAATTAGCTACATGAGCGAAGTAGGAGATTTATCTATTTGACTGTGGGTGTATGTATTGCAGTCTTCTTCATATTTATTGAACCCAAGTTGCTGCAGAGGCTTGGGTATTTCCTGTGTTCAAGATCATTCTCACAAGGGAGTTCAATATTGTTAAAAGGAGATTACAATAACCCTCATCTAATCAACTCGAGACTCAAAAGGTGAGAGTTGTACTGAGGTTAAAGACAAGGGACATCAAGTCAACAACCTGAGACTCACAAGGTAAAGAGAGAAATCTATCAATACATTCACAAGATGATTGATAGTACATAGCCTGTCAACTTTGCATGCAGAGTAGGAGGTTTAAGTGTATTAGGTATAGGGAGAAATCTATCAATACATTCACAAGATGGTTGATAGTACATAGCTCATCAACTTTGCATGCAGAGTAGGAAGTTTAGGTGGACTGAGTACGAGAATCTTATATAGTTTTGAAGCCAGGAAGAACATAGTCCTAGTATTTTTCTTCTATTTACAAACCCAAGCATTCAAGATCTATTACTATTTACTTTTAATTTCAAATTCCCTCATTTACTTTTCTGCATTGCTCGTGGATTTTTTTAAGTTTGAGATAATGTTCAATGTTTTCCCTATGGGTTCTACCCCAACCTATTTGGGGTTACTATATTTGACATGGATTGCATCATACTTCTTTAAAGGTTAGTTTTTTGGCAACATTAAATTTTGGCGTTGTTGTCAGGTAAGGTGGTGTGAATTATTGATTGAAGTTGGTTAAGTTTGTGGGTTTTATTTTCTATTCTTGATTTGGTATACATCGGTGTATGTCAAACACTAAGAGTCAAGGCAATCCATTACTCCCATTAGATCCTGAGCCTGAAAGAATCCTTCAAACACCAAGAAGGATGACAGAAAGAGTATGAGATATTCCACCTAAAGAGGTTCGGGATGATCCCAATGCAGTACCTTCTCATGTTACAGCTGATCCACATAATGTTACTGATAGACAGATGGATCACTTATTAGCGGAAGCAATCAAGGAGGCCCGATTAGCTGAAGAGGCTAGGTTGGCTCAGCAGGCAGAACTAGCCAGGCCAAGATAGGCGGTTTAGCATCGAGATAGAGTTAAATGAGGCAGAGCTCTAATGATCCTTGCATGTCATCATCTACAACCATATAATGAAGACGAGAACATAGGATATATTGAGCCTACTAAAAGTGGAGCCATCATTCCTTCTGCTTTACCCCCAATGTTAAATTTGACATTACTAGTGCAACGATCCAATTACTAAACGTGAAGGGTGTGTTTTCGAGATCAACAACAGATGATACGAACATGCATCTTGCTAATTTACTAGGATCTGTGTGTCATACACTATTCCAAGGGTGAACCAGGAAGCTTTGAGGTTAAGGTTGTTCCTATTTTTCCTGGCTGGTGAAGCATAACGATTATTAGGGGAACTTCCGAGAGGTTTAATCATTACTTGGCATGAGTTGCTTAGACTATATTTGAATAGGTTTTTCCCCCCTCTAAGGATGCTACAGTTGAAAGATAAAATTTATAATTATAGACAGCTACCTGCAGAATCCATGTATAAGGCGTGGTTTAGGTTGAAAAAGAAGCCGAGCATGGTACCTAATCATAGAATTATAGGGTTTAATTTGTTGAAAATCGTCTATAGATCTCAGAATGTCAGTTCTAGAGAAATGACATATACTACTTTGAGAGGTGCATTTATGCATTTTTAATGGGATGACACTCAAGATATGCTAGATAATATTTCGGTGACTAATAGAGGTTGGAACACTAGAGATGTTGAGCGAGGTGCAAGTACATATGTTATTGGAGCAGCTAATATTTATGGAGTTGGTCATGATTCGGTAGCACAAGAGGTTTCCCAGTTTCGGACGGACATTCGGCTTCTTACAAAACAATTCACAACAATTAGTATTGAGAAAGTGAATGCATTAGGGGTGCAGTATTATACTTGTAGAACTTACAAGAATAAGTCTGAAGAGGAAGCGAAGTATCGTGACCATCAGTTGGCGGATTTTCGAGCCCAAGGGTAAGGGAATCAAGGTCGGAACTATTATAATATTAGATACCAAGATAGAAGCATAGACCGAGATGGTGATTGGAGACTCAAGGATGACTACAAAGAGAAACGTGACATATACATCCCACCAGGTAACTGGGATACCAAGTCAAGAATGGAGGCAATATTGTCGAAATTAGTCAAAGGCCATGAGAATCGGGAGAGTTGTCTTAAGGAAATTAAGCAAACCTATTAGGTCTGAATCAGAAGGTTGCGTGACCCAACCCGACCCTAGGCCTTTTCAGAATGGGCATCCCAATCCAACCAGGACCAGGGACCGCTCCTTATTACCCAACCCATCCATCTTTATCCAACCTTTGAGAGGCTGAATTTCAAACATATAACAAGATAGCGTAAATGTTCTCATCAAGACTCTGGGATAGGGTCACAACTGTGATCGACCCAATCGAGTCTAATCATATCACACGAAGTGCCCAACCACACCAAACCAAACCATAGGCTATAAACCAGGACATAACAAAATAAATTAGACAAAATTTAATATAATTAATCCCAAAATGTAATATGACGGAACAGTGAGAAATCCTGTGATGTGGTGTCAGCCCACCAGCCTATTCCAATGCCAAAGCCGACACCAATATCGATCCCACCCATACCAACCCCCAGAAGTTCCACAAAGCCTCTATCCAAAATAGTAAGCAAATCTAATTAGGATATGCCTCCAACCATGGCCAAAACCAATATCCAAAATAAAAGAAAAGTGTCTAAAGAAATTCATAACATAAAATGATATCTTTCGAAAGGATGGAAGCTCACCACTTCAGTCCAAATGCTGATACCAAATTTGTTTGCTAAATAGAAGGAGTAGAATGACCGATTCCGGCATAACGTGGGTATACGGCCGCCAGTAGATAGGGTTAGTGACCGACCGATAACATAAATCTTAGGATAAGGATAAAATAATGCCATTTATAAAACCAAGTAAAGCCATCATAGTGCATATAACCATACATATATAAGTGTCGGGAAAGGGAATCGGGTTTAGAATACATTGAAAACGTTTACCTAGGCTGTGTATCTTAACTATCCTAAGCCATCCACGGGTGATATGGGTTCATCTCGCCCTGCTGAAAGGGGTCTAGTGCGTGTAGTCGCATGACCAGGGAAGTATCCCATAGGATGACTAGTACATCCCCCAATGCACACGACCAATTCGTATATCGACAAATACGAGTTTCCAATTTTGGTCCCCCCAGGACCGCCACCTTCTATAGCTTTGCTACATACCCCGCCATTAATTCCCAATTAAAATCATTTCCAAATAACCAACCAAATCCATTTACCATTCTATTAACCAAGGCCAATAGTAATGGTATTGTGATACCACCATTTACTTGCAAGTAATATCCATAGCCAAACCATTTATGTTAACGGGACTTTCAAGTGCCCTTCCATATATCACACTAAACAACTTGGGAGACTTCCATGTTCTCCAAACGCATAACCATTTAACCTTTAGCCTTTTCAAATCATTTAAACCATGCAAAGTTCCTTTACCAAGTTTAAAACATACAAGAGTTCCATTAAAAGAAGTCAATATAATGAAAATATCTTTATAAGCATTTTATCAAACACCTTGGGGGTATAATATAATCAAAACTGATTCCAAAGACCATTAAACCATTAAGATGAAATTCAATTGTCCAAAACCACCAGTAATGCATATAAAAGCATATTTAAAACCATGGGAAACCATAACCAAGCAATTAATATCAAAACCCCAAATAATAGTTAAAAGACATAATCAGGAAATAGTAAAACCATGAAATCAATCATATAAACCATGCCTTTAGTTAAAATTACAATGAGGGAAGAGAATTATGCCTTATACCAAAGAATTGATGGAAAGAAATCACCAAGACAAACCCCAAAGCAATCCTGAAGATAAAACCCTAGCACGCTTGCCCCAAAAGCTTTTGAGAAAATTATGGAGTGTTTTTGGAATAGTTTCTAAGTGTTAATGAATAGAATAATAGGGTAAATAACCTCCTAAGTATATTAGAAGTCGTAGGTCCTAATTACGGTATGTAGGAAAATGTCAAGAATACCCCTATTTAAGTCCCTTAACAATCATATCATAGGGATATGATTGACCCATATGATTCGTACCCTCCCAATATGATTGGTACCTACCACTCGTATCTAAGCCTCAACCTTGGATCAGATACTGTCTAGTATACGACTCATCCAACCAAGCCGTAACCATAAATATGATCCGTGCCCAAGACCCATATCCCTGACAAAATGAAATACCAGGAGAATAAAATAATGTCCACCATACGAGTCCCTGATGTGACTCATAACAAGCCCTTACGACTTATACCCTTAAGTCGTACCCATTTCGGTAACCAAAACCTTCCCACCAGTGAACAGAATCGTACCACTCATACCCCAACATACAACTCATACCCATGAGATGTATTGGGGCCAGAGAACAGAATTCCAGGAAATTTTCTAAGAGTCAATACTTAGGATGTTTCAGTCTCCCCCACTAGGAACATTCATTCCCGAATAACGGACAAGTTAGGGGTAACCACACATAGAGTCATTTGCATTATCAAAAATCTTTTAAACAAAGTTTGAAAATAATGGGGCAAAGATGTTAATCTTTCCTTTAAAAAACTCATAAAATAAAGATTTATTGAAGACACATAACTTCCACACGAATCCCAGGAGTAGAAAACAAATGTGGATATTTGGACTTCATGTCCTCTTCCGCTTCCCAGGTATCTTCTTCCACCTTATGGTTCTTCCATAGAACCTTAATCAAAGCCACATCATTGTCCGCAACGGACAAACTTGCCTATCTAATATCTCAACCAGGACCGCTTCATAAGATAGAGTATTCGAAATACCCAATCTTTCCAAAGGAACAACTGAAGAAGGATCACCAATACATTTCCTCAATATAGAAACATGAAAGACTGGATGAACCAAACTCAAGTTAGATGGCAACTCCAACTTATAAGCAACATTGCCAACTCTACACAAAATCACATAAGGCCCAACAAACCAAGGACTGAGTTTCCCCTTCTTGCCAAACCGCACCACTCCTTTCATGGGAGACACATTGAGGAACACCCTATCCCCGACCTCAAACTCCAAGTCTCTATGCCTAACATCCGTATAAGACATTTGGAGACATTGGGTAGCTTTAATCCTATCCTAAATCACCTTGACCTTCTCCATCGCTTGATAAACCAAGTACGGGCCAAACATGTCTATCTCCCCAAGTCAAACCAACCAATAGGAGATCTACACCTCCCATCATATAGTTCCTCAAAAGGATCCATACCAATACTAGAATGGTAGCTATTGTTGTAAGCAAACTCTACCAAAGGTAGATGCTCAACCCAATTGCCACCATAATCAATCACACAGGCCTGGAGCATATCCTCCAATGTCTGAATCGTTTTTTCCGCTTTTCCATCCAACTTTAAATAAAAAATAATACTCAGACTAACCTTAGTCCCCAACCCTTTCTGGAAAGACCGCTAGAAATGAGACATAAAATGCGTACAACAATTATAAATAATCGAGATAGGTACCCCATGCAGCTTCACAATCTCCTAAATATACCGCTTTATATAATCCTCCACCGAGAAGGTAGTCCACACTGGCAAGAAGTGCGCAGACTTAGTCATCCTATCCACGATGACCCAAATTGAATCATATTAGTTTCGAGACCGAGAAAGACTTTTAATGAAATCCATATTGATTATCTCCCACTTCCATTCAGGAAACTCTACTTCTTGATACAACCCACCAGGCCTCATGTTCTCAACCTTGACATATTGACACACTATTTATTTGGCCATGAAATCAATCGCATCTCTCTTAATACCATTCTACCAATAGACCTCCTTGAGATCATGATACATCTTTGTTGAGTCGGGATGAACAACATAGCATGACTCATGCTCCTCAGCCAAAACCCTTTTTCGCAACCCGTCGACATCAGGAACACACAATCACCCTTGGTATTATAAAGTAGCATCATCACTGATATCAAACATCTCCACCTTTTCCCACCAACATCATTCATGATTTTTATCAAGATATGATCCAACTCTTGCTTCTCCTTAACCTTTACACCAAGAGACGATCGAACCACTTCTTGCACCATCACACACCATCCTTAAAGTCCAAGTGATAAACTCCAAGATTAGCCAAGCGGTGAATATCCTTTATCAATTCCCATTTTTCTTTCTCCACATGAGCCAAACTACCCATGGATAACCATCTAAGAGTATCAGCAACCACATTAGCCTTACCTGGGTGGTAATGGAGATTAGAGCCGAAGTTAACTTATCCTTCAACTTCTCAAAACTCCCTTCACAAGCATCCGACCAAGAAAACTTTACCTTCTTCTGAGCTAACTTAGTAAAAGAAGAAGCTATCGAAGAAAATCTTTTGACAAACTGCCTATAATACCAAGCTAAACCCAAGAAGCTTCGAAAATTGGATGGAGTTGTGGGATTAGGCCACCTCTTCACTACAACCACCTTTTGTGGATCTACCATGATACCTTCACTAGAAATTATATTACCCAAAAAAGTCACAGCATTTAACAAAATCTCTCACTTAGAGAACTTGGCATACAATTATTATTCCTTTAAGGTCTACAACCCCACATGGAGGTGATTAGTATGATCCACCTCACTCTTCGAATAAACTAAAATATCATCAATAAATATAATTATGAAGAGATCCAAATACTGCCTGAATAGTCTGTTCATCAAGTCCATAAAGGTTGTCGGAGCATTAGTCAACCCAAATGACATCACTAAGAACTCAAAATTCCCATACCGAGTACGAAAAGCCATCTTAGGGGTATCCACCTCCCTAATCCTAGGCTGATGGTACCCATACCAAGGATCTATCTTAGAGAAGAAATTGACACCTTGCAACTGGTCAAACAAGTCATCTATCCAGGCAAGAGGACACTTGTTCTTGATCGTCACCTTGTTCAACTGCCTGTAGTCAATGCATATCCAAAGGAAACCATTCTTCTTGCGCACAAACAACAATGATACACCTTATGGAGAAATAATAGTACGAATAAAACCCTTTTCCAAAAGATCCTTAAGTTTATCCCTGAGTTCCCTTAACTCAGCCGGAGCCATTCTATATGGAGGAGTAGAAATTGGGCGAGTGTCTAGAAGTAAATCAATACCAAACTTTATTTCCCTATCTGGAGGAACACCAGAAATATCATCTGGAAAGACCACTGGAAACTTATTAACCACAAGTAACGAAGACAAAGAAGAACCTTCCGAGTTAGCATCTTTATCTCGGACCAAGTGATAAAGACAACCCTTAGAGATTAAACTCTGATCTCTAAGATAAGAAATAAAACTCCCCCTAGGAGATAAAGGAACTACCTTTTCATTCTATATCTGGTTCACCAGGGAACTTAAAGATAACATTACGGGTCCGACAATCCAAAGATGCGTAAAAAGAATGCAACCAATCCATACTCAGAATTACATCAAAATCTACCATATCCAACTCAAATAGATCTGCCAAGGTCTGCTTGCTACCAAAAAATACCACACGCCCCCTATAGTCTCTCTTAGCAATAATCGAGTCACCTACTGAGTAGAAATAGAAAAAGGATCCGAAATAACTTTTGGATCAAAACCAAAAGACAGCCACATATGGAGTCACATAAGAATGAGTGGACCCCAGATCAAGTAAACAGTATACATCATGAGATAAAAGATGTAGCGTACCAGTAATGACATTAAGTTATGCCTCGAATTCCTATCAGGATGCCAAAGCATACACCCTATTTTGATCAACACAAGAACCAGGAGAAGTAACAGAAGCAGATGCCCTATCACCATGTACAGGAGCAGAAGATAAAGCCATAGGAATCTTATTCGGCCCTATAGCAACTTTGTTAATCAGATAATACCTGAGTCAATAGACTATCTGGACACACTTGAAGCATTTTCCCTTCCTTCCTTGCAATAACGCCGATGAGGATGACCACAAAATCGACAAGGAGGACACAAAGAAATTGAATTACCTCCGATTACCTGAGATTGGGCAACCTGTACCCGAGAATTGTCATTACCTTGATGACTCCTGTCTCCTGACTGATAAGAAGCACTAACAGAAAAGGATCCTGAACTCCCCCACTTCTTTTTCTGGCATTTGCCACCATCTCTAACACCCTAAGATTGAGCATCTCCATGATAAAAAAAACTACTCCTCTTTCCCTGCTTATCCCCAAACTCTGTCTGCCTCCTCTTCTTATCCTCAACTTACTGCATATGAACAGTCAACCAAGAAATGTTCATATCCTTAATAAGCAAAGCAATCTTGCTCTCCAGAATCAAATCTCAATTCAACCTAGAAGCAAACTTCCTCTTTCTCCACCTCATATCAGCCACTAAGTTAGGAGCATACCTTGATAGCTGATGGAACTTAAAAGCATATTCATTTACTGACATCCTCCCCTACCTGAGGTTCACAAACTCCCCCATCTTATTTTCCCTCAATGCTTAAGGAAAGAATCGATCCAAGAAGGAATTTGAAAAATCCTCCCACAACCCTTCCTCTTCCATATCACCTCTATCACTGTCCCACTTCTTATTTCACTAATAAGCAACATCTTTGAGTTGATAAGCTGTAAAGTTAACCCCCTCTACATTCATAGCCTGCATCACCCAAAAGATCTTTTCCATCTCATCTAAGTAGCTTTATGGATCCTCCGGCATCTTCACTCCAATAAAATTTAGAGAACTCATTTTCATAAATTGACCAACCCTTGTGGCCTCAGCAGACAAACCACCAGTTATACCTCGCTCAGCAACTAGCAGGGCAATAATAGGAATAGACTAACAAAATTCCACGTTCGTCATGTTGCCCTGAGGGACCTGAGGAGAACTAGCCGAAATAGGAAAAACTCAAGAACCATAAGAAATAGGACCTTGAGATCCTAGATGTACTCCAGACGTAGGATGTACCCCTTCAGTATTATCCCCAGATAGAATGAAAGAATTTCCATGTGTTCCAGGTCTAGGAGGCATGATCTGAAAAGGGAACAAACAAGGATTGAGAACTCAAGCTTGAAGATAAAACACCCATAGTGTAAAATATTCCTAAATGCCTTGTAGCCTCTCTCTTATGAGTGTGGAGTATTTCACACCCCTAAAAGAGACTCTACTCGATACAGATTTGTGGACTATCAAGTGACCATGAACTTAGGCTTTGATACAATCTTGACATGACTTAACCCCGGTCCTTGTCGTAATGGGTGTCCCAAGTCCATCCAAGATTGGGGACCGTCATCTGTTACCTAACCCATCCACCATTATCTAGCCTTTGATGGAATGAATTTTGAACATATAATAAGATAGTGTAAATGTTCTCATCAAGACTCTGGGATAGGGCCACAACCATGATCGACTTAATTGAGTCCAACCGTATCACACCAACCGCCTAACCATACAAAACCAAACCATAGGCCATAAACCAGGCAATAACCAAATAAGTTAGACAAAATTTAATATAATTAATCCCAAAATATAATATGATGGAATAGAGAGAAATCTTGTGATGTGGTATCAGCCCACTAGCTTATTCTAATGCCAAGGCCGACACCAATACCGATCCCGACCATGCCAACCCTGGTAGTGCTCAAGCGCACACGCAAGGGTACGTGGTCTATCAAGTAGTAGAGTGGCTATCAAGAAAGCCAAGTATCGATCTCATAGGGACTTGGTTCAACAACTATTCAATTTCAGTTCATAGTTTAGATTTAATTGATGCAAGAGTAACCAAAAGAGAGTTTGGAATTTGTAACTAAAAGTAAAGTGACAATGCAAAAAAGTAAAGTACTTGAAACAATCAATGGAGTAAAGCCCAAGGTTAAAGAACTTTGAACAATCATACTATGTTATTGAACATTGTTTGTTAACTTTCATATCCTGGTTGTTGATTCTTAGGCTTAATTGCATGATCATGGTCTCCCGACCTCTAATCGTTTACCTAATTTGGACATTACAATGACATCGTTGAGCGAGGATATAATAATCCAATTAAGTTCTTTAAGCTATCTTCCTACGTGTGAATCAAGTAAGGCATCTAAGTGCATCCCTATCCTAGATGCTAATTTGAATTCCTTATTTCATAAAAGAATACAAACCATACTTTCTTCATATCTTTGCTCTATCTCCCTATTCCCTCTTCCGAGATCAAAAGGTAGACAATTGATATATTTTTTGGGTGATCAATCCATCAAATAGTTAAATCAAAAATGAACACAAGACCAATAATGATAAGCAAATTAAACAAACTTAATTCAAAACAATAGTACTCATGTTCTTGACTTTAACCCCGGAAAGGGAGTTTCTAGCCACTCATAGTCATAATCATGATCCAAAAGGTTAAATACATGATCTAATCTAAAAGAAAGCTAAATAAATAATGCAAAGCTTAAAAAAACGTGTAGTAGAAGCTTCTTGATGTTGCAATACATCCAAAGATAATTAAAAATGTGTACAATGATGTATTTATAGCACAAGGGTAAGCCAAACCCTTGTGGGATTTAACTTGCACTTTTGGTTGTGTGTGAATTGTACCTGGCGACACACTTGCTACAAAGGGGGAGGAAGCTCGCACCATAAGCTATGGAAAGAAGATGTGGAGGTCGCGACATAAGCTCTGGAAAGGATATCTTCTGGTTGAGACGCGAGCTTAACGCGAGTGCTCTCTGGAAGTTGTCTCCAAAATATTTTCTAAGTGTTCCTTGCCCATCCTTTTATCCAAGTATTTGCATTTTGTTTCCCGTGGATTTCCAGCCTTTAAATCATCCATATATCACCATATTAAGCTCATAATTTTTCCTACATAATTACACACCACGCATTAGAGTTCATAACAACACAAGATCCATAACGATAAATAAAAAACACAGGCTAAGACTTGGCTTGCTCATGTTGAATTTTAACTTATTGTTTTGACTCTAATCTTGATCCAATTGAACTTTGTACATTCCCAACAATTTTTACCACATATAATTACTTGTTTAAACCATTAGGAACTCATTTAACACAATAGAATCGAACAAGATAGACTAGACAAGCACCTAGCTCAAGCTAGTAACGCTAGTTTCCTTGATTGAACTCTAAATGACTCAATTAAGTACAAACTTGATAGGAATTCACTTTGAACATTGAAATCACACAATTGGGTACTTAGATGCTTGTTTATATCATTATCACACATAAAGCACACGAATTTCTCTTAAAAAATGACTAAACAAGCTAGAATAGTCACACTAGAATGCATAAATACACCAAACATCACCACCCCACACTTAAAGACTTGTTCATCGACTCTTAACTATAAGCATTATCAACTAAGGAGACTCTACACTTCTACTATATGAAAGACACTCAATCTAGTACTACAATAACTATATGACTGCAAGTTTCCCCACTAAGCATGTTATATACACAATTGAAAGCTCATGAACACTACTCCAAAATATCCTAGCCTCAAAATTGACTCACCTAGTTGGAAAACTCATGCTTATTGTTCAATAAAGATATCAAACATATCATCCATATTCATCAAACATGTTCCCCTCACAACAAAAGAGTTACCAATAATCACTCATATAAATACAAATTCTAACACAATGGGTATAAGAACCAATTTACGCTCACTCTCATAAGGAATTCATAAGTTACACACAATGAACCATAGGCTTTCCCTTAGTGTAGTTCTTTAATAATATCAGAATGATGAACTTAGGATCAATGAGGTCTTTTCTAGGTTGTAATATAGGCTAAGGGACGGGTAGAAACTATTTTGGACAAGAATAGTGACTATCTTCCATAAGTGCTTTAATACATCACTTTATATAATTAAAACTAATCTCCAACAACGAAATTACACCATTTTCGTCTACCCCATTCTTTTGTTTTTCATTTTTTGATTTTCACCCCATCTTATTAAGATCATTTACATACATTATGGTGGGAGTATTCTCTGCACAACTCATTCACTTTGAACCAAAAAAAATTTCCTTTTAATTACTCAACTCCCCACCGCAACACATAACATTTCTTTTTTAACACCAATAACTATCACTTTAGGGGTTTTAATGTCACTTTTTTATTCTTCAATTTCATACTCCTAACTCAGTTGATTTTTCATTAAAGCGCCTAGGAGCTTTGGATCAAATTATGGTATATCAAATAAGGGTATTAGGCTACACATGAACCTGCCAAAGAAAAAGCTAAAAGATCAATAGGGTTGACTAAGATTAAGCATAAGTGGTAGGGTAAAAAAAGGTATAAAACAAGGCTATCAAAGAAATGCCTATATTATCTCCTAAACCCAAACTCTTTATTTCAATTTGCATACACACTGGATAAGTTCTAGATATCACATGCAACGCGGAATACACAAAAACCTTACACGCACATGGCACATGCTCAATTTAATAGGATAATCATAGATTCCCAACCAAACACTAGCATGAATTCAAATTTAAGCCAACAAGTACAAGAGTCACAAACATGAGCGTAAGAGTCTCAAAAGTAGTAATTCACATCAATCAACATGCTTATACAATCGAACCACTTGCACCATGATATCAAAAATAGCACCAACTCTAATATCTTACACAAAAAAATTTAAATTAAGCCAAAAATTAGGAATTTCCTCACCCCACACTTGAAAATCTATTTGTTTCCAAAGTGAATTTAAAAGTAAGAAATAGAAATACACCCTGGGGCTTCTAGTCCAAGCTAGTAGCATCTTTTTACATAAAGAAGGTCTGTGGGACCCTACACTCAGTATTTACCATGCTCTTTAGCTCAGGTTTCCGGTACTCAGACGTTTCATTAATTTGCAACTAAGTCAAAAATAAAAACTATGTGAAATAAAACCTAAAAGCTAAAAAAAAAATACCTACTTAACTTGGGTTGCCTCCCAAGAAGCTCCTGATTTAGTGTCGTGGCACGACCCAACTACGACTTAGTCGTTCTATTTTATTCTCTTCCTCACACTTAGTCTCCATATTCTTATTCTTTTCACCCCTTTTGGGTATGAACTCTCAAGGGTACCTGATTTTTCAACTTTGGCCTTTTCATGCCCATCAATTTCCATCATGTTAGGTTGCGGTATTAGAGACTTGGGTTGCTCAATGAGGGTGTCCAAAGAGGCCCTTGATGGATTAACCACCCCATACTCATCCCTTTTAATTACAAAAATCATGCACAAGTTCTTATAGTGGGATAGTGTGTTTAGTGCCTTGTAAACTTTAAATACCACCTCTTCATCCTCCAACCTCATAGTGAGTGTACCCTCTCTTACATCAACTAACGCTCCTCTCATTGCTAAAAATAGATGCCCCAAGATGATTGGTACCTATTTTTTTGCCTTAAAATCAAGAACAATAAAGTCAGTATGAATAATGAATTTACCAACCTTTATGAGGACATCCTCAATAATTCCTTCCGGATGGGCTATGGTCCCATTTGTCAGCTACTCGGTCTAGGTTTCCCCAATCCTAATATGTTTAATTGAGATAGGGGCATCAAGTTGATACTCGCCCCTAAATCACTAAGAGCCTGCACCACCCCGTTGTTGCCAATTTGAATGGGGAGAGTAAACTTTCCTGGGTCCTTAAGATTTTTTGGCATTTTTTTAGTAACCATAAAACTACATTCTTCAGTGAATGCTACCGCTTCTACATCCTACAATTTAACTTTACTAGACACCACATCCCTCAAGTACTTAGCGTACTTGAGCATACCCTACAAAACATCTAACAAAGGTAAGTTAATGTGAAGCTCTTTGAACATATCAAAGAACTTTTTAAAACAAGCATCCTCCTTCGCTTTTATTTTCCTCTGAAGGAAAGAAAGTAGATTTATCCTATTCACTTCTCCAACATTTTTTTCTTTCGAGTACTTAGACTTTCTCAACTTTTCAGCAACTTTTTCATTTACCTGTGGGGGAGTTAAATCCGCATCTACCTCCTTTGTTGACTTGGGAGGTTCTCCATGAAGCTCTTACCACTGCTCAATGTGATTTCCATAACTTGTTTTAGATTTTCTGTATCTCCGGGCAACCCACCTTGAGGCCTGATATTTAATGTTTCCTGTAACTACCCTAACTGCAACTCTAAACTTCTTGTGAAAGCTTGCTGATTTTTTATTTCTGTCTGGTTACTTTTCATAGATGTAGCCATTTGTCCTTGACCAGGTAGAATTTGTTTCATCAATTCTTCCAAGTTGCTCATTAACTGATTTTCTTGTGCTTTGGTTGCTGAAATTTTCTGTTATTGAGCATTCCAAGGCTGAGTTTGCCACTTCATATTGTAGGAATTACCATAATTTAGCCTTTGAGCATTGCCTACATACATTACTGATTACGAATATGAAGCACACATAGTCGCAGAATGGCCACTATTTTCACAGACTACACACCAACCTACAGCTTGTTGGATTGCATTGACTGCTGCGGTAGGCTATGTAGCTCCCAATTTCTTGCTTCTGAACTAAATGTTTATTATATTTTGCAATAGTGCAACCTGAGCTGATAAAGCAGTGTATTGGTCCACCTTTAACAAACTTGTAACTTTCTTTATAGTACTCCTAGAATCACTATGCCACTTTATTTCCTTGAGATATGTGGTTCAATAAAGTGTACAACTCATCATATGTCATCTCAAGAACTTGACCACCTGCACCTGAATCAAGCAAAAGTTTTGTATTGTGATCAAGAGCCTCTACAAAAGTATGAGCAAGTACCTCATTGGACTGTTGATGATGTGGATAGTCTCGAAGAAGTGCTTTGAATAGCTTCCAAGCATGATAAAGATTCTCGTCTGGCTTCTTTTTAAAGCACACACTACTAAAAAAGGGAAAATCGACCACAAGTGATCGATTTTCCCTAAATTCTGACCACAAAACTGACCAAACTATGTGGTCGGTAAATAATTGGTAGTTTTTTAAAAACCGACCACTTATGGTCGATTTTTCAAAAAAATATATTTATTTTTAAAATTTATTATTATGTTTTAAAATAAAAAATAATAATTTGTAAAAAAAAAATAAAAAAATTGACCACAAGTGGTCGGTTTTTTATTTAATTATTTAATTAATTTATTAGAAAACCGACCACATGTGGTCAATTTTCTATTAAAATTAATTAATTATTAATTAATTAAATAAATAGAAAATCGACCACAAGTGGTCGTTTTTTTTATTTTCTTTTTTGGAAAACCGACCACTTGTGGTCGATTTTTCTGTGAACTTTTTGTTTTAAATCCGCAATTGTAAATGCTTTCAAAAATGTACAACACAATAATAGTTTCAAAAGAGTACAAACTACAATATAATGTGTAAATTCAAAGTACAACAATAGTTTCAAAAGTGTTAACAACTACAACAATAGTTTCAAAAATGTACAAACTACAACATAAGATCTAAATTCAAAGTACAACACATACAAAAGTCAAAAAACTAAAAGTCAGCATCATCGAATTTGTCCTCGTCCTCGTCTTCCATATCCTCATCTGTGCTGATATCATTCAGGGGGCCAAGTCCTTTTACAGCCCTAACAGCATCACCAGGACATAGAGGAATAATCCCGGCAGTCTGAATGAAAGAGCTGAACTACTCCTGCAGCATCCTGATTTGTGACGAAGTTTTGTCCTCCCTTTTATGTGACCTCTCTCTCTATTCAGCAAGCTCTTCAGTGAGTTTAGAAACCGTACTTTTTATTTTTTCAATGGTTTCTCTATCAACTGAAGAACAAGAGTATGCAGGGCTGAATGAACACCTAATGTTGTCGCTAAAAAAATTAGTGTGGTATCCGTAGCAATGGCCTCTAACTACAGGACCCACAACTTTTCCCCATAACTCCTCCTCTACATGTTGGGGTAGTGGGTCACCCTGAGTTTCAGGAGGCTGAGTACTACGATACTCACTAAGGAGCTGCCTATATTTGTCCTATATTAATTCAAAGTAAAGTTAAAATTAAAAGTCAAAAAATATTAAAGTACTTATAATTGAATAATATCAAATTTGAGAAAAAAATTCATAAATGCAATATTTGTTTCTTTCATGGGCAGCTTTTGCACGAGGTTCAACCTAAATATCTTCATCAGTAGGGTTCTTTTTCTTCTTCAGATGAGTTTCCTCGAATATCTCATCGTGTGGTATCTCCCTACCTTTTTTTTCCTGCATATTAAAAAATTATCAACGTTCAAACAATTAAAAATTTAAATAGAAACAAACAGTTAAAACTGTAAAAGTTACATACCAATTTTTCCTGCACAACAAAGGTACTTCTGGCACCCGTAGTATGTAGGGAGCCACCCTTCGATGATGGCCGGGATTTCCTTCCTTTTTCCCTCAGCAATTGGTATCATTCGTTATTCCAAAGATGAAGATACAGTTGCCATAAGGGTTTACTAATCCAGTTAGGTTTTACCAAATTGGTTCGGGCATAATCCAACAGACCGTTAAACCTGACTCTACATCTTCTGAAAAAGTTCCTCCTTATAAGAAATGTATTCGCATCACCCCACCAGTAAAATTTCTACAATAAAAAAAAAATATAATATTCAATCATTTGTTCAAACAAAGTGTTAAGTAGTCGATAAATTAAATTCATACTTTAAATTCTTTAAACATTCTCTCCCTGTCAAGTTCTGAAACCTGACGCCAATTGGTCCAGTAGCCGTTGAAGTCCGATAAATGCATTTTCTCACAGCTTGTCCAACTTTGGCATCCGGCCTAAACCTACAACACAAGATCAAACAGTAATTTCATAGAGCATAATAATATAGTAATGAAAAAATGAATAATGTTATTATATTTAGAAATCTTACCCTGTCGCAAATGGAATGAGATAAAACCTCCCATAACCATCTCTATCTCCTGGCTGCAGATCAAGTGATGGTGGATGTACTGGCGTGGGTAGATTTGAAGCACCAGATGGAGTGCCTCCAAGCTAATGATCTGATAACCCAATAGATCCGGCAGAATTACTGTGTGTAGCTATGTGACTGCTACAGGAGGGTATCGATGATGGCACATGTTTGGATATGCCAGCGGCCGTCTGATAGTACTATGGTGTCTGTGGCACTGTGATAGAAGTAGATTGGGTCGGTGTAGACTCATGAAGTGGCCCCACATGCGTAGGAGTGGGAACCAAATGCTGGGACGACCTAGAATACGAGGGTCGTGCTGTCGCGTCAGCAAATCGATCCTCAGATAGATGAATACCTGTCAGGTGTCTATAAGGTAGATGTTGTCTTTTCTTTTTTGGTTTTGTAAGATCAACTTTTTCCTTACCTTTGTCACCTCTGCCTGTCATCTAAATTATATAAAGTTAACAAGTAGTTAGTTCCTACAAAATGAATATATAAGAAAACATTCCTAACAACTAATTTCAAGTTACTAATTTACATTTCAAATCGCTCCAACAAAACGAGATAGACAAGAATATTTTTATTACTATATAAATTATGGAACAGTGAAAACAACAATCTTAAATAGTATATTACATATCAATCTTAAACGAGAAACATCAAGGTAAATATATAGTATAAAGCATAAAGACATCAATACATAATAAATACAACCTACACAACTAATCCTCCTCTTCTGAAGACTCTTCACTAAACCATTCACCCTCTTCATAAGTTTCCTCATCTCCTACCCACTCAGCCTCTTCTTGCGCAATATTAACTTCTTCAAATATATTTTCTGGGTAATTATCCACTAAGTTAACATCCACTAGCTGGTGACCAATCTGCATTTCATTTTGATATGCAGTCTCCAGCAAATTCTCAACTTCCACCCATACCATAGGCTTTGTTTTGATTACAAACCACCAATCAGACTTGTCACTGCATACTGGATAAGGAGCATAATACACTTATTTAGCATTTTGCGCTAGCACAAATGGATCGTAAACATGATACGACCTATTGTGCATCACTTCAATAATATGCTCCTTATGTACTTTTATGCCTCTTGTGCTTGGATCAAACCATTTACATCGAAAGAGGAAAAAAAAATTATTGGGAAACCAGAATACTCCAGTTCTAAGATCTCGTGTATGATGCCAAAGTAATTAACATCATCATCACCCTTAACCCAAACACCACTATTGTTTGTGTTCCTTGTTCTGGAGTGTTGTTCGATGGAAAATTCGAACCCATTTATTGTGTAATGGGACATTGCATGAGCTTCAAATGGACCCAAAGAAATATCTCACAAGAGTTGATCGTATGTGGCTGCATTTGGTGAGTGGTGTACCTAAAAATATTATACATATATATATTATATATATGTTAGTTGAGGAATGTGTAAATGTTTAAAATTTGTAGAAATATTAATACACCTGTGAACCTCATATGTAAACCATGTTGAAAAGGACGCGTATACTTGATTTTCATGGAATTGAGTCTTAAATGAACTGAAGATCCAACATACGAAACACAATTAGTTTCTTTAAGAGAATGAGTAAACAAATAAGATATGTTAAAATTTTAATCTCCTTACTTCAAAAAGGGCTCAACTTCCGGGAAATTCAGCAAGACATATAAAGTTGCTGTTTTGCGTTGCGTGGGAGTGAACCGGCGAGGTATGGTCTTTTTAGTCTTACAGCCAGATTGATTGAAAATTGATATCGGTTGCAAATAAGGCCCATTCACATCATCCTGATGACGATTCGGCCAGTTTCTTGAACAAGCAACTTCATCACGAAAGTAGTATGAACAAAATTGAGACGTTTTTCTTGCAAGATATGCCTCAACTATAGAGCCTTCCACCCTATGTTTATTTTTGGGACCCCTTTTCAATTTTCCAATTGTCCTGCACAATCTTAAGATTAGATGTTTACTATATTTAAAAAAGATATGTGTGAATTTAAATATGTTGCAACTACTTACCGTTCGAATGGATACATCCACCTAGTTTGAAATGGACCGCCTAGCCGAGCTTCATGCACAAGGTGAATGGGAAGATGTTCCATCACATTAAAGAATGCTGGCGGAAAAATGTTCTCCATCTTATTGGTGATAACAACAATATTACTTTCCATTCGTGCCAGATTTTCTTCTTTTAGTATAGTGGCACATAAGTCTTGAAAGAATAAACTGATCTCTGCTATTGGTTTCCATATGTTTTCAGGTAAAACAATAAAAACAATTGGAAGTAATTGTTCCATGAAAACATGAAAATCATGGCTTTTCGTTCCATGCAATATTCCCAGTGCCATATCAACCCTTTTTCCTAAATTTGAGGCATATCCATCGAGCATCTTCAAACTTTAGACCCACTCTCATAATTGACGCGTTTGGTCTAACTTGAATGTAAAACTAGCCTTGGGTTTAAGAACATTGCCATTGGGCCCCTCCTGTAAGTGTAATTCACTGCCTTTGCAATATTCTGGTAAGTCAAGTCTGGCCTTAGGATTATCCTTTGTTTTGCCGATGACATCCATAACTGTGTTGAACAGGTTGTCAAAGTAGTTCTTCTCAGTATGCATGACATCAACATTATTTTAAAGTAAATTATCTGTCCAATATTATAACTCCCAAAATATACTCTGCTTAGTCTAGTTATGCGAAACACCATATTCATTAAGCCTGAACAATGGTTCTTTGCTGGCCTTAGGCAAATCCTGAATTATCTCCCAGATGTCATAACTAGACAGCCTTGGGGGTGGACCATCATATTCCCTTCTATTCCTTCTGAATGCATTCTTGAGTCTCCTAAATTCATGATCAGGTGGCAAGAAAGAACGATGAAAATCAAACCATGAATTTTTTCTGCCATGTCTCAATGTGAAATACTTTGTTTTTTCCATGCAGTATGGACAAGCCAGCTTTCCGACTGTCATCCACCCAGACAACATTCCATAAGTGGGAAAATCATTAACAGTCCACATTAGATATGCACGCAGATTGAAATTCTGTTTAAGAGAGATGTCCCAAGTTTCAACCCCTCATGCCATAAAATTTAAAGTTCATCGATCAAAGGTTGCAAGTAGACATCTATTCTGTTTTTTGGATTACGTGGGCCAGGAACAACACAATTCAAAAATATATAGGGACTGGTCATCAACATTTGAGGAGGAAGATTATAAGGAGTGATAAATACAGGCCAACATGAATATGGCGCAGCACGAACTGAAAAAGGAGATAACTCATCTGCAAATAATCCCAAACGAATATTTTGTGGCTCAGCTGCCAAATCTGGAAAAGTTGCATCAAAATGCTTTCAAGCCTCTCCATCAGATGGATGACACATAACACCAGTGGGCCTTCTATTTTCATTGTGCCATCTTATATGAGGAGATGAGCTGTTTGAAGCATACAACCTCTTCAACCTTGGTATTAGAGGTAAATAATCCATCGCCTTAATAGCAATTTGATTTCCACTAGAACCACGCTTATATCGAGGGCGCTGACAAAACTTACAGGACTATAGGTTAGCATCTTCCTTAAAGTATAACATGCAACCATTTTCATAACAATCAATTCTAACTGAGGAGAGACCTAACTTTTACACCAATCTTTTTACCTTATAGAAAGAATCAAGAACCTCCAAGTCGAGGTCAACTAACTCTTTAATTAGGTCTATCATTGGGACCATTCCCCCTTCAGCAATATTCCTGTCAGATTTAATACTTAATAATCTAACAGCAACAGATAAACGAGAGTGTGAATACTCGTCAAACAAAGAATGACTAGATACATGCAATTGTTCATGGAATTTGCCCGCTTCACTATTAGGAACATCTTCGACATTTTCCCTAAAGTCGTGCCCGTGTTGCATCCCAAAAGCATCGTGCACCATTTCTGTCATCCTAGTATCTTGATATTTATTATGCCCTACAGATCTACTACTTTCTCCAACAACAAAGTTATTTTGGGCAACATCATCATGAATACCATGCAATCTTAAAAAGTCCTCGTGAAACCCCTTTCTATAAAGATGTTCCTTTACAACTTCTTCAATTACAAAATTTATACCATCATATCTAACACAAGGACATCGAATAGCCCCAAAACGTGTCCAAACATCAAGTGTCTTAGCATGTTCAACAAATCTTTTGACACCTTCAACAAATTCCTCCCTAATACCCATTCTATTATCATTGTTCCGTTGATATATCCAGCTATAATCAGGTTCCATCTACGCAATCAATCAGATTCAACTAATTAGATCAAGTCATAAAAATTCAATCAAGTCACCTTAACCATTTAAAACCAACTAAGTCACCTACCAAAGCACATTCAAAAATTAAAAAAAAACATTTTAAAGTCCCTACACTTAAACATTTTCAAGCAATTAAGTCACCTACCAAACCACATTCAAAACAAAACAATTCTCCTTTAAAGTGCCTACACTTAACCATTTTCAACCAACTAAGTCACCTACCAAAGCACATTCAAAACAAAAAAAAAATCATCTTAAAGTTCCTACACTTAACCATTTTCAAGCAACTAATTCACCTACCAAACCATATTTAAAACAAAAAAATCACCTTCAAAGTCCCTACACTTAACCATTTTCAAGCAACAAAGCCACCTACCAAAGTACATTTAAAATAAAAAAATCTCCTTTAAAGTCACCACACTTAACCATTTTCAACCAACTAAGTTACCTATCAAACCACATTCAAAATAAAAATTCCCCTTTAAAGTCCCTACACTTAACCATTTTCAACCAACTAAGTAACCTACCAAACCACCTTCAAAACAAAAAAAAAATCCCTTTAAAGTCCCTACACTTAACCATTTTCAACCAACTAAGTCACCTACCAAATCACATTCAAAACAAAAAAATCCCTGTTAAAGTCCCTACACTTAACCTTTTTTAAGCAACTAAGGCAACTACCAAACCACATTCAAAATTAAAATTCCCCTTTAAAGTCCCTACACTTAACCATTTTCAACCAACTAAGTCACCTACCAAACCACATTCAAAACAACAAAATCCCCTTTAAAGTCTCTACACTTAACCATTTTTAAGCAACTAAGTCAACTACCAAACCATATAAAAAATAAAAAAATACCCTTTAAAATCCCTACACTTAATCATTTTCAACCAACTAAGTCACCTACCAAACCACATTCAAAATAAAAAAATTCCCTTTAAAGTCCCTACACTTAACCATTTTCAACTAACTAAGTCACCTACCAAACCACATACAAAACAAAAAGAAAAATCCCTTTAAAGTCCCTACACTTAACTATTTTCAACCAACTAAGTCACCTACCAAACCAAATTCAAAACAATAAAATCTCCTTTAAAGTCCCTACACTTAATCATTTTAAAGCAACTAGGTCACCTACCAAACCATATTCAAAACAAAAAAATTCCCTTTAAAGTCCCTACACTTAACCATTTTCAACCAACTAAGTCACCTACCAAAGCACATTCAAAACAAAAAAATCCCTCTTAAAGTCCCTGCACTTAACCATTTTCAAGCAACTAATTCACCTACCAAACCACATTCAAAATAAAAAAATCCCCTTTAAAGTTCCTACACTTGACCATTTTCAACCAACTAAGTCACCTACCAAACCACATTCAAAACAAAAAAAATCCCCTTCAAAGTCCATACACTTAATCATTTTCAACCAACTAAGTCGCCTACCAAAGCACATTTAAAACAAAAAAATATCCTTTAAAGTCCCCACACTTAACCATTTTCAACCAACTAAGTCACCTACCAAACCACATTCTAAACAAAAAATTCCCTTTTAAAGTACCTACACTTAACAATTTTCAACCAACGAAGTCACCTACCAAACCACATTCAAAACAACAAAAATCCCTTTTAAAGTCCCTACACTCAACCATTTTCAACCAACTAAGTCACCTACCAAACCACATTCAAACAAAAAATCACCTTTAAAGACCCCACACTTAACCATTTTCAACCAACTAAGTCACCTTCCAAACCACATTCAAAATAAAATTTCTCCTTTAAAGTCCCTACACTTAACCATTTTCAACCAACTAAGTCACCTACCAAACTACATTCAAAACAAAAAAAAAATCACCTTTAAAGTCCCTACACTTATCCATTTTCAACCAACAAAGTCACCTATCAAACCACATTCAAAACAAAAAAATCCCCTTTAAAGTCCCTACACTTGACCATTTTCAACCAACTAAGTCACCTACCAAAGCACATTCAAAACAAAAAGAATTCCTTTAAAGTCCACACACTTGACCATTTTCAACCAACTAAGTCACCTACCAAACCACATTCAAAAAAAAAAAATTCTCCTTTAAAGTCCCTACACTTAACCATTTTCAACCAACTAAGTCACCTACCAAATCACATTCAAGACAAGAAAAATATCCTTTAACGTCCCTACACTTAACCATTTTCAACCAACTAAGTCACCTACAAAACCACATTCAAAGCCAAAAATCTCTTTTAAAGTCCCTACACTTAACCATTTTAAGCAACTAAGTCAACTACCAAATCACATTAAAAAAAATCCCTTTAAAGTCCCTACCCTTAACCACTTTCAACCAACTAAGTCACCTACCAAACCACATTCGAAACAAAAAAATCCCCTTTAAAGTCCCTACACTTAATCATTTTCAACCAACTAAGTCACCTACCAAAGCACATTCAAAACAAAAAAAATCTCATTTAAAGTCACTACAGTTAACCATTTTCAAGCAACTAATTCACCTACCAAACCACATACAAAACAAAAATATCCCCTTTAAAGTCCCTACACTTAACCATTTTTAAGCAACTAAGTCACCAAATTAAAAAAATCACATTAAAAATAAGCAACAACAAGACCAACAAGATGTCAACAACAATGCTAGTGAATCGAACAAGGCCACACACGACTTCACTAGACTTCAATATGAATAATAACAAGAAGATAACAATAATGCTAGTGAATCAAACAAGGCCTCACACGGCTTCAGTAGACTTCAATATAAACAATAACAATAAGATAATAACTTACCTTTGCTTGGCCTAAATTAAAGTGAAAGATAAGCGGTCACCGGAAAAAATAGCAAAGCAATCCTTATACCGTATTCGAAATCTGTCAAATAGTAAAATTGTTACAAAGAATAATTTTTCTCTTAAATTATTACAACAATTTAGTAAAGGAATAGGAATAAGATTTGCCCCCCAAAAAATTAAATAATTAATGAGTAAAATGGAGAAATAAGTGTCAAGACTAACCAAAATTTAGGTAATTCAAAATCAAATTAATGTAGGAACAAGCCTAAAATTAGCTAATTCAATCTCAAATTCCAAAAAATAGCTAAAATCTAGCTAAATAAAACAAATATCAAAACCCTAGAACTCAAACCATAATCAATTGACGAATTAACACTAAGATATTTATATGTAGACCTTTAACATTTCTTGATATTAAAAAATGAGTTTGTGGATACTAAGTAAGCTAAATTTAGTTAATGAGTTGTAGTTAATTGTTACCTTACCCAAAATCAAAAGTTAAGATAGAGTAGTACCTTAAAAATTTGATTAAACCCACATAGAATCCAAGAAGTTGAGTAAGAACAATGGAGATTGGAGAAAGAACAATGGAAATGAGGAATTTGGTAGGGTTTTCGTGTTCTTGCTGTTGTAGGACAGGTGAACATAAGGGTTTTGGGTGTGTTTTTTGTGTTATAATTGTTTATTACGGGTCGGGTCGGGTTATTCAAAAACATTTTTTAAAATATTACAAAAACCGACCCCATGTGGTCGGTTTACTGAGAATATTTTTGAAAACTTACCACATGTGGTCGGTTTTTATATTATTTTAAAAAATATATTTTTGAAATCAAAACTTTAACAAATTACAATTAATAAATGACAAAAATAAGTTAATAAATTAAAATTATTTTTTTACAAATTAAAATTTTAATAAATTTCATAATATCTATAACAACATTCAATTAATTTGATACAATTCGTTTAACGTAATTGTTTTTAAATTATTTATATCTATAATATCTGTTTAACGTAATTGTTTTTAAATTATTTTTTATTTTAATTAAAAATCGACCACAAGTGGTCGGTGTTTTTAAAAGTATTTTCATTTTTTTAAAGTAAAAACCGACCACTAGTGGTCGGTTTTGTTAAAATTAAATTTTAAAAGAATTTTTAAAAACCGACCACTTAAAATATTTTTCAATTATATTTTTTTTAAAAACCAACCACTTGTGGTTGTTTTGTTATTTTTTTATAAAATAAATTATAATTAATATAATAATTATTGAAATAATTATTTTAATTTTTTAAAATATAAAAGCGACCACTTGTGGTCGTTTTTAAAAAAAATAAAAAAAATAAAAAATCGACCACAATGTGTGGTCGATTTTTTGTGATCGTTTTTTCATTATTTTTAGTAGTGACACTATCTTAGTGTGAAGTCTAGCAGTCTTACCAGATGGGAAGAACCAAATTAGGAATTTTCTAGCCATGTTATCCCATGATGTGATTGAATTTGCCGATTCCGCATTCAACCACTTTTTTGCTTCCCCAATCAGTGAAAAGGGGAATAACATCATCCTCACATAGTCTGCATTCACACTCATGTGGATGAATGTGTCATTGATTTCTAGAAAATTTTGCAAGTAGACCTGTGGATCTTTATGTGAAAGCCCTGTGAACTTCCACTGCTAATCAGAAGCTATATCATATTCTGTTTAAGCTCGAAATTGCCTCCAGATGTCGGTTTCTGAAATGGGGAGGTCAAATTGATTGGAAGTGGGATTGCCACTTCTCTAACTGTCCTACGGGTTGCTTGTTCTTCATCCATTGGAGCAAGATTTTCTTGGTCTTCTATAATTTATGGAATTTGGGGAGAAGGATTGCTTCTCTCCTTCGTTGATAGAAAAATTACTTTGGTTCGGATCTTAGTTAAACCAAGTCCTAATCCCTTGATAGTTTATTACTTTGTAAACCCGTTTCTTGCAAATAAAAAACCAAGACCAAGTGTAAAAAACACCAAAAAAATCTAAAAGTAGAACTAAAAATAAAACAGTTGCCAAACTACAAATCCCCGACAACGGTTCCAAAAACTTGGTAGCGCACACACAAGTGTACATGGTCTATCAAGTAGTAGAATGGCCTTCAAAAAAACCGAGTATCGATCCTACAGGGACTTGGTTCAACAACGATTCAATTTCAGTTCACAGTTTAGATTTAATTGATGCAAGAGTAACCAAAAAAGAGTTTGGGAATTGTAACTAAAAGTAAAGTCACAGTGCGAAAAGTAAAGTACCTGAAACAATCAATGAAGTAAAGCCCAGGGTTAAATCACTTTGAACAATCTACTATGTTATTGAAATTTATTTGTTAACTTGCTTATCTTGGTTGTTAATTCGTAGGGTTAATTGCATGATCATGGTCTCCTGACCTCTAACCGTTTACCTAATTTGGACATTACAACTACATCATTGAGTGGGGATGTAATAATGCAATTAAGTTCTTTAAGCTATCTTCCTACGTGTGAATCAAGTAAGACATCTAAGTACATCCCTGTCCTAGATGCTTATTTGAATTCTTCATTTCATAAAAGAATAGAAACCATACTTTGTTCATCTATTTGTTCTATCTCCCTATTCCCTCTCCCGAGATCAAAAGGTAGATAATTGATATATTTTCTGAGTGATCAAGCCATCAAATAGTTAAATCAAAGATGAACACACAACCAACACTACAACATTTTTGGCCTAAGGCCAAACTAAATCTGGACAACACTTATAAAGTGTTGCCTAAAATAGTTTTAGGCACACTTTTAAAATATAGCCTTTATTTTTAGCTTTAAGCCACGATAATTTTAACAACACTTGTAAAGTGTGCTCTTTAATACTATAGGCTATACTTTATAAGTGTTGCCATATCATTATATAATTAACAACGTGATATGGTTACATTTTTAAAATTTAGGCATTTTTATTACTTTAAAACAACAATTTATAAGTGTCTTATAACTTTTATAAACTTTACACCAAAATATAATATTCCCTCCAATATTTTAATACTAAAATATTACATTTCCTCCAATTTCTGATAACCCAAATTTTTTTCATAAAATATAATAACATCCCGTCACACAGCTAGGGTTCTCAATCATTTTTTTTTTGACTTCATCAAAATAGCTCCACCTAAACTTGTTGGTCACTGCTCATTTCTAACAACAAAATCGTTTCTATCTAGGGTTTTCAATTTATTTTTTTGTTCAATCTTCAATTGCTTTGTTTTAAGGTTTTTGTTTGTGCAAAATTTTAGGGAAATAAACGATTATGGAAAGAAATCCCCATTTTTCATTTCTTCCAACGAAATCCTTGTGTTTGATTCTTGTATTTTTAGACAAACTATAAGAGCAAAATGTGAGGATGCAAATTCACCCAAAACACTATGTTCCAAGGTGACGACGAAAAGGAAAACAGTGAAGAGGTATTTTGAGTCTTTGGTTGCTATAGGTTCTGTTACCAAGCCGATGTCCATTGAGAAGGAATTACTCAAACTTTTCTGCTTTTAGAATTTCACTTGCTTCGTTGTCATCGAGATAATGGTCTGTTTTTTAGAAATTAATGAGGGGAAATACTTTTATCCGAATTTATTCAATCAATTATGGTTCAATCTCAAATAAACTATCTATAGTTATCAAATCCAAGAGTTAAGTTGATTCAACAATGAAAGAGCCTGCCAAACTAGAAATATGAGGATTTTTTATATTTGTAACTCTTGAGTGTTTGGATGATTCAAAATATTGTTACTAAGTTTAGCAACATGCCTTCCTCTGTGGCATCTCTTGCAAGTCCGTACTAGTTGTCGTACTGTTATGCTTGTAGTTTCTTTTACTTGTAGCTTTGGCGATACCTGTTGTTTCAGTTAGATTCAATTGTAGTATTATTTTGTGGTAGTGTTGTTTCTTTACTATCTACAGTTTTGTTACTACTTATTGTTTTCAGGCAGTATTTAATTTATTCAGGGGTCTAATGGAAATAATTTCTCTACCTTACCTCTGAGGTTGAGGTATGAACTGTGTATACTCTATCCCCAAATCCTACTTTATAGAAATGCACTCGGTATATTGTTGTTGTCTCTTACAAGTTTCTTCGTCCTGTCTAGTGAACAAGTGGTACTATTTATCATTTATTTTGAAATTCACTCTTATTATTCTGGTTTATAAATGCAGGGTCAAGATAATTCAACTGAAGGGAATTGCAAATGGTACATTTTTGTATTCCAATCAATTTTTCCCTTACTGTTGGCTGCTAATTATGTCTTGTGGAAGTTACTTTTTATTTTAACCTTGATCAATAATGAATTTTGCTAAGTTATTGCTTTTTTTGGTTTATCCCTTTCAAGTTTATTTATTTTGAATAAGAGGGATTGGAACTGATAAGCGTGGTTAAGCATTTAAATGTTTCAGTTGTACCCTTTACCTTTTCTGATATCCTTAAGAACATAGGATTAGTATTTAAATGTTTCGGTTGTACCCTTTACCTTTTCTGATATCCTTAAGAACATAGGATTAGTTTACATACATTGCAGAATAATAGACGTGCTTCACAATTTTCATTGGACTCACTAGAACAATGAATAGTCTAGTTCAAGTACATCATTTTATTTTTTTCATTTTTCAAATAAGAGGTATTATTTAAGGGTCTCCATGTTTCTAAGTAAATTCAAATTACAATACCCTTAAGGAAGAATTCTTATTGTATTCTTAATTTAATCTTTTATGTTTCTGCTAACTTCACCAATAAAAAGAAACATTTCTGATTAAGGCAGAATTCTTATTGTTTTCCTTATTTAAGCATCTATGTTTCTGATAACTTTCACAAATAAAAAGAAACGTTTCTAAACTTTCTATTTCTTTTGCAGATAAAAGTAGGGGATGTACGTATTTTGGAAAGCACATCGTTTACTTTAGTAAGGAAAGAATGGTCTTCAGAATTATGACTGCAAGCCTACAAGATGCTCCAGTTTACATTATGGTAACTTTGTATTTAGCTCTTAGTTTCTTATCCTTAGTTGTCCACCAACTAGCTGAGATTTTTTTTAGTTTACCTTTCTTCACAGTGTTCGACCAATAGCATTGTTCACTAATGGCTTCATTCAGAACTTGACACAATTTTACAATGTTACACTTTCAAATTTCTATTGTTCAAGGAAAGGGAAAAATACTGGTAATTATCTTTTGGCTTCAGTACAGAAGTGAATATCCACTATGCCCTCTCCCCCACTTTTCACTCATAATGTTCTTTTCCAGAAGATTTGAGCTAGCCTGCCCGTACAAAGATAATAAGATTAGCTACTGGGGAAAATATAGTCTCCTGTCCTAAATGGGCATAATGTTCTTGACAACAGAACACCAAAATCGGTAAGAAAATGTCCGAGCTTCTTTGCTTCAATATTTTGTGGTTGACATCTACACAGAAGGCATGATACCTATATAAGGGATTTGAAAGTTCAAGTCAAGATTCCTTTACACTCTTCTTTTTGAATTTCATACAAGTCCAGCCAGATATAAAAGTTCCCAGTATTACCTGAATGGCTTAAACATTGAGCTCCTATCCATTTCTTAAATTGTATTAATTTTACAGCATTAAGTGCGGTTGCGATGGGATGAACTGAACTCCGATGAGCGAAGGAACTTTGCAAGTGTAGTTGTTGATTTGATGTCTGAAATTACAAATTCCAGTGAAGAATGGGCTTTGAAAAGTCAGACGTCAGCTCTTATTTCCAGGGTATTTTTGATGTTTCTTCTTTTTTTTTTAAAAAGATTTTATCACTTCATTCGATAAATTTATAGTTCTTAGGATTGTGCAATTGTGTATGTTTTAGATAGTAATCGTCAGTTTCCAGAATTAGGTCATAAGGCAGTCAAAATTCCTTTTGAAATTTTTAATAATAGTCTGGCTCTATTTGTAGTGTGGAAACTTGGCTCTTTTTAGTGAATAGGGAACTTGGCTCTGTTTGTAGAGTGGAAACTTGGCTCTTTTTACTCTTTTTATTTCTAGGCAGAGTAAGAAACTTGCATTTTCCTAGTTCTTGTCCTTCACTATTCCTGCATTTTCTTTCTCATGGATTTGTGCTACAGTGAAATTAGGACTAGTGATAATTTCTATGTAATTAAAGCACGTAATACAAATTGTTTTGGAAAGAAAACCGCAAGAAAATAACTCAATCAAGCATGTTTGCAGTTGAGATAATGCTATTACCATGTGTGTTTTTGGTGTTGGTATTGTTGTGCTTTTATGATAATTGGTTCTCGAATATTGAAATTAGGACTCTAGTGGTTATTATTGTGTAATTAGAGTATGAAAGTGTTGTTTTATTTTGGAAAGAAATCTGCAAGAAAATAATTTGAGGATAGGCATATATATGGTTGATATCTTCAAATAAAGGAATTCAGCTTCATCGATTTCAAATTTGCTCCTTGTCGGGTAACTCCGACATCCTGCCTATGATAAGGCCTCCGAGGGGCTGGGGTAGTCTTGGTTGGAGTTATGATCTAACATGCCACATGTCGCTTTCTTGGTGGGCTTAGTTTAGAAATAAAGTTGTGCTATTGCTATTAGCTATAGCTTTTGGCATGATGGTAAGCGCTTGATGCTAACAAAGTTCTTTATGTCTAAAAGTGGTTAAAAAGTAGTCACCCCTTTACCATCTGGACTTTTATGTTGCTTTTTCGGTCAGATAGCATGATCGTTAACATACTGGAATGGGGTGGCAAAGGGGTGACCATGACTGTGATGTTTTTCATTAGTGTTGTTCTTTTTTTGTGCTGCAAGTGCAAGCTTTACTTGTTCCTGCTTAAGCTTGTCCAACATATTTGAAGAAAAATGTGGGTTTCTTTCAGTTTTGGCCATTTGTTTGCAATTTTCATCTCTTCACGCCTTTCGCTATGTCCCCGTCCTAGAAGATGGCACTTCAATTCATGCTCTGAGGTGGTTATCACTTGACATACCACACAAGTCCACTCTGTTTAAACATTCTTTATAGAATTGGTTTCAGGGAGTTTAATCTCCTCAACATCCACTGGAAGTGTTGTTCCCTTGAACTGCATAGCTGTTGGTTTCTTCTCAATCTGAATTAGATTTTCCTTCACACTATTAAGCTGTAGTTCCACAGATGATATCTTAATCACTGACATACAGATTACTTTTACTCCAGAGCCACTGATTATCTCTCTCGTGTCTGCAATGCGATATTGTGATGCTTACATCCCTGTGTTGATCTTATTTAAATAAAACCAATATCTCGGTTTCTCACTGCTGACTGCTGAGACCTATATGTTCCTCTTTTCCCTACCTATTTTTCCCTTGTTTCGGTTTCTCTCCATCCATATAACATGGGTTGGTGGAACCAAAATCGCCATTTGTCATCATGCTTAAAGGCTCATTTTCTTCTTGTGAGATGATTAGCATTGGAATGTGCTGAAAGAAATAGTTGAAAGATATATCATGCACATGAATATTGATAACTTGGAATATGGGGAAGGGGGTATCAAGAGTCTTTCTTAGAATATCTATCAATCAGGTGGTTCTTTCTGTAATCGAGACATTGCAATCTCATGAACAACAAGCCATGAACAAAACTATTTGCAACACAAGCACCTGCTGTGCTTTAAATGGTCTCTGTGCCTGTTTTATCTTAACTTAAGCCATTGAAGACTAGACATGATTATTAATACAACCTGAATTACCCTTTGGATAGAACTAATTGGATATTGTGTTGCGAGCTTACCATGACACTTAATACATCCACTTCTACGTGACCAGCTACTACATTTTTAGTCCGGAACATAAAATCCACACTTTAACAAATAATTAAGAAATAACAATACAAATTTTCAAAAAACATATGAAGAAAATTGAAGAGATAGCTCTCAGATATCTGTTTACTATAATTACTCTACGGTCTCAATTTAGTCGGCATAATGTTATTGTGACATTATATGATGTTATTCGCAAAGATGTTGGTTATCTTAGGCAGCTATTCTGGAACTATTGCATTCGTCACATATGATGTTATTCGCAAAGATGTTGATTATCTTAGGCAGCTATTCTGGAACTATTGCATTCTAAATAAGGGACATATCATAAAGAATTCTAAGTCGAAAAGAGCAGTTGCTTTAACAGTAACTGAAGGCATAGTGTCACCTCATTCTGAGTGGAACGCCAATACAGGTGTGTTTGTGTTAGTAGTTCAACCACATTCGAATATTTACAATAATTCAATGGGTGCTTAACTATAGTCTGACTTACATTGCAGAATAATGTGTTGAATTTGTGGTCGCTCTTTGACTTTCTTATGCCGGGGTTTCTTGGAACTGAAAGACAAGTGAGTTACATCATTTAAGTTTCTTACCAGTTCAGTCAGTTAAATTGTACTTTTCCTATGATTTTGTTTTTTTGGTAATATAAGATAGATATATTAGCATCATAACAAAACGCTACAGAGAGGAGTTTGGTGGCACTGCCACCATAGTATCTGTACCTAGTGCTATATTTACAGGACATCTAGCATTAGTATTAGGCCAAGCCAAGATATTAGGAGGCAAACTAGTAGGTATATTAACAGAGACGCTAGGAGGGAACACCCCATAGGCCTTAACACGTCTAGTAGTAATGTCTCCCCGTTTGTCACCGCACAAAATTTGTAAAGATTCTTGAGGAGGCACCTAAAAAGTAGTAATAGACATAACTGGAGAGATAAAAGCTAGGCTGGATGGTAGTGCAGTAGTGATGGCCCTTCTTGTTAAGCTATCCGCAAGTCTATTTTGCTCTCTATAGATATGGATAAGTGGTGGACTACCCAAACGTAGAAGAAGGGACCTGCAATCAGACAATAAAGCAGAGTTATTAGGATTAGATTCTGTATTAGTAAAAAACTTAATAATCTGCTCTGCGTTAATATTTATTTCTAATGGCCCGAGATTATGTAGAAGTGGCAGTTTCAAGCCTACAAAAAGAGCCTGAAGTTTATGATAAAATATATCCTTCGCTAAAGCATGTGCAGTGAATCCCATATTCCATTTGCCGCTATTGTTTTGAAAAACACCCCCCAAACCAGCTATCTGTCTGTATGTTGGACGATAAGGATGTGTCAGTGTTTAGCATTAGGCAGTCCCTTTTTGGAGGGTTTCATTTTACATATAAGGTAAAGGGATTGCATGTCTGAGTTGGTTCGCCTGCTAAAAACCAATACTCATTCACCAAATTATGCGCAAGCGTTGGAGATGGAGGCTCCAGGTTACCCTCGAAAATGTGTTTGTTCTGATTGGTCCAAATGACCCATAAACAGTAGGGGATTAGAACATTAAGGGGTAATCCGTGGTAGCCATGGTCAGGCCTTTTGAAGAGCGTGTTTTAGCCAAACAGTGAAGGAATCATCAGAATTTGGGGGCTTCAGTAAGAAGGTAGTGTTTGGTGCTAACTTTTCCCAGAACTGTTCAAGTTTTGGGCAAGTCGAGAAGATATGAGATATAGTTTCAGGCGTTGAGTTGTTGCAATGCTTGCAATACGGTGACTCCATGCATGATATATAGTTCGGATGCACCGATGTCGGAAGACGGTTAAGAACCAGCAACCATAGGAAGTACTTAATTTTTGGAACTGTGTAGTGCTTCCAAATGCACGCAAAGTCCCAAGGGGCCGTTAGCAAATTCTCTGCAGCTATCTGATTATAACAAATATAAACCGTAAACTTTCCAGTATTGGTGAGACCCCACTTAATTTTATCATAGTTGTTCGAATATAAAGGAAAATGAGTTGATTGAATTTTGTTAAAAATAGGATTAGGTAGTTCAAAAGGAATAGCTGAAAGGTTCCAAGACTTATTCAGACGGTAGTCTGAGATAACTTTGGATTCCTCTGCTCGAGGTAGCGGGCCATGGATGAGAGATCGTAGAGTAGATCCTGGACCTAGCCAAGGTTGGTACCAAAAATTAATATGCTTCCCGTTGGAAGGTTTCCATATAAGTCCTTTTTGGTAGTATCTCCATCCTAACTGTAGGTTCTTCCAGGTAGTCGAAGTGGAAGCTGAGGAAGGAGTTGGATTCAAATATTTATTCCGTAAAAAGGATGCCCAAATGGAATCTTTGGAGTGAAATAACCTCCAAGCCGAGGAAGCAAGTAACACATAGTTTTTATTTAATAAATTTTGAATACCTAGACCCCCATATCTTTTGGGCATGGTCATAGTGTTCTAATTAACGAGATTCAACTTCTTATGCGACTCCGTCGTTCCCCACAAGAAGTCTCGTTCAGTTTTTTCAAATTTTTGGATGACTTTAGCAGGCAATTTGTTGGTTTGCATAATATGATTTGGTAAGCTATTGAGAACGGATTTGATAAGAGTTACTCTCCCAGCAGCATTTAAGAACTTACCTTTCCAGCCCGCCAAGCGACGCTTAAAGTTTTCTAGTAGGAATTAATAGTCTTGAAAAGCGGGTCTGGAAGTAGTTAGAGGAAAATCTAGGTATCGGCCAAAAGTATCTCCCTCGTTAATTCCAAAAATAGAGCAGACATATTCCTTACTTCTAATCGATGTATTAGAAGAAAAAAATAAATGTGATTTGGCCAGATTAATTTTTTGTCCCGATGCTACGCTAAATCGGGAGAGAGTGAGGGCTACATTTCGACAAGAATTACCCGTGATTTTGCTAGTAAGGATAATATCGTCTGTGAAAAGTAGATAAGATATTGAAGATCCCCTTGAGCAAGTTTTTGTAGGTGACCATAAGTCCATACTTACTTGAGCGTCAATTACTCTGGATATTCTTTCCATACACAGGATAAAAATGTATAGAGATAGAGGATCGCCTTGCCGGATTCCTCTGGTTAGGCTAAAGAAAGGCAAAGCATTCCCGTTGAAAATGATGGAAATAGAAGTTGTAGTAATACATGACATGATTAATTGCACAAGATTGTTTGGGAATTTAAAGTAAAGTAAAGTTTCGCGAATGAAAGACAATTCTAAACGGTCAAAAGCCTTTTCCAGATCAATTTTCATAAGGACATAAGCCGCTTTACCTTTTACTCATTTGAAATAATGCAGGAGTTCCTGGACTGCTACATCATTGTCAGCAACACGTCTATTGGTGAGAAAGCTAGACTGCGTAGGACCTATTATATCAGGTAAAAGAGGCTTAATTCTATTCACTATGATTTTGGTTACTACTTTATAAATAGTATTGCAAAGACTGATAGGTCGAAAGAGGGTAATTGAGGAACCTCCCAAAACTTTTGGGATCAGGCACAAGTAGGTATTGTTTATTTCCTCGGGGATAGCAAAATTTGTGAAAATTTGGTTGCAAAAGTTTATAACAGAATTTCCTACTGAGTTAAAGTATTGTTGATAAAAGAAAGGGTGCAGGCCATCCGGGCCCGAAGACTTTAGGGGTTTGAAGGAGGAGATTACATCTAGCACTTCCTTGCAACGTAACAAAGCTATTAAAGCGGTAGAAATTTCAGGACGCACGAGTAGAAGAAATTAGTTCTGTAGAGTATAAGGAACGGTAGAAATCTGAAATATGGATCTTAATAATCTCCTCATCAGTAATCCAATTCCCTACACCATCCTTGAGACTAGAGATACGATTTCTACACCTTCGTTAAAGAGTAGAAATGTGAAAGAATTTAGTGTTAGCGTCTCCGTTATTTAGCCAAAGGATTCTCGATTTTAGTTTCCAAAAATCCTCCTCCATAAGAAGAAGACGTGTATAGTCAGTTTGTAAGGTAACCTTTAAATTCTGAAGGAAAGCACTAGTTGGGTAGTGAGGTGATCTCTGGAGGCCTTGGATGCGGGCTAGCAACTTACGCTTTTTGTTAAAAATATTTCCAAAAACATGTTTGTTCCACAGTTGCACATTTTGTTTGAACAACTGAATTGATGGGAGAAGAAGATTATTGGAGGTGTCCCATGCAGAAGAGATAACCCGAGGAAAATCTGGATGAGAGGCCCAGATATTTTCAAACCGAAAAGGTTTGTTCTGAGGGCGATGAATGTTATTCAATTTAAATAAGAGAGGACAGTGGTCCGATTGAATTCTTGGGAGGTGATGGATAGTGGCTTCAAGGAATAAGTTAAGCCAATCGTAATTACAAGTTATTCTATCGAGCCGTTCAAGAATAGTGTGGCCTCCCTTACTTTTGTTAGTCCAAGTATATTTACTTCCCACGTAACCGAAGTCAAGCATTTTACAATAATTAAGGCAACGTAAAAACCTATTTGCTCTATTATTATTCAAATTATTCCCACCAAATTTTTCATAGCTAAACAATATGTCATTAAAGTCGCCTCCTATGACCCAAGGTCCCTTATAACTATCAGCTACTTTTTCAAGATTGTTCCACAAGCATTTCTGATCAGGTAAATTATTATTTGCATAAATTGCAGAGAAAAAAGCCATTCAACAGTAGAAGGGATTACCTGGATCTTGCAGTGAATTTCTTGTGGCGTCAGTGCCACAGCAATGACGGTGAGAATATGCTCATGCCAAAGTATGGCAATTCCACCTGCACGGGTAGTTCCAGGTACCCGCTATAACATTTGAAAACTGAAACTCCTAAGGAATAGTTTGGTGATTTTCCCAATGAGTTTCAAGTAAGACTACAAGGGCTGGTCTATGATAGTCTAGAAGATCCCTAAAATTTCTTCTAAAGTATGGTCTTCTAGATCCTCGACAGTTCCAAATTATAAAGTTCATGGCGACGTGAACAACTGTAGATGGACCCGAATCATTCATCTCCCTTATTGAAGGATTTAGGACTAGCGCATACCGCTCCACTACTGGGTTCTGTGTTGGGCGAATATGGAGAGAGCATTTGTACATATTTAGGGGATAATTTATTTGAATCCTTTTTTTGGACCGTTCTTTTAGGAGAAAGATTTGTACCTGCCCCAGTAGAACTGATTCTATTGCGGTTGCATGTGTCTCTCCCACTACAGTTACCTCCTCTTCTTGGTTTCCCTATGGCGGTGGGCTCTGAAAAGGAGCAAGATAAGGAGATGGGGGTGCATGCATAGGGCTCGTTAGCAGTAAGGTTATGTGCTGCTGGATCCACGGTGGCAGGCCTTGTTGCAGCTGGGGGTAAAACGGAAACTCCACCTGAGTGTTCAGAGACGGAGGGAATGGAGGTTGGAGCGCTGACCAGTGATGATGCATGAATGCATCCAGTCCAAGCCTCATTCTCTCCATGATAATTTGCACTAAATCCGCTGGGTGTTGTATCATTATTTGAATTTGCTCCCCGTTGATATGGAGGTTGAAGGTTAGAGCATGACTCATCAATCCCATCTCCATCCAAGAATTAGGTCGCTGAGGAGGTTGAGGGTTCATGGACGTGTAGACTGCTCACCCAAGGGGAGAATTTTCCATCGGTATAGTGTTCTCTATTGAGACAAGACGTATTAGCTGGTGAAATTGACCTAGAGGGATATGGTGTATGTGTAGCCTCTTGTAATGACGAGGTTCTGTGGAGGGACATTATATAGATTATCAGGAGTGCTTAAGCTTTGGTTATTTATGAAGGCGATGGTATTTATATCTAGAGGAGAGGAGGTGACAGCTATCGGGTTAATATCAGCTATATTTGGCTGCACAGCAGCTGTCTTTGGACTTACCCTATGAGGGTAATCTTTAGTATTATTTTGGAGTATTAAAGAGGAGATATCGGCTCGAGAGTCAGAGGGTTGTAAATTTGGTTTACCATCACAACTAGTACTAGAACGGCAAGGAAACTCTTGCATGGTAGCCACGTGTTGTGGAGTGGTAGAAAAGGATGAGAGTAACTGTGTGTGAGTAGGTGTAGGAGTGTCAATATTTCTTTTATCTTCATCCATTAAGGCAGTAAGGGGATTTTGGTCATTTATTACATTACTGCGGTCCATATTATTTAATTTAAAGTTGTGCATAGAGTTTTCAACATTATTTATTTTCAAAAAGAGCTTAGCAGAATTCATAAGTAAATAGGAATTTGTAGTATTAGAAGGGCCCACCTGGCAATTCTAAGATCATATTGGAGGATTTTCACAAGCCTATGAATGAAAATTTTGTGAAGAAGACTTACCTAGGGCTCCTGAAGTCTCCACTGGTAGATCATTTATGTGAGCAATTGACTTACCTTTGTTCCATGTATCTCGCTTTGCGGGTGCTTTGGATTCCATCCGTTTAGGTGATAGTGGCATGGTTGTTGCCTGAATTCTACTAATTTCCATTCTGACGCAGCATTTAGAGCAGATGTAGTTGCCTTCTCCGTTTGGTCATCTTTATGAGGTAATTGGGAATGAGTGCAGGCCCTTTGTTGATGTCCAAGTCTACCACAATTAGTGCATAGAAGATTGAAGCCCTCATAATGTATAACCTGCTTATGTGTTCTAATAAATACATGATGAACTAGGGGTTGCTCCATGGGTACTTGGACACACAACCTAGCATATCTCCATCTAGATGTTGTAGATGTGCAGGTATCTATTTTCAGCAGTGAGCCAACCTTTTGTCCAACCCTATGTAGGATATCTAGATCATAAAACTCACTAGGCAATTCCGGGAGGTGAATCCAGATTGGCGTGTAAGAGATTTTTGCTTGTGAAGCAACAAACTTTGGTTCCCATTGCTGCACCAATAGATAGCTATTTAGGACGAACCATGGTCCATCATGTAGCACATGGAGCATGTTTTGTTCTTTTGTGAATTTTATTAAGAAGAAATCTTCTCCTAGGTCAACAAGATTGAGCTCTTCGGATGGTTTCTAGATACTAGTTAGCTTTTGCTTAAGGATTTGGTGGCTCATTTTTCGGCCAATAATCTTGATTATTAAAGAGAACTTCCATGGCTTATAAATACGATTCTTATCCTCAGATGTTAGAGGTATGAAGTTATGATCATCATTTTCTGAAGAGGTTTCATCTGCCATGTCCAATAGAGGCCTAGGGATAGAGGTATTAACAGTTTGCAAGTGGGAAGAAGACATTAACTTTTCCAAGTAGGATAGTTTCCCAGCTGCTTGAGGTTCAGAAGGGTTGGTAAAATCTATCTGCATGCTAAGGTTATTGACTGGAAGTTGAAGGAGGTAATAATTACAGGAGGAAAGGAGAAGTAGTTATATTACCAAAGAGGAGTAATAGTAGAGAGAAGGGAGAGGATTTTCTCTATCTAACCCATATCTTATTCCTCTCTTCGATAATTTCAACAATCAAAACGAAAAAGAATGCCCTCAAATCTTTCATTTACTTTTCCTGTGATTGATATGTTGTTCACTGTATCCAACAATTAAAGTGTTTTTGTTTCATTTTTAATGTGTAGGATCAATTCGGGGGATCAAATTTGAATGGTGGGCGCCACGACTTAAATTGATCTAGATTGAAGTGAATGATGATGAATTTTTAAATATTTTGATATACGTTTATATACATTTGGTTTCATGTGGAACTTGGTACAAATTTTCATTATGTTGTTTTCTAATCAATATGTAAAAGACATATTTTTTTAAAAATCAAATCTATGCACTTCAATTATTTATTAGCTAATTGGTGCGTGAGATTATATATAAATATGTATGTTTAAGTAATGTGCTTAGTGATGTATATATTTCGATCAAAGTAATTATTTTTCAATTAAAAACTATGTACTAACATTTTATATGCCTAATGCCATTTCTACCAATGTGGCTTGAACTATAAAATTTTAGGCAATATTGCTACACTTCAAAAGTGGCTAAAATATGCTTACACTTTATAAGTGTTGTCATAGAGGATGTATAAAAGGCAACGATTTTGAAGTGTGACTAGTAATAAAGAAAAGACAATGTTTTTTAAGTGTTGTTATAGAGGTGCTACAAAAGGGCATGCCTGTGAAGTGTGTCCAATAGTAAAACAAAGACAACGTTTTTTAAGTGTTGTTATATAGGTGCTACAAAAGGTTATGCTTGTGAAGCGTGCCCAATAGCAAAACAAAGGCAACACTTTTAAGTGTAGCTTTATCAAATAAAAGTATTTCCAATGACAAGCTGCAAAGCATGGCCTTTATACCTTAATGGCCACGCTTTTAAAATGTAGCTGATATGGCAACACTTGAAAAGTGTGGTCTTTGATCAAAGGTTACGCCTCTTTAAGCCACCCCCCAAAAAGTGTTGTCTAAAGTCCGAAAGTATAGCTTTTGATCAAAGGTTACACTTTCTGCTATTTTAGGCCACTCTTTACAAGAGTGGAAATAGGACTAAAATGTTGTAGTGCAATAATGATAAGAAAGTTAAATGAACTTAATTCAAAACAACAATACTCATGTTCTTGGATTTAACCCCGAAAAGGGAGTTTCTAGCCACTCATAGTCATAATCATGATCCAAAAGGTTGAATACAGAGATAATCTAAAATAAATATAAAGAAATAATGCAAAACCTAAAAAAATGTGTAGTATCTTCTCCTTGATGTTTCAAGACGTCCAAAGATAATTAAAAACGTGTACAATGATGTATTTATAGCACAAGGGTAAGCCAAAGCCGTGTGGGATTTAACTTGCACTTTTAGCCGTGTGTGAAATTGACCTCGCAATGCACTTGCTGAAAAAAGGGGGTGGAGCTCGCGCCAAGAGCTTTGGAGGTCGTGAAACGAGCTCTGGAATGGAGATCTACTGATCGCAACGCGAGCTTAACACGAGTGCTCTCTGGAAGTTGTCTCCAAAATATTTTCTAAGTGTTCCTCGCCCATCCTTTTATCCAAGCCTTTGTAGCGTGTTTCCCATTGATTTCCAGCCTTTAAATTATCCATATCACCATATTCAGCTTAAAAATCTTCCTACATAATAACACACCACACATTAGAGATCATAACAACACAAGATCCATAACGATGAATAAAAAACACAAGATAAAACTAGGCTTGCTCATGTTGAATTTTAACTTATTGTTTTGACTCTTATCTTGATCAATTGAACTTTGAACATTACCAAAAAGTATATAATTACTCATTTAAACCATTAGGAACTCATTTAACATATTAGAATCCAACGGGATAGACTAGACAAGCACCCAGCTCAAGCTAGTAATGCTAGTTTCCTCGATTAAACTCTAAATGACTCAATTAAGTACAAACTTGCTTGGAATTCACTTTGAACATTGTAAATGCCACACTTGGATACTTAGATGCTTGTTTATGTCATTATCACACATAAATCACATTAATTTCTCTCAAAACATGACTAAACAAGCTAGAATAGTCACACTAGAATGCATAAATACACCCAACATCAAACCTCCAAAAGTACCACAAAGCCTCTTTCCAAAAAAGTAAAAAAAATTGGTTGGGACATTCCCCCAACCATGGCCAAAACCAATATCCAAAATGAATGAAAAGTGTCTAAAGAAATCCATAAAATGAAATAATGTCTTCCAAAATGATAAAAACTCACCACTTCAATCCAAATGCTGATACTGAATCTACGTGCTAAATAGGAGTAGAATGGCCAGTTCCTGCATAGCGTGGGTATACAACCGCCAGTAGATGTGGTTAGCGAGTGACCACTAGCATGAATTTCAGGATAAGTATAAAATAATGCTAGTCATAAAACCAAGTAAAACCATCCATAATACATACAACCATACATTTATAAGTGCCGGGAAAAGAAATCGGGTATAGCATGCATTGAAAACCCTTACCTAGGCTATGTAGATTGGCCTTCCTAAACCACCTACGAGCGATATGGGTTCAGATCCCCCTACTGAAATGGACACATATGGGTAGCCGCACAACCAGGGAAGTATCCCATGGGATTACTAGTACATCCCCCGATAGTGTGACATCATGACCACGATCCACTAAGACCAATCCTCATTTCGGTAAATATGAGTTTCTAGTTTTGGTCCCCCCGTGACCGCTACCTTCCATGAATTTGCTACATACCTCGCTATTAATGCCCAGTCAAAACCATTTCCAAACAACCAACCAAATTCATATACCATTTTATTAACCAAGGCCAATAGTAGTGGTATTGTCATACCACCCCTTACATGCAAGTAATATCTATTGCCAAACCATTTAGGTTAAGGGGACTTTCAAGTGCCCTTTCATATACCACATTAAACCACTTGGGAGACTTCCATGTTCTCCACAAGCATAATAATTTAAACTTTAGACTTTTCAAACCATTTAAACCATGCAAAGTTCCTTTGCCAAGTTTAAAACATGCAAGAGTTTCATTAAAAAAAGTCAATGCAATGAACATATCTTTAAAGCATTTTATCAAACACCTTGGGGCATAATATAACCAAACCAATTTCAAAGACCATTAAACCATTACAATGCAATCCAATTGTCCAAAACCACCATTAATGCATATAAAAGCATAATTAAAACCATAGAAAACCATAACCAAGCAATTAATATCAAAACCCCCCAAATAATAGTTAAAATCCATAATCATGAAATTGTAAAACCATAAAATCAATCATATAAACCATGCCTTTAGTTGAAATTAAAATGAGTGAAGAGAATCATGCCTTATACTGAAGAATTGATAGAAAGAAATGACCAAGATAAGACCCAAAGCAATCCTCAAGATAAAACCCTAGTCTTCTTGCCCCAAAAGCTCTTGAGAGAATTATGGAGTGTTTTTGATATAGTTTCTAAGTGTTAATGAATAGAATAATAGGGTAAATAAACTCCTAAGTATATTAGAAGTTTTGGGTCCTACTTAGGGTACGTAGGGAAATGTCCAGAATACCCCCACTTAATTCCCTAAAAATCCCATCATAGGGATACAACTGACCCATAAGAGTTGTACCCTCCTAATACGATTAGTACCCACCACTCGTATCTAAACCTCAACCTTGTATCAGACACTGTCAAGTATACGACTTATCTAATCGAGCTTTAACCACAACATATGATCCGTACCCATGACCCGCATCCCTGGTAGAATGAAATACCAGGAGTATCAAACACTGCCCACCATATGAGTTCCTGATATGACTCGTACCAAAACCTTACGACTCATACCCCTAAGTCATACCCATTATAGTGACCAAAACTATCCCACTAACTGACACTAGTCAAGATACAACTGGACCATACCACTCGTACCCCAACATACAGGTCGTACCCATGAGTCGTATTGGGTTCAGAGAACAGAATTCCAGGAAATTGTCTAAGGATCAAAACCCAGGATGTTTCATTGAGTCACATGATATTGCAATCAAATAAGTGGAGTAGCACTATGGCCAAATGACAACCATATTAAATCAAAGGCAGCCTGGTACTCTTCCTAGTAATACGATGCAGAATCCAAAAAATAATAGTCATTGCCATGCCATTAGCACTCGGAGTGGTAAGACCACCATGGATTTTCTTATACCCACCATGATCAATTCAATGAATGAAGATGATCCTATTGATATAGAGAGTAGTAGAAAGAAAATCAAAGGAAAAGATAAGGTTCATGATCCTATTTTGAAGACTATCCCAAGACCTCTCCTTTCTTTTCCTCAGAGATTAAAAAAAAGCAAGAAGAAGGTAAATATCAGAAGTTTTTGTCTATGTTAAAGGATTTTTCTGTTAACATTCCACTTGTAGAGGCATTAGAACAAATGTCTGGCTATGCAAAGTTCATGAAGGATTTAGTCACCAAAAAATGGACAGTTAGTTATGAGCTAGCTGATAATGTTTATCACTATAGTATTGTTGCTACTAGATCATTGGTAGAGAAGAAGAAGGATCCTGGTGCTTTCACCATCCCTTGCACCATTGGGTCTTTTAAATTTGCTTCAAAACTATGTGTTATAGGATCTAGTATTAATCTCATGCCACTAGTGGTGTTTAAGCATTTGGGGTTGGGAGAACCAAAACCCATATCTATGAGACTAGTGATGGCAGACGGGATGGTGAAAAAGCTAGTTGGTATTCTATGAGATGTATTGGTGAAGGTGGCTTCATTAATCTTTCCTGCTGATTTTATGATACTGGATTGTGAAGTGACTTTCAAGTTTCGATTATTTTAGGCAGGCCATTCCTAGAAACATGAAGGACTTTTATTGATATGGATTTTGTACATCTGATATTTTGATGCGACGATGAGAAGGTAATATTCAATGTATGCCAGTCCATGGGACAGTCGGATGAGTTAAGGGTAGCATCTGCGATTGACATTTCTGATGAGGATATGGTCTCATTCCATGATCTTGATGTAGTAACTAATTGGGGTGATACTTCTGTGGTTGTTCTTATTGAATAAAGGTTGGGTCTTGAAGCCTTAGCAGCAGTGATTATAAATTTTGACATCAATGGTATTGATGACTATGATGAGATAGTATGTGCACTTGATGGGAATGGTTCTTATAGTTTTGTACCAAAAATATTGATATGGATATGAAAAATAGAACCTATGTACCTTCTCGACCATCTATCAAGGAGCCACTAGTCTTAGAGTTGAAGGCCCTCCCTTCTTATTTGAGATATTCATTCTTATGGGGACAATAATACTTTGCTGGTAATCATTACAATTGACTTGATGCAAACAGAAGTGGAAGATTTATTATCAATGCTACAAAGATTAAGAGGGACATTAGTTGGTCCATTGCAGATATTGTGGGTATCTCACCTGGTCTTTGTACTCATAAGATCCAACTTGAACCGGATTGTATTTCAAGTATAGAACATCAGTGTCAGCTTGATCCTCCTATGCTAGAGGTGGTGAAGAAAGAAATAATCAATTAGTTAGATGTTGGTGTAGTGTATCCCATTGCTGATAGCAAGTGGGTCAGTCCGGTACAATGTGTTTCGAAGGAGGGCAGTATTACTGTGCCTAATGAGAAAATGAGTTAGTGCCAATGAGGCTAGTCACAAGATGGAGAGTGTGCATAGAGTACAGGAAACTGAATACATGGACCCAGAAGGACCACTTTCCCATGCCCTTTATGGATCAGCTACTAGACTTGCAGGCAAAGGGTGGTATTGCTTTCTGGATGGGTATTTGGGTTTCAACCAAATCACTATTGCACCCAAAGACCAAGAGAAGACAACCTTCATTTATCTTTATGGGACCTTTGCATTCAGGCGTATGCTACTTGGGTTGTGTGATGCTCCAGCCACATTTCAAAGATGTATGATATCAATCTTCTCTTATATGGTAGAAGACACCATTGAAGTATTCATGGACGATTTTTCAGTAGTTGGCATTTCTTTTTGATGATTTCTTGGTTCACTTGGCAAATGCTCTTTGAAGGTGCGAGTAATTCAACTTGGTACTTAATTGGGAAAAGTGTCATTTCATGGTTAAAGAAGGCATTATGCTTCGGAATAAGATTTTGTAAAGAGGTATAGAGGTAGACAAGGCTAAAATTGAAGTGATCAAGAAATTACCTCCACCAATTTCTGTGAAGGGTATTCAAAGATTTTTATGACATGTGGGTTTTTACAGGTGATTCATCAAGAATTTCTCAATGATTTCAAATCCTCTCTGCAAGCTTCTTGAGAAAAAGGTGAAGTTTGATTTCGATGAAGCATGATTGAAGGCTTTTGAATGTCTAAAAGAGAAGTTGATGACGACTCCTATCATCGTGTCTCCTGACTAGTCCTTGCTATTTAAGATCATGTGGGATTCAAGAAGAGTGGCCTTAGGTGTTACCTTAGGCCAAAGAAGGGAAAAGATCCTTCATTTGATCTACTATGCTAGCAAAGCATTAAACCCTGCTCAAAATAACTACACAGTTACCAAACAACAGTTGTTAGCAGTGGATTTTTCCTTTGAGAAATTTTGGTCTTATCTGATTGGGACAAAGGTAATAGTGCACACTGATCATGCAGTATTGAGGTACTTGATGTCAAAAATGGATGCAAAGCCTAGATTGTTTAGGTGGGTTCTTTTGCTGCAAGAGTTGGATTTTTAGGTCAATGACAGGAAAGGCACTAATCAAGTTGCAAATCACTTTTCTAGACTTGAGGAGGAAGCGATGCAGAGATTTGAAGATGGGCTCAAAATTGATGATAGTTTTCCAGACGAACAAGTGTTGGCTGCTTCCCAAGATCTAATTCCATGGTTTGCTAACTATGCAAATTATTTAGCAAGTGATCTAGTCCTAGAAGATCTGTCCTTCTAGCAAAGAAAGAAATTTATGCATGAGGTAAGGAAGTTTTTTTGGGATGAACCTTACTTATTTCGAATCTATGCAGATGGGCTTATTCGTAGATGTAGCCCTGAAGTGGAGATGATGAGCATCCTTGAGTCTTGTCATTCTTCACCTGTTGGGGGTCACCATGGAGGCACCCACAAAGCCTACAAGATGTTACAGTGTAGGTACTACTGGCCTACAATATACAAGGATGCTCATGACTTTGCTTCAGCCTGTTACCAATGCAAAGCCAAGGTAATATCTTTAGATGCCATGAACCTCCTATGACCCCTATTTTAGAATTAGAGTTGTTTGATGTATGGGGTGTAGACTTCATGGGACCCTTTGTGAGTTCCTTTGGTATGAAGTACATTCTTGTGGCAGTGGATTATGTGTAAATATGGGTGAAAGCAGTTGCGCTCCCCAATAATGAAGGAAGAAGTGTAATCGCTTTTTTCAAGAAGTATATCTTTTCTCAATTTGGCACACCATGTGCAATCATTAGTGATGGTGGGTCACAGTCCTGTAATCTCCTGTCTAATAGTTTGCTTGAGAAGTACCAAGTGAAGCATAAGGTGGCAACGCCTTACCATCCGCAGACTAATGGACTGGTTGAGGTGTCCAACCGAGAGATAAAGTCTATTTTGGCGAAAACTATGAATTTCAATAGGACTGATTGGTCGAGAAAGTTAAATGATGCATTATAGGCCTACCGAATAGCGTTCGAGACTCCCATAGGTGCTTCTCCTTATCAGTTGGTATATGGAAAGGCATGTCACTTGCGCGTTGAACTTGACCATAAAGTACGATGGGCATTGAAGAAGTTGAACTTTAAGTGGCAGGATGCTGCAAAGGAAAGAATAGGTAAGGTGAATGAGTATAATTAATTTCGACTCTGGGCTTATAAGATGTCATGACCCGAACAAGGTCCTGGCCGTGACAGGTATCTCAAGTCCCACATGGACCGAATACCACCCCCTTTACCTAACTGAACCAACACAACACCCTCAATTGGCAGATGAATTCCAATCATATAAGAAGATAACATATAATAAAACTAATAATTGTTCATAATAGGTCTATACCAACCACTGGTACGGGACAACCGTACGTCACCAAAGCAATCAACCAAACCACCCAAGTCCACAGTAATCTAACAAAGCCTCTACAAAACCAAAATCAATAGAATGTCGGGACATGCCCCCAACAGTAGCCAAAATAAAGTCTAAACAATGTCTATGACATAGGAAATAAGTACCATGAAATGAAGCCTTCCGAAGTATGAAAACACACCACTTCAATATCAACTCACAAACTAACTCAAGCACCTAATCACTTCACAAAAAATGTAGAAGAAGTTCCAGTTCCTTCATTGGATGGGGATACAACGTCTGGAAACCGTTAGCGGTTGGAGTGCTAGCATATAATACAGGGATAGAGGGACAAAATAATGCCATGATAATAGTTCAAAAAATAATACAACATTCAATGCATAGTGTAATGTGAAATACATATACATAGATAATACCACATGCTGGGGTAGGGAACAAGGCTTAGCATGAACTTCGAAAATCGTAACCTAGGTTGTTTAGCTTAACTATCATAAAACAAGGCACCCATGGGCTATGTGGGCCCAACTCTCCCCTAGCTTGAAGTGTCTCAGTGCGTGTAGCCGCATGAACTAGAGAATATCCATATCCGTATATGCTTTTATGAGGGACTCGAACCTCCCGGCATAGCCAAGGTGACTTAGACACCAATGCATACAATATAGGGGACTCAAACATCCCATTCAGATATTTATTAGGGGGACCCAAACCTCTCGGTCATTTAGACACCCACACCGGCTAGCGGTGTTTCTAGAGTTAGTCCTTTGGACTCCACTTTCAAGGTCCGGCTACACATCCTGCTATAATGCCCAATTCAAACATTCATTACATACACATAACCATTAATCCAATTACCTACCAAAGGCAACCTGTTGGTATCGTAATACCAACCCCACTTGCAAGCATACAACATGCCATAACAATTATAATCATCTTGGGACTCAAACCCATTGTCTAAATAAAGACAACCATTCAATTCTACATTTTAGGGACTCAAACCCATTTGGTAGTTCAAATCAATGTATGGCCAACAAGGCCTTCATAAAACCATTTACCAAACATTATCATTCTTAGGACAATGCCTTAGTTCAAAACACAATTCAATTCAATTCGTGGTCATCAAGACCTTTACAAAATCATTCATCCTTCATTAACATTCTTATGCCAAGCATTATTTCAAAACACAATTTAAACTTGTGACAAGATCATTCCTATTGAACATTTCACAAACAGGTTGAGGGCATACCATTATAAAAGCCAAAAACCAACAAATTTAGGGTTAAACTTGTCCCATTTATTAAACCACAATTCCCATTCACCCAAATGCACAAAACCATTATCAAAACATATGTAATCATAATTTAAACCATGCGAAAACAATACTCAACATTATACATTCAAACTCTCAGCCATGGATTTCAAAACCACCATTAATGACTCATGAAAATTGCTCTAAACATATGGTTTTAGTGAACTAACATTAAGGAAAGAGTCACATTCCTGAGATACAAAGATTAACGGAGATAATTCTATCTTTAAGCCTTTAGATGACCACTTTGAAGAAACCCTAGACCAATCATTCTTGAGAAGTTTTAGAGAGAGCTTAGAGAGTGTTTGATCTTGTAAAGTGTGTAATGGATGACCAAGAGGTGTTATAAGATGTGGGGTCTTAAGGGCTTGGGGTGGGAAATGTCCATAATACCTTTAGCTTGAAAGTTATAAAAAGTACGTAGGTGGCTACTAGTCAAGCCATTGAGTTGTCAACATAACATATGACTTTTACCATTGAGTCATCACCAAGACCGAAAATTGGACACCACACACTGTCCAACTTACGACATCCTAGTCCCACTCGTCACTAAACCATAGACTCGTATGGTCTAGACGTGACCAACACAAAACACCAAGGGCTTAGATACTGGACAACATATGACTAGACCCTAACCACTTGTCACATGATTATATGACTAGTGAGGAGTCGCTTATAACCATGATAGAACTTGTCCAATAACACACTGGTTTGGTTAGACTTAGGTCTCTAGACCTGTAACCATACCAGACAAATCGTATAGTGAGTCATAAGAAGGCCAAAGAGCCTAAAGATTAGGAAATTTGCAATGGCCAAAAGTCTGGGGGCGTTTTAGTCTCCCCCACTTAGGATCATTAATCCTCGAATGATGGTATAGGTCATTGACTAGCACGATTAAACCCCAAATACCTCTACTCTTACCATTAACTAAGTTTGAAAATAAAGACGCCAAGGAAATCAATCTTTTTTTTAACAAAGATAGAAAACAATGACGTTAGCAATACACACATACCTCAAGCAAGAATGTTCGGAATAGGGAATAGGAATGGATACTTGGACTTCATGTCCTCCTTGGCTTCCCAAGTGGCTTTCTCAAACTTTTGGTTTTGCCATAGAACCTTCACCGAAGCCACGTCTTTTGTTCATAGCCGACGAACTTGTCGATCCAAGATCCTCACTGGGACCTCCTCATTGGACCAAGAACCCGAAATACCAATGTTCTCTAAAGGAACAACCAACAAAGGATCACCCACACATTTCCGCAACATGGACACATGGAATATTGGGTGAATGGAACTCATGCTCGAGGGAAAATCCAACTGATATGAAATACTACCATCCCTTCTTAAAACCACATACGGTCCCACATACCACGGACTGAGCTTTCCTTTTTTTCCAAATCACATTACTCCCTTCATAGGAGACACCTTTAAGAATGCTAAATCTCCAACCTTAAATTCCAAGTCCTTCACCTTACATCTGCATAGGACTTATGGCGTTCTTAAGAGTATCTCAAATCACCTTCACCTTCTCTATATCTTGGTGAACCAAATCTGGGCCAAACATCTCCACTTCACTAACCTCGAAGCACCAAATAGAAGACCTATACCTTCTTCCATACAATCCTTAAATGGATCCATACCAATGCTAGAATAGTAACTATTGTTATAGGCAAATTTAATGAGAAGCAAATGTTCAAACCACCTACCACCAAAGTAAATTACACAAGCTTGCATCATATCTTCCAGAGTCTGATTAGTTCTTTTTGCTTGTCCATCTGACTGCTGGTGGAAAGTAGTACTAAGTTTTACATTAGTCCCGAAACCACGCTGGAAAGAGCACTAGAAATGCAATGAAAATTAAGTACCACAATCTAAAATGATTGAGACATGCGCACCATTCAAAATACAACCTCTTAAAGGAAAAACTTTGCATAGTCCTCGGTAGAATAATTAGTCCTCACTGGCAAGAAGTGAGAGGACTTAGTCATCCTATCCACGATGACCAAAATAGAGTCACACTAATTCCGTGACCACGGAAAACCAGTAATGAAATCCATGTAAATCACTTCCCACTTCCACACAGGAAACTCAATTTCTCAAATGATCCCACCGGGACCCATGTGCTCCATCTTTACTTGTTGAAACACATACAATTAACCAAAAAGTTGGCTACGTCCCGCTTCATATTATTCCACTAATATATACCCTTGAGATCATGATACATCTTTGTTGAATAGGGATAAACTGTATACCGTGATTCATGAGCCTCGGCCAAAATCTTTCCTCGCAATCCATCCATGTTGGGAACAAACAAACTTCCTTGGTACCTCAAGCTACTATCACCACCAATCTCGAAAGACATCACCTTCTGCTTACCCACATTATCCTTTATTTTCATCAAGAGATGGTCTAATACCTATTTCTTCTTTATTTCAGAACCAAGTGATGATTGTGCCACCTATTGCAAAATCATACCACCATACTCAGAGTCCAAGAGACAAACTCTAAGGTTAACCAAATGGTGAATATCCTTCACCAATTTCCTTTTATCCTTATCCACATGAGCTGGACTCCCCATGGATAACCTGCTAAGAGCATCCACAACAACATAAGCTTTATCTAGATGATAGTGAAGACTCATGTCATAGTCCTTTAACAACTCAAGTCACCTCTTCCTCCTTGAGATTAAGCTCTTTTTGAGTGAACACGTACTGCAGGATCTTATGGTTAGAAAAGATATCAATATGAACTTCATACAGATAGTGACGCCAGATGTTTAACGGTAACACCACAACCAATAGTTCCAAGTCATGAGTTGGGATAGTTCTTTTCATGAACCTTTAACTATCTAGAGTCATAGGCAACCATCTTGTCATGCTACATCAGCACACAAGCCAAACCAACACAGGACATATCACAATAGATGAAGAAACCCCCATGCCTTCTAGAAGGGTCAAGACCAGAGCTGAAGTCAACTTATTTTTCAACTTCAAAAAACTACCCTTGCAAGCATTAGTCCATAAGTACTTCACCTTCTTCTGAGTCAACTTGGTCAATGGGGAAGCAATGGAAGAGAAAATTTCCATAAATCTCCTATAGTAACTGACTAAATCCAAGAAGCTCCGAATATCGATTGCAGTCGTGGGAGGCTTTTTCTTAATCATCGCAACTTTCTGAGGATCCATTATGATCCTTTTACTAGACAAAACATAACCCAGAAATGTAACATCGTTCAACCAAAATTCACATTTGGAGAACTTGGCATACAATTATTGATCCTTTAAGGTCTGTAACATAATGTGAAGGTGTTCGACATGATCCTCTTCACTCTTAGAGTATACCAAAATATTATCAGTGAAGACAATCATGACAAATCCAAAAACTGATGGAAGACCCTATTCATCAAATCTATAAATACCGTTGGGGCATTAGTCAAACCAAAAAACATGACCAAGAAAGTTGCCTTAGGGATATACACCTCCCTAATATTTAACTGATGATACCCAAACCGTAGATCAATCTTATAGAAGAATTTGTCACCCTGAAGTTAATCAAAGAGATCATCAATTCTTGGAAGTGGATACTTATTCTTTACCGTCACCTTGTTCAACTATCGATAATCAATACACATCCGAAGAGAAACATCCTTCTTACGCATGAACAACACAGGTGCACCCCATGGAGACAATGCAGGATGGGTGAAACCTTTTTCTAAAAGATGCTTTAATTTCTCCTTAAGCTCCTATTGTGCCCAAGCACACACGCAAGTATACATAGTCTCACTAAGTAGTAATGTGGCCTTATAAAAGCTGAATAACAATACCTTAGAGACTCATTTAAAAAGCTATTTAGTTCTAGTTAACAGTTAAGATTAAATTGGTGCAAAAGTATTAAAAGAGTGTTTGAGTTATAAACTGAAAGTAAGTAAACAATGCGAAAAGTAAGGTCTTGGACAATTAATAAAGAGAAATCTAGGGTTAAAGCACTGTGAACAATCATACTAAGATATTGAACTTCATTGGTTAGACTAATTACCTGGGTTGTTGATTCACAGGGTTGATATTATGATCATGGTTTCTTGAGTCTCTAATCACCTATCTAACTTAGCCTCACAACTACATCGTTGAGCGGGGATGTGAGAACTAAGCTAAACATATTTATATTTCACCCTATAGTGAACCAAATAGGTCATGTAGGTGTATATCTATCCTAAGTTCAAATTACAACTTCGTTCTATAGAAGTTTATAATCCTACTATATTAACCCCCATGCTCTATCCTCTTGTTCCTCCTCTCGGTCTCACAAAACGACAATTGATGTATTAAAAGGTTACTACTCCTTAAAATAGTTATAACAAGGATAAATAAACAACCAAGCATGATAATCAATCAAAACCAAATCAATTCAAAGCAATAGTAATCATGATATTGGCCTTAACCCCGGAAAGAGGGATTTTAGCCGCTCATCGACATAACTATAATCGCAAAGATAAAAAACATATTAAAATCCATAAAAAACTAAAATAAAGATATAAAAATATAATTAAAGTATTTTCCAGTCTCCCTCCAAGTTTAAAAGTCGTCCAAGGTGTAGAACCTTAAGTTCAAGTGTCCTATTTATAGGAGGACAAAGCTGCCGAAATTGACCTAGGGTTCACGTCGCGGCCTCTATAGCGGTATCTAGGGTGTACAACTCACCCTAATCATGGAGACACACTGTATTTTGTACATTTTGAATCTTTATAAGTGTGTCACACACCGTATATCAGTGTCTAATCCCCAAGACGTGCCTTGGACTTCCAAGAGGTCCGTTTGACGTCAAATCTTGTCCCGTGATTTGTCCATCCATTCCAAGCATTTTAGTGTTGTTTCAACTTGATTTCAAGCTTATTTATCATCCATATATCATCATAATAAACTCAACAAGCATCATATAGGATAAAACACCACGGATTATAGCTCTAAACACCACAACATTCAAGACAATTAACTAGAAACTTAATCTAAGAACTAGTTTTGGCCCTTTTGATCTTTAACTTATTGTTTGACTCTTGGCTTAATTTAATTGAACCTTCAACACTATAAAAAGTTGTTCCATACATAATTGCACAATAAAAACCTTAGGAACTCATTACACTCACTAGAATCCATTGAGATCAACTAGTCAAACACCTAGCTCAAACAAGTAACTCTAGTTTTCTCATTTGAACTCTAAGTGACCAAATAAGTACAAACTTATTTGAAATACACATTAAATATTGTAATCAAGTATGTAAACACTTATATGCTCAATTATATCATTTTTATCTCATTAATCACACAAGTATTTCTCAAAACAATGGTAAATAAGCTCGGATAATGACACTGAAGTGCATAAATCCACCTCGGATCATTACCCCACACTTAAAGCCTTGTTCGTCCTTGAACAAATCGTTACTCTAAGCATCATAAGTTGAGGTGACTCAACACTAATACTTAAAGCAAGATACTCAAGGTAGTACTACACTGACTACACAAAATGCTAGTCCTTACACTAATCATGTTATGTACACAATTGAAAGTTCACGAACACTACTTCAAAACATCCTAGCCTAAATATTTGACTCACCAAGTTAAAATACTCATGCATATTACTTAATCAAACACATCATACCAATCACCCAACAAACATCAAATATATGCTCTTACAACAAGAGAGATTTGCCTAATACCACTCACATATATGCAATTTATAACACAATGGGTACAAAAATCAAATTACGCTTTCTCTCCCAAAGAATTCACAAGTTACACAAGATGAACCATTGGGTTTCCCTTAGTGTAGTACTCCACTAATATCAGAATGATGAACCTTAGGATCAAATACACACCAATAGTGACTATCTTCCCTAAGCACTTTAATACATCATACTTTTCATTCAATTCACCTCTAACAACTAATTTCCACCACTTTTGTCTACCCCTATATTTTGTTTTACCCCATATCATTAAGATAATTCATATACAATATGGTGGGAGTATTTTCTGTCTACATCTTATTCAATTTGAACAATCTTTAGTCTTTTCATTACACCACTCCCAACCACGACACATCAATTGTACACACCAATAACTACTACTTTGGGCTTCATATTCACATTTTCCCTACTTGAATTTTAAACTCCTTAACTCAATTAACTTTTAACTAAAGCACTTAGGATCTTCGGATCAAATTACGGTCAATCAAAGAAAGGGATTAGTCTACATATAAGGCTACCAAATAATAAGTGAAAGGCTTAATGGGGTTAACCAGGATTATGCACAAGGGTAGATCAAAAAAGGGAATAAACATGGCTATCAAAGAAATGCCTATATCATCTCCTAAACCTACACTCTTTATTTCGCTTAGCATACACTCCTGGCAAGTTATAGCATCAAATGCAATATGGAATATACAATAACCTCACACACACATGAAACATTCTCAACTCATGTAGGATAATCATAGCCTCACAACCAAAGAATCACATGAATTTAACATTAAACCAACAAGTACAAGAGTCATAATCATGAGCCTAGGAGTCTAAAAAGTAGTAATTCACATGATCAACATGCTTTTATAACCAAAATATTTGCATCATGCAATCAAATATAGCACCAACAAGAATATCCCATATAAATATTTTTTAAAATTACTCGAAAAATGGGAATTTCCTTACCCCACACTTAAAAATCTACTTTATCCACAAAGTAAACTTTAAAGTAGAGATAGAAATAATCCTTGAGGTCTCTAGACCTAGATAGTAGAATCTTTAGACATCAAGGGGGTCTGAGGACCCCATACTGTCTTTTCCATGCTCCTTAGCTCAGTTTTTTCGATATTCAGACTTCCCATCAACCTGTGCCTCAACTAAAACAAAAACTACTAAAGTAAAAAATTGAAAATACTGAAAATAAAACCTAGATTAACTTGGGTTGCCTCCCAAGCAGTGCCTGATTTAGTATCGCGGCATGACCCAATCTTTGAGTCAGCCATTTTCATTCATCCTCTTTCTCCTACTTTGATTCCATCTTCTTATTCGTTTCTTACCTCTTGAGTGTGAACTCTCAAGGTTAAATATTCTCTTAAAATAACCTTTTCAGTCTCATCAATCTACATCATTTTAGGTTAGGGTGGTTGTGTCTTGGACCACTCGATGAGAAAGTCTGAAGAGGTCTTTGGTGGACTAAACTACACCACCCTACACTTATCCCCTCCAATCACTATAATCATGCACAAATCTTTATAGTGGATAGTGTGTTGAGTGGTTTATAAACTTTAAAAACCGTCTCTTCATCATCCAACCTCCTTGTAAGTGTGTTCTTTCTCACATCTATTAATGCTCCTCTCGTCGCCAAGAATGGACGTCCCAAGATGGTTGGCACTCTTTCATCTGCCTAAAAATCTAAAATAATAAAATCAACAGGAATAATAAATTTACCAACCTTGATGAGAACATCCTCTATGATTCCTTCAGGACGGGCTAGGGTTCGATCTACCTATTGGAGTATCACCGAGCTTGGTATTGGCTTCCCCAAACCTAATGTGTTGAACAAGAAGAGGGGTATCAAGTTGATACTTTTCCCCAAATCACTTAGTGTGTGGACTACCTCACTGTTGCCTATTTGAATGGGGAGAGTAAAACTCCTAGGGTCCTTGAGCTTTTATGGCATCTTCTACATCACCACAGAAATACACTCTTCAGTGAGTGCTACTGTCTCAACATCTTGCATCTTAATTTTATTATTGACCACATCCTTCAAGTACTCAACGTACTTGGGCATTTCCTACAAAATATCTAAAAAAGGAAGGTTAATGTGCAGTTCTCTGAACGTATCAAAGAACTTCTTGAAGCATACATATGTTTTTGCTTTTCTCAGCCTTTGTGGGAAAGGTGGTGGTCTCTCCTTCACCTGTTCAACAACTTTTATTTTTGAGTACTCAAACTTTCTTGAATTTTCAGCAACTTTGTCATCTACCCGTTTAGGAACCAACTCTCATCTACCTCCTTAGTTTTCTTTGGAGGTTCTTTATTGAGCTTTTTTACCATTCCTCAAAGTGATTGTCATTACTTTCTTAGAAGATTCAGTATCACTTGGTAAACCACCTTGAGGCCTAGCATTTTATGCCTATTGCATTTTCCTAAATAGGTATTCCAAATTCTTTTAAAGTGTTTGGGGAATTTTTAGTTCATCAGCCATTTTTTTTGGGTGTCCATGATATCCTTTAGCATGTCTTCTATGTTGCTGGCCTACGTGTTTTGTTGTTGTTGCTGCTGAAACTACTACTATTGGTTGTTCCATGATGGAATTGGTGGCTGAGTCTGCCATTTTTTATTGTAGGTGTTCCCATAATTCGTCCTTTGAGCATTTCCCACAAACATCAGTGACTCAGGATTTGCACCACACGTGGCTGCAGAATGACCACTATTGCCACAAACCTCACAATAAATATTTTTCTGATGAATTACACTAGTTGTTGCTACAAGCTGTGTAACCCCTAATTTTATATTGTTGAGCTGAGTAGTTAACTAATTTTGTAGGGAAGCAATCTAAGCTGATATAGCAGTAAACTGGTCCACCTTCAACACACCTGCAACCTTCTTTGGAGAACATTTTGAGTCAGCATGCCACTCAGGATTCCCTTGTGCAATCCAGTTCAACAAGGTGTATAGCTCATCATGCATCAATTCCAACGCTTGATCACCTGCATCTAAATCTAGGAAAAAAATTGTTGTGATCAAGTGACTCAACAAAAGTGTGAGCTAGTACCTCATTGGACTGCTGATGATCTAGCAAGTCCCAAAGAAGATTTTGAACCTCTCTTGTGTATGATATAAGTTCTCATCTGGACTTTCTTTGATGCTCACAATCTCACTGTGCAGTATCATAGTCTTGCCAGATGGAAAAGAATCGAATGAGGAATTTCTGGGTTAAGTTATCCTAGGTTGTGATTGAACTTACCGGCTCAGCGTTCAACCATTTCTTCGCTTCCCCCAACAGTGATAAGGGGAAAAGTGTCATCCTAACATAGCCAGTTAATACACCCGTAGGGATGAATGTGTCACTGATCTCCAAGAAGTTCCGTAGGTGGACTTATGGATCTTTATGTGAAATCCCCATAAACTGTCCACTTCTGATCAAAAGTTGCACCATGTTCTGTTTTAGCTCAAAGTTACCTCCAGCAACCGGTTTTTGAAAAGAGGTCAAATTCATCGCAAGTAGGATTACCACTTAGAAAACTGTCCTGCAAGCTGGTGGATCTTTAGCCATGATTGCAGGATTGTACTATTCCTCTTGAATTTGCTAGATTCGGTGGAGAAAGATTGGTTCAATCCTTAATTGGTGAAAGCATTACTTGGGTTTGGGGCTTCGTTCAACCAATTCCCTATCCCTTGCCAGCTTACTAGTCTGTAAACCTGTTTCTTGCAAATTCAATACCAAGACCAAGCATAAAGCACAAAAGAAATCTAAAACGTAAAACTAAAACTAAAATAGTTGCCAATTTACAAATCCCTGGCAACTACGGCAAAAGCTTGTTGCGCCCAAGGTATTAACATAACTGTAATTGCAAAGGTATAAAACATGTTTAAATCCTTAAACAAACTAAAGTAAAGATATAAAAACCCAAATTGAAGTGTTTTCCGGCCTACCTCCAAGTTTTAAAGTCGTCCAAAGTGTATAACATTAAGTTCAAGTGTCCTATTTATAGGAGGACAAAAATGTCAAAATTGACCTTGGGTTCGCGTCACGGCCTCTATAGCGGTATCTAGGGGATGAGACACACCCTAATCATGGATACACACAGTTTTTGGTCCATTTTAAATATTTATTTGTGTGTCACTCTCCCTATAGTGGTGGATAAGCCCCGCAAAGCGCCTTGGGATTCCAAGAGGTCCGTTTAACGTCAAATCTTGTCCCGTGCTTTTGTCCATCCATTCCAAGCCTTTTGATGTTGTTTCCACTTGATTTCCATCTTGTGTATCATTCATATATCATCATAATAAACTCACCAAGTATCCTATAGCATCAAACACCACGGATTAGAGCTCAAAACAATACAACATTCAAGACAATTACTTAAGCTAAGAACTAGTTTTGCCCATTTTGATCTTTAACTTATTGTTTGACTCTTGGCTTAATTTAATTAAACCTTGGACATTTTATACAAGTTGTCCCACACATAATTACATAATAATAACCTTAGGAAATCATTACACTCACTGTAATCCATCGAGATCAACTAGTCAAACACCTAGCTCAAGCTAGTAACTCTAGTTTTCTCATTTGAACTCTAAGTGACCAAATTAAGTACAGACTTGTTTGAAATGCAACTTAAACATTGTAATCGAGAACTTAAACACTTATATGCCCAATTATATAATTGTTAACAAATTAAGTACATAAGTAGTTCTCAAAACAAGGCTAAACAAGCTCGGATAACAACACTGAAGTGCATAAATCCACCTCAGATCAGATCCTTTAACTCAAGCCATTCTATATGGGGGAATAGAAATAGGACGAGTGTCCAAAACAAGATCTATCCTAAAATCAACCTCTCTATCGGGAGGAATACCAGGAAGGTCATCAGGGAAGACCTCGGGGAATTCATTCACCACCAGGACAGAATGAAAAAAAGACCCTCCGAGTTAGAATCTTTAACCCAGACCAGATGATAGAGACACCCATTGGAGATTAATCTCTAAGATCTAAGATATGAAATGAAACTACCCTTAGGATCTAGGGAACCACCCTACCACTCAATAATTGGCTCATTAGGGAATTTAAAAATGACCTTACGGGTCCGATAATCTAAAGAAGCATAGCATAAGTGCAGCCAATACATCCCCAATATGACATTGAAATCAATCATGTCTAATTCAAACAGATCCACCAAAGTCTCCAAACCACCAAAAGATACCGCACAACCCCTATAAACTCATCTAGAAACCACAGAGTCACCCATTGGGGTTATATAAAAGAGAGTTCACCCTGGATCAAGCAAATAGTACACATCACGGGAAAAGAGTTTCAACATACCAGTAACAACATCGGGAGATGCCTTGGATTCTTGATGAGAAGCTAGGGCATATAAGTGATTCTAGCCAATGTTGGTACAAGAAGCAGAAGCAACACCTTTTGGTGCAGAAGCTAATGAAGAGAAAATTGGAACCTTATTGTCCCCAGAAGAAACCCTAGAAGGACAATCACACTGCATATGGCCAACCTAACCAAAATTAAAACATCGTTTTCTTCCCTTCTCACATTGGCCATGTTGTGGCTTACCATAAAATCTGTAAGGAGGATATGATAGAGCGGAATGAGCCCCACCAGCCTGAGATTGGGCACCCTATTCCCTGTACCCTCCACAATGTTGAGAAAAATAATCACCCGACGGCTTCGGGTAAGGAGTACTAGCCATAAAGAATGAACTAGAACACCCCACTTCTTCTTAGACCACTTTCCCCCATATCTACCACTCTGTTGTTGGCCTCCACCCTGATCAGGAAATCTAAATTTCATGCTCTGCCCCTCACTACTCTCATCTTGCTTCTTTTTTTCTTCCTCAACTAGCTATATATACACCACAAGTCGAGAAATATCCATATCCTTATTCAACAAGGCAGCCTTACTCTCCAAAATCAATTCACAGGATAACCCAGAATCAAAATTACGCATTCTAGCTGTCATACTAGACACAAACTCAGGAGCATACCTAGACAACTAATGGAGTTTCAAGGAGACACCAACTCAGGAGCATACCTAGACAACTAATGGAATTTCAAGGCATACTTCTTTACCGACATCCTACCTTGACTCAAATTCACAAATTCCTCTACTTTCATCTTCCTCAGCTCCTGAGAAAAGATGCAGTCCAAAAAGGCAGTAGAAAAGTCATCCCATAGTGTAGAGTCAACATCACCTCCCCTAGAATGCTCCCATTCTTCGTACCACTGGTACTCCACATCTTTCAATTGATAGGTAACAAACTCCACACCTTCAACATTTAATGCATGCATAATATAGAAGATCTTCTCTATCTCGTCAATAAAAGCTTGAGGATCCTCCTCAACCTTAACACCAGTAAAAATTAGAGGACTCAATGTCATGAATTGGCCAACCCTTGTGGCCTCAGAAGATAGATTACTACGCTTGGACTGATAAGCCACCAGATAAGCCAACATATGAATAGATTGACGAAACTCAGCGTTCGTTATATCAGCTTGAAGAGATCAAAAAGGGCTAGAGGGAACCGGTGGAACTCTAGTAGGGCAATCAGGAATTAGACCCCTAGATCGAGTCTGCACCCCATAAGTAGGGTGTGTCCCATCAGAATTTTCCTCGAGTGGGACAAAGGAGTTTCCATGAGCTTCAAGTCAACGACGAGGCATGATCTGAAATGCAAAGAAACGGGAATTAGAGGAATTCATGATCTTAGACTCTATAGCTCGAAACAAAACAACAAAAAGGGAAACATTCCTAAATGCTTCATAGCCTCTCTCTTATAAGTGTGGTGCGCTACATACCTATAAAAGAGACTCTACTTGACACAGCTTTATGGACACCAACTGACAATGAACCTAGGCTCTGATACCAACTTTATCATGACCCAAACTAGGGCCTGGCCATGATGGGTATCTCAAGTCTCACATAAATGGAGACCACCCCCTTTACCAAATCAAACCAACACAACACCCTAAATGGAAGATGAGTTCCAATCATATGACAAGATAACACATAACAAAACTAATAATTGTTTATAATATGTCTATACCAATTGGTACCGAACAACCGTCCATCACCAAAGAAATCAACCAAACCACCCAAGTCCCAGTAATCCAATAAAGCCTATTCAAAATAGAAATCAATAGAATGTCGAGACATGCCCCCGATATTGGCCAAAACAAAATCTAGACAAGGTTTATGAAATAGGAAATAAGGACCATGAAATAAAGCCTTCAAAAGTATGAAAGTTTGCCACTTCAATGTCAACTCATGAACTAACTCGAGTACCTAATCACTGCGCAGGAAAAGTAAAAGAAGTTTTGGTGCTTGTATCGTATGGGGATACATCATTTGGAGATGGTTAGCAGTTGGAGTGCTAGCATTTAACTTTAGGATAGATGAACAAAAGAATGCCATGATAACATTTACAAAACCAATACAACATTCAATGCATAGTATCATGTGAAATACATAAACATATATAATACCATATGTTGGGGGTAAGGAACAAAGCGTAGCATGAACTTCGAAAACCTTAAACTGGGTTGTGTAACTTAACCAAAATAAGACAAGGCACCCACGGGCTATATAGGTCCAGATCTCCCCTAGTTGGAGGGGCTCCAATACGTGTAGCCACACAAACTAGAGAATATCCATATCCATATATACTTTTATAGGGGACTCGAACCTCCCGGCATAGTCAAGGTGACTTAGGCACCAATGTATACAATATGGTGGACTTGAAACTCCCATTCATATATTTATTCGGGTGACTCAAACCTCCCGTTCATCTAGACACCCGTATCGGCTAGCGTGGTTTACAACGTTATATCTTCGGACTCCATTTTCAAGGCCCGGCTACACATCCCTCTTTAAATCTCAATTCAAACATGCATTATATACACAAAAACATTAATCAAATTACTTACAAAAGGAATCCCATTGGTAACTGACACGACCCAAATCGGGGCCTTGTCATAATGAGCGTCCCAAGTTCGATCAGGATTAGAGACCACCTTCGTTACCCTACCCAACCTCCAACTGCCTGCCCTGAGTTGGATGAATTTCGAACATATAACAAGATAGCATAACATTTCACATAGAGACTATAGGATAGGATCATGATCATGACCAACCCAATTGAGTCCAACCGTCCAACCATACCAAGCAAAACCAAAACCATAATTCGGACCATAACCAAATAAGTTCCATTAATAATTAAATATATAATCCCAAAATAAAAGAGGATAGAATAACCAACAATACAGTCAGCTCGTGTCATCCCCAATACACCAATATCGATCCCGCCTATACCAACCCATAGTAGTTCCACAAAAGCCTCTAACCAAAAGAATACAAAAATCTGGTTGGAACATACCCCCAACCATAGAAAAAACCAATATCCATGAATAATCAAAAGTATGAAATAACATCGATGAAATAGATCCTTCCAAAAAGATTGAAGCTCACCACTTCAATCCAAAAATGACCCCTGAATATCTGAATGCTAAGAAGGAGGACTAGAAAGGTACGTTCCTGTATTGCGTAGGGATATAGCCACTCGAAGATGGGTTAGCGGGTGAACGCTAGCATGAATTTAGGATAAGGATAAAATAATGTCATTTAAGAAGACCAAGTAAAACTATACATATCCACACAACCCATTCATACATACAAATATATATATATATATAACCATGCCAGGAAAGAGAATCGGGTTTAGAATGCATTTAAACCTTTAACATGGGTATGTACAGTGTACCAAGAGGATTATCGTGTACCTCCTAAGTATCATAAAAGGTCTTCATAACCTACCCCTCATGTCGGCAAATATGAGTTTTCGATGTTCGTCCATTGGACTCCCACCTTTACAGTTAGCTTTCACACCTTGCTATTATTGCCCAATTAAACCATTTTCCAACCAAACCATTATTATTAACCAAAGATATTAGTAGTGGCATCGTCATATTGACTATAACTTGCAAGTATTGTCCTTAGACAAACCTTTTAGTGGTCAAGGGATTCACATGCACCCAAATACTCTGTTATCAAATTAACTTGGGGGATTTCCATGTACCCCACAAGTATTCATTACCATATTAACTTGGGGAATTCCTGTAACACCCCATACTTAATTACGTGCATTAGCCATGGTTATATGTGTTGGAGTATAAGTATTGATCCTAAGGTATATATGAGTTTAAGTATGAGTATTGATTATTTTGAGATTGTTTCAAGTGTATAGTTTGATTATATGTGTATAGGAATCGACTGTATTTATATCGGAATTTGCCCGTCGATGTTTCCATACGAAGTTTATTGAATAAGCTTTCCAACGATATAAATATTTCCAAAAACGGATAAGTTTCGGATATAATCGAGAACGTTCGAAACTATAAAACGGCGGCCGGGATAATTGTGAACAGTAAATGTGCAGGAAATTCAAACTACTGAGGCCTGCCAGTTTTTTGGGTCGACTTTGAACGATCGTAACTCTCTCAATATAATGAACTGGGAGGGCTTCGACCTATCAAAAGAAAGATCTTTGAGTCTTCTTTCCAATGCAATTGGTTCATCCAAATCCAACATCTGAGTAAGGAGTTATACTCGTTTTATTTCAGCCTCTCAAAACAGTTTTTTAGGGTCAACTTCAAACAATCATAACTCCTTGAAAAGGATGAACTGGTTGGCCTACTTTATATGAAATGAAATCCCTTTGAATTATCTATCCAAATATACCAATTTCCCCCAAATCCGATATCGGAGCAAAGAGTTATGGCCGATTTACTTTAGCCTATCAAAACAGTCCACCATAGACAGATTCGGATTTACTTAAATTTTTAAGGGCAATATGGTCATTTTCCATCATCTCTTGGACGAAAATTGGTCATTATATAGATATAATTGGTCTTATATCCATCAATTATCATCATATTATTGAGAATAAGGAAACCCTAGCCTAATTTCAACTCCAATTATCTTGTGATTCAACCGTGGAAAGTCCAAATTGATTCCGTAGTTGTGTTCATCGTCTCGAGGGCTTCGAGAAGCATCCCTTATTTGTTCCAACAGGACTTCGAAATCAAAAGGGCCATTTTATGGTAAGAATGTAAATTATGTTGGTGTTATTTATATGAATATGTATATGTATATATATATATATATATATATATATATGCATGTGAGCATAAGAAGTATGCTATTTGATTGTTGTTGAAAGATGATTGGGAAATGATGTTGGATTATGTTGAATTGTGAAGGGATGATGTGGTATTGAAATGATGATTATATATATATATATATATACACATAAACCTATTGTTCAAGTTGGTTTTTGGAATGTTTTGCAAATAGTGGTTGTATGGAATTATGGAAGAGAATTGTGGTGTTGGGTTGCTAATACTAGATGCCAAATATTTCATTGTAGATAAGTGATTTGTAAAGGCGGGAAGTTGTATTGAATTGGTATCCGAATCTACAACGAGGTATGTAAAGCATACTTTAACAATGTTCTTTGGCATGAAAACACCAATGTTCCATCAAGTAAGATTCCAAGGTTGTCCAAAAACATGTATTGTTCTACATTACCAACGAAGTTGTTTCCATTCTATAAAGTGTAAAAATATTTCATTGATATACCAAAAGGCTCCTATTTCATTGTTGTGATATTGATGATTCTGAAACACATTGTTGATGTACCAATGAGTCTTTATAACATCGTTATTGTATAGAAGGTCTATTACTTGATTCCTATTGATGTATCATTGTTCCAAATGTACTATATTGGCATGAACACTAATGTAATAATCTCAAAATCTTTTGAACTAAGTTGTTGGAAAGATCTCTTATGTGTGTTACTTGATATACGTGTGGGTGGTATCCCAGGGGCATAAGCCTAGCATGGGTCGATCCCAGTTGATATGTACTGGAGGCAGCCTAATGCTCACAGTACAGTACAATATTGATTATTGTTAGGTGGTTGGAGGTTCGGGAGGAGGAGGTAATGGCGAATGATAATTGTAAAGAATAAAATGAACGAATGTATACCGTTCCACAAATGTGTTCGAATTCACGAACCCAATTCAGATTAATGATAATGTACATGATCCTAAAAGTGTTTATGAAGTGTGGTTCACTTCTATTATGATTTATTCACTTTCGTCTGATTTTTCTGATCCCCTATATTACATATGATTATTTACAGCTTTACATACTCAGTACATATTTCGTACTGACGTCCCTCACGGGGGACCTGCATTTCATGCTGCAGGCACAGGTGCTTCAGGTCATTCGCAGCATAGATAGGAGCCAGATCATACAGCTATTGTTGGTGAGCTCCAGTTTGCTTTGGAGCTTTCCGAGTCGGTTCCTTATGTTTTGTTATTGTACAGGAGTCATGTGTGGGCGGGGGTTTGTCCCGACCCTAGTTATGTCATGTATATCCTAGAGGCTTTGTAGACATAAGGAAGGGTCAAGTCATGGGAGTTTATATAGTGATGTTATATTTGTATATGTGGTGGCCCCGACGGCCAAGTATTATATTATATATATATATTTGTGCGTGTTGTGCTGATACAGGGAATTAGACCCTTCTGTATGTAACGAAGTGCTGCCCAAATTTTTGGTGAATGTAAGGGAAAGTACAGGTATTTTAACGGGTTCTCCCGGACCTTCTCGGCTTCGGGTGCCAGTCCGGCCCGATGGGATTTTGGGGCGTGACAAAAGTGGTATCAGAGAGGTTCGTCCTAGTGAGTCTACAAAGCCGTGTCTACGTAGAGTCTTGTTTATCGGTGTGTTGTGCACCACATCTATAAACAGGAGGCTATGAACATTTAAGAATTGTTTCTTTTCTTCATGTCTTAGATCGTGCGATAGAGCTTATATTGTATATGAAGTCATAGTTGACCACTGAATCAGTTTGTTCCTCTTATTATAGTAATGATGCCGGTTACCAGAAGCAAAAATACCGGTAAGCAAGTAGATGTGGCTGCCGGAGAGGGGACTAGTAAGTCACCCACTATACCAGCTAATCAAAGTGAGGCTCCAGCTGAGCATGCATCAGAAACTTCCCCCAGTCCGGAAGAAATAAGGGGGAGGAGAACTATATCCCCAGAGCCACCTATTAATGCTGTTGATCAAGATCTTAGAAATGCAGTGCAACTTTTGACTCGTATAGTTGCTGGGCAAGTCCAAGGGCAAGCTATTCCTACCGTGGGTTCTAGCGGTACTGATAGGGCGGCTAATCTTCGGACGCAAGATTTTCTTAAGATGGATCCGCCTACTTTTACCGGATCCGATCTTAACGAAGATCCGTAGGACTTTATTGATCAGATCCAAAGAGCCCTAGAGGTGATGCACATATCGGGCAGAGAGATAGTGGAGTTAGCCGCGTATAGATTCAAAGGTGAGGCTATATATTGGTATGAAGACTGGAAACGGTCAAGGGGCATTGATGCACCCCCAGCTACTTGGAAAGAGTTCAAAGAGGCATTTATTGATCATTATCTTCCATATGAGACTCGTCAGGCCCATGCGGATCAGTTCTTAAATCTTCGGCAGGGTAATACAAGTGTGAGGGAGTATAGTCTTCGATTTAATTCCTTGTCCAGATATGCTCCTAATGTTATAGCTACTATGGATGACAGAGTTCATCGGTATGTGAATGGATTGGATTCGTATTTGGTTAGGGATTGTACTATTGCTGCACTGAATAAAGACATGGATATAGCTAGGATCCAAGCATTTGCACAGAAAATGGAAGATCAGAGGCAAAGTAGAACACAGGAATTTAAAAGCGGATCTTCGAAGAGGTCCAGATCTACAGGGTAGTTTATGGCGCCACAGGGAGGTTTTAGACCTCAATTTTCTGCTAGACCACCTAGGCCATTATTTTCTTATTCTGCAGCTAGTGCTCCATCACAGCATCAGGGGTTCAGAGGCAGTCACTTTGGGCAAAGAAGTGAGGGTCATAGTTCGCGATCTGTGGGTTATCATGGGCAAGGGAATATGAGCCAATCGAGACCTGCTCGAGAGCCATGCAATAAATGTGGAAGGCATCATATGGGCGTATGTCGAATGGGAACAAATGTTTGTTAGCGGTGCGGTATGATGGGGCATATGATGAGAGAATGCCCACGAAGGGGCGCAGGTGGCATAGCACGACCTTCAGGATCAGCTGTTGCATCATCGTCACCGGTATCTTATTCTGGTAGGGGTGCACGACCTGCGGGTCACGCTAGTAATGAAAAAAGAGTCGCCAGTTCCAGCGGGACTCAGAATTGTACTTATGCTTTAGCGGATCGACAGAATCTAGAGGCTTCCCCAGATGTGGTTACGGGTACGTTGTCCATATTTTCATTTGATGTATATGCTCTAATTGATCCCGGTTCTACATTATCATATGTTACTCCTTTGGTTGCTGGAAAGTTCAAAAGGACCCCCGAATTGTTAGACAAACCGTTGGAAGTGTCTACCCCTGTTGGGGAATCTATTATTGCTATAAGAGTTTATAAAGATTGTGTAGTAACTGTGTGTGGTCGAGACACGATGGCCAATCTTGTGGAACTAGAAATGGTAGATTTTGATGTTATAATGGGTATGGATTGGTTGGCGTCTTGTTATGCCAAAATTGACTGTTGTACGAAAAAGATGTATTTACATTTTCCTGATGAAGCAGTTATTGAATGGCAAGGTAAGATTAGCGCACCAAGAGGTAGATTTATTTCTTATTTCAAAGCGAGAAAAATGATTTCCAAGGGCTACATATGTCATTTAGTTAGAGTAAAGGATACGGAATCGGAATCATCAGATCTTCACACGGTACCAGTGGTAAATGAATATCCTGATGTATTCCCTGAAGATCTTCCAGGTTTGCCTCCTGAACGAGAAGTAGAGTTTGGTATTGATGTAATACCAGGCACCCAACCAATCTCCATTCCTCCGTATAGAATGGCCCCAGCAGAATTACGAGAATTGAAAGATTTGCTAGAGAAGGGATTCATAAGGCCTAGTATGTCCCCCTGGGGAGCACCAGTGTTATTTGTGCGCAAAAAGGATGGCTCGCTGAGGATGTGTATTGATTATCGGCAATTAAATAAGGTGACTAGTAAGAATAAATATCCTCTCCCAAGAATTGATGATTTATTTGATCAGTTACAGGGCGCCAAGTGTTTTTCTAAGATTGATTTGAGGTCAGGTTACCACCAAGTGAGGGTCAAAGAAAAAGATATACCCAAAACAGCTTTCCGAACAAGGTATGGTCATTATGAGTTTCTAGTTATGTCATTTGGGCTAACAAATGCACCTGCAGCTTTTATGGATTTGATGAATAGGGTGTTTAAGCCATTCCTGGATGTATTTGTGATAGTTTTTATAGATGATATTCTAGTTTATTCTAGATCAGAAGAGGACCATGCCAATCACTTACGACAGACATTGTAGACTCTTCGTGATTGTAAGTTTTATGCAAAGTTCTCTAAATGTGAGTTTTGGTTAAATTCGGTGGCATTTTTGGGTCATATTGTATCTAGTGAAGGGATAAAAGTTGATGCTCAAAAGATAGAAGCTGTGAAGAACTGGCCAAGGCCCACAACGCCTACGGAGATTCGTAGTTTTCTCGGGTTGGCCGGTTATTATAGGAGGTTTTTTAAAGACTTTTCTTCCATTTCAGCACCCTTAACCAAGCTAACCCATAAAGCATCCAAATTCCAATGGAATGATGCGTGTGAGGAGAGTTTCCAAGAATTGAAGAATAAGTTGACTTCTACACCCGTATTGGTACTTCCAGAAGGTACAGAAGGGTATACAGTGTATTGTGATGCTTCCAGAATTGGTTTAGGATGTGTATTGATGCAACATGGTAAGGTAATAGCATATTCTTCTAGACAATTGCGGCCACATGAGAAAAATTATCCTACACACGATCTTGAGCTGACAGCAGTTATTTTTGCTTTAAAGATATGGTGCCACTACTTATATGGGGTTCATGTTGATATATATACTGACCATAAGAGCTTGCAATATATTTTTAATCAGAAGGATCTAAATTTAAGGCAACGGAGATGGCTTGAACTATTAAAGGACTATGATGTTGATATCTTGTATCATCCAGGGAAAGCAAATGTGGTAGCTGATGCATTAAGTCGTAAGGCTATGATGGTGCCTATAGAAAGGCAAGGGATGGTTAAAGATCTTCACCAGTTAGCTAGTTTGGGAGTTCGCCTTCTTGAAACTCCGAATAAAGAGCTTATCGTACATAATGCTGCAGAATCTTTATTAGTAGCTGAAGTGAAAGAGAAGCAATATGCAGATCCTATTTTATTACAGCTTAAAGAGAACGTTCAGAGTGGTGCGACCAAGGCATTTGAGCTTACGCGAGAAGGAGTACTTCAGTGCCAAAACCGATTGTGTGTGCCGGATGTAGACGGGCTAAGAAAGAAGATTATGACAGAGGCACATTTTTCAAGGTATTCCATTCATCCAGGATCAACCAAAATGTATCAAGATTTGAAAGATATGTATTGGTGGAATGACATGAAGAAGAGCATTGCAGAATTTGTAGCTGAATGTCCAAATTGCCAACGAGTTAAAGTGGAACATCAAAAGCCCGGAGGCTATATGCAATGCATAGATCTTCCAATTTGGAAGTGGGACATGATCAACATGGATTTTGTTACAGGTTTGCCTCATATAGCTCGGAAATTTGATTCTATATGGGTGATTGTGGATAGGCTTACTAAATCCGCACATTTCTTACCCGTTAAGACCACTTACACAGTTGAAGAATATTCGAAGCTGTATGTTAAAGAAATAGTCCGATTAAATGGAGTGCCAACTTCTATTATATCGGATCGGGGAACTCAATTTACTGCAAACTTTTGGAAGTCTTTCCAACGGTGTTTGGGAACACAAGTGAATCTGAGTACAGCTTTTCACCCTCAGACGGATGGACAAGCAGAGCGCACCATTCAAACACTTGAAGATATGCTACGAGCATGTGTTATAGATTTTAAAGGCAGCTGGGATGATCATTTACCTCTTATTGAGTTTGCCTACAATAATAGCTATCATTCAAGTATCAAAATGGCACCATATGAAGCTTTATATGGGAGAAAGTGTAGATCACCAATAGGATGGTTCGAAGAGGGTGAAACTCTTATGTTCGGACCGGACCTTGTGTATCAAGCCATAGAAAAAGTCAAGGTGATTCAGCAACGGTTGAAAACAGCCCAAAGTCGGCACAAGTCATATGCGGATAGTAGAAGAAGAGAGCTAGAATTTTCGTTAGGCGATTGGGTATTTTTGAAGGTATCGCCAATGAAAGGGGTGATGAGATTTGGCAAGAAAGGAAAGTTGAGTCCACGATATATAGGCCCGTATAAGATTATTCGAAGATGTGGGCAAGTTGCTTATGAATTAGAGCTACCTCAGGAACTCTCATCAGTGCATCCAGTATTTCATGTATCGATGCTTCGAAAGTGCATCGGAGATCCGTCCCTTATTACTTCTACTGAAGATGTGAAAGTAACAGAAGATCTTACCTATGAGGAGATGCCTATTGCTATATTAGATCGTCAAGTTAAGAATATGAGAAATAAAGAAGTAGCATCGGTGAAAGTACTTTGGAGAAATCAACAAAGGGAAGAGATTACATGGGAAGCGGAGGAAGCAATGAAATCGAAATACCCTTATTTGTTTAAAGGTGAAAAAGAAGTGCAAGGAGGGCAACTGGAACACTAACAAGTGAGTTTTTACATATGCATAATATCTATATGATGACGTGAATATCAATTATGAATTCGAACTTGTTTCGGCTAAATAACTACATTTACATTCGAGGACGAATGTCCTTAAGGGGGGAAGGATGTAACACCCCATACTTAATTACATGCATTAGCCATGGTTATATGTGTTGGAGTATAAGTATTGATCCTAAGGTATATATGAGTTTAAGTATGAGTATTGATTATTTTGAGATGGTTTCAAGTGTATAGTTTGATTATATGTGTATAGGAATCGACTGTATTTATATCGGAATTTGCCCGTCGATATTTCCATACGAAGTTTATTGAATAAGCTTTCCAACGATATAAATATTTCCAAAAACGGATAAGTTTCGGATATAATCGAGCACGTTCGAAACTATAAAACGGCGGCCGGGATAATTGTGAACAGTAAATGTGCAGGAAATTCAAACTACTGAGGCCTGCCAGTTTTTTGGGTCGACTTTGAACGATCGTAACTCTCTCAATATAATGAACTGGGAGGGATTCGACCTATCAAAAGAAATATCTTTGAGTCTTCTTTCCAATGCAATTGGTTTCATCCAAATCCAACATCTGAGTAAGGAGTTATACTCGTTTTACTTCAGCCTCTCAAAACAGTTTTTTAAGGTCAACTTCAAACGATCATAACTCCTTGTAAAGGATGAACTGGGTGACCTACTTTATATGAAATGAAAGAACTTTGAATTATCTATCCAAATATACCAATTTCACCCAAATACAATATCGGAGCAAAGAGTTATGGCCGATTTACTTTAGCCTGTCAAAACAGTCCACCATGGACAGATTCGGATTTACTTAAATTTTTAAGGGCAATATGGTCATTTTCCATCATCTCTTGGACGAAAATTGGTCATTATATAGATATAATTGGTCTTATATCCATCAATTATCATCATATTATTGAGAATAAGGAAACCCTATCCTAATTTCAACTCCAATTATCTTGTGATTCAACCGTGGAAAGTCCAAATTGATTCCGTAGTTGTGTTCATCGTCTCGAGGGCTTCGAGAAGCATCCCTTATTTGTTCCAACAGGACTTCGAAATCAAAAGGGCCATTTTATGGTAAGAATGTAAATTATGTTGGTGTTATTTATATGAATATGTATATATATATATATATATATATATATATATATATGCATGTGAGCATAAGAAGTATGCTATTTGATTGTTGTTGAAAGATGATTGGGAAATGATGTTGGATTATGTTGAATTGTGAAGGGATGATGTGGTATTGAAATGATGATTATATATATATATATACACACATAAACCTATTGTTCAAGTTGGTTTTTGGAATGTTTTGCAAATAGTGGTTGTATAGAATTATGGAAGAGAATTGTGGTGTTGGGTTGCTAATACTAGATGCCAAATATTTCATTGTAGATAAGTGATTTGTAAAGGCGGGAAGTTGTATTGAATTGGTATCCGAATCTACAACGAGGTATGTAAAGCATACTCTAACAATGTTCTTTGGCATGAAAACACCAATGTTCCATCAAGTAAGATTCCAAGGTTGTCCAAAAACATGTATTGTTCTACATTACCAACGAAGTTGTTTCCATTCTATAAAGTGTAAAAATATTTCATTGATATACCAAAAGGCTCCTATTTCATTGTTGTGATATTGATGATTCTGAAACACATTGTTGATGTACCAATGAGTCTTTATAACATCGTTATTGTATAGAAGGTCTATTACTTGATTCCTATTGATGTATCATTGTTCCAAATGTACTATATTGGCATGAACACTAATGTAATAATCTCAAAAGCTTTTGAACTAAGTTGTTGGAAAGATCTCTTATGTGTGTTACTTGATATACGTGTGGGTGGTATCCCAGGGGCATAAGCCTAGCATGGGTCGATCCCAGTTGATATGTACTGGAGGCAGCCTAATGGTCACAGTACGGTACAATATTGATTATTGTTAGGTGGTTGGAGGTTCGGGAGGAGAAGGTAATGGCGAATGATAATTGTAAAGAATGAAATGAACGAATGTATACCGTTCCACAAATGTGTTCGAATTCACGAACCCAATTCAGATTAATGATAATGTACATGATCCTAAAAGTGTTTATGAAGTGTGGTTCACTTCTATTATGATTTATTCACTTGCATCTGATTTTCCTGATCCCCTATATTACATATGATTATTTACAGCTTTACATACTCAGTACATATTTCGTACTGACGTCCCTCACGGGGGACCTGCATTTCATGCTGCAGGCACAGGTGCTTCAGGTCATTCGCAGCATAGATAGGAGCCAGATCATACAACTATTGTTTGTGAGCTCCAGTTTGCTTCGGAGCTTTCCGAGTCGGTTCCTTATGTTTTGTTATTGTACAGGAGTCATGTGTGGGCGGGGGTTTGTCCCGACCCTAGTTATGTCATGTATATCCTAGAGGCTTTGTAGACATAAGGAAGGGTCAAGTCATGGGAGTTTATATAGTGATGTTATATTTGTATATGTGGTGGCCCCGACGGCCAAGTATTATATTATATATATATATATTTGTGCGTGTTGTGCTGATACAGGGAATTAGACCCTTCTGTATGTAACGAAGTGCTGCCCAAATTTTTGGTGAATGTAAGGGAAAGTACAGGTATTTGAACGGGTTCTCCCGGGCCTTCTCGGCTTCGGGTGCCAGTCCGGCCCGATGGGATTTTGGGGCGTGACAATTCCCTTGTACCCTATAAGTATATTAAGACAAACCATTCCAAAACCATTTAAACTATTTAGGGTTCAATTACCAGGTTCAAACCATGCAATAGTTCCATTAGAAATCCAATGACATGGTGAAATCATTATCATAGGCAATTTATCAAACATATTGGGGGCATAGTATTTCCAAAACCAGAGCCAATTACCAAACAACCATTCCCATACAACCAACTATCCAAAACCACCATTAATACATATATAAACATAAATAAAACATGTGAAAACCATAACCAAGAAGTTATAACCAAAACCCCAAATCATATTTGAAAACCCAAAACCATGCAATAATCAAACCATGAAAACATTGTATAAAACCATGCCTTTAGTTAGAACTAACGATAAGGGAAGAGAACATTCCTTAAACCAAGATGATTAAGGAGGTAAATCACCAAGACAAGCCCCAATTTACTCCTAAAGATAAAACCCTAGCTTTTTTGCCAAAGAGCACTAGAAAGGATTTAAGAGTGTTTTCTAAGTGTTTAAGCATAGAATAGAAGGGAAAATAATCTCCCAAGTGAAATATAAGTCATGAGACCTTATTAGGATAAGTGGGAAATGGTCCAGATTGACCTCACTTAAACTGCACTTAATTTCCATCATAGGGTACGATTGACCCTTAAGAGTCGTACCTATCCTGTATGAGTGGTACCCACCTTTCATACCCTAGGGTTTCCTCCTTGGACCCAATACTGTCCAAGGTGTGACACATAAAAACCTAAGTTGTAACTAAGGTATGACTAGTACCTATAAACCATACCCCTGACAGAATAGAATCCAGGAGGTTTTAACACCGTCCTCTGTACGAGTGCTAGGTACGACTCATACCCTGGCTTACTGCTCTTCGTGAGCCACTCATACTCAGATCCAACATAAGTTACCATAGTTAAGGTTAAGTGAAGTAACCAAACAACCCGTCTCTATCAATATGACTCGTACCACCCAAGTCATACCCATTCCAGTAACTAAATCCAATCGACCTACCAACGCTGGTCAGCATTTAACTGGACCATACTACTCATACCCAAGTGTACGACTTATTCCTCTAGTCGTACCCCTTCCAAAGACTAAAAATCTGGGAAATTTTCTAATGTCCAGAAACCTAGGTGTTTTAATCTTCTGCACTAGGAACATTTGTTCCCGAATGATAGACAAGGTAGGGGTAACCACACGTATGAGTCATTCAACAATATTCCTAATTTTTAACAAAGTTTAAAAACAAAGATGAAAAGATATCAACCTTTACATTAACAAACTCAGAAAATAAAGATGTGTTGAAGAACACATTCTTTCTGCACTAATCCTAGGAGCAGAAAATAGATGTTAATACTTGGACTTCATGTCCTCTTCCGTCTCCCATGTAGCTTCTTCCACCCTATGGTTTTTTCATAGAACCTTAACCAAAGCCACGTCGTTGGTTCGCAATCGATGAAACTGCCTATATAAGAGCTCAATCGGGACCTCTTCATAAGACAAAGAGTCTGAGATACCCAACCCCTCTAAAGGAACAATGGAAGAAGGATCACCAATGCACTTTCTTCACATGGAAAAATGAAATACCGAATGAATGGAGTTCAAACTAGAAGGCAACGCTAATTCATAAGCCACCTTACCAACATTTCACAGAACCACATAAGGACCAATAAATTGGGGACTGAGCTTTCCCTTCTCACCAAACTGCATTAATCCCTTCATGGGAGATACCTTTAAAAACATCCTATAACCAACCTCAAACTCCAAGTCTCTATGCCTTACATCCACATAGGACTTTTGGCAACTTTAGACAGTCTTAATCCTATCCCAAATCACCTTCACCCTTTCTATAGATTGATAAACCAAGTCCAAACCGAACATATCTGCCTCACCAAGATCGAACCAACCAATTGGAGATCTACACCTCCTACCATACAATACCTCAAAAGGGCCATACTAATACTAAAATGATAGCTATTATTGTAGGAAAACTCTACCAAAGGCAGATGCTCAACCCAACTACCACCATAGTCATCACACATGCCCGAAGCTTATCATCCAACGTCTGAATTATCCTCTCCACTTTCCCATCAGACTACGAATGAGAAGCAGTACTCATACTAACCTTGGTACCCAAGCCTTTATGAAAAGACTACTAAAAATGAGATGAAAAATGCATACCACGATTAGAGATAATCAAAATAGGTACCCCATGCAGCTTCACAACTTCCTGAAGATACAACTTTGAATAATTCTCTGCCAAAAAAGTAGTCCTCACTGGCAAGAAGTGAGCATACTTCATCATCTTATCCACAATAACCAAAACCGAATCAAATTAGTTTTGATACTGAGGAAGACGGGTAATGAAATCCATATTGATGACCTCCCATTTCCATTCAGGAAAATCAATTTCTTAATACAACCCACCAGGCCTTATGTGCTCAACTGTAACTTATTAACATGACACGCACTTGGCTATAAAATCAACCACATCTCTTTTCATACCATTCCACCAATACATCTCCTTGAGATCATGTTACATCTTTATCAAGCCAAAATGTACAATGTAGCATGATTTATGAACCTCAACCAAGATCTTTTCCCATAAACCATCAACATTTGGAATGGACTACCTCACTTGGTACCGTAAAGTACCGTCACCAGAGATCTCGAACACCATTACCATTTACATACCCATATTTCTCTTGATTTTTATTGAGATAGGATCTAGCACTTGTTTCTCCTTAATCTCATCACCAAGAAACGATCAAACCACTTCCTATAACATCATACCACCATCCTTGAAGTCTAAGAGACAAACTTCAAGATAAGCTAAGAGGTAAATATCCTTCACTAATTATAGCTTTTCTTTCTCCACATGATCCAAACTCCGCATAGACAAACTGCTAAGAGTATCAACAACCACATTAGCTTTACCTGGGTGATAGTAAAAACTCATATCATATTCCTTGAGAAGCTCCAACCATCTCCTCTATCTGAGAGTTATCTTCTTCTGAGTAAACACATATTGTAGACTCTTATGATCATAAAAGATGTCTACCTCTACTCTATATAATTAATGTCACTATCTTTTAAAGCAAAAACCACTGCCAACAACTCTAAATCATGAGTTGGATAATTCCTCTCAGGCACCTTTAACTGCACAAAGTATAGGCAATCACCTTCCTCTGCTGCATCAAGACACAACCAAGACCCGCCCTAGATGCATCATAATAAACCACAAATCCCTCACTGCCCTTAAGCAATATCAAAATCGGAGCCAAAGTTAGCTTGTCCTTAAGCTTCTCAAAGCTCCCTTCACATACTTTCGACTAAAAAAATTTGGCCTTCTTATCAATTAATTAGCTCAAAAGAGCTGCTATCATAAAAAAAATTTCCTTAAACCACCGATAATACCCAGCCAAACCCAAGAAGCTCCAAATATTGGTTGGAGTCATGGGTCTAGGCCACTTTTTAAACACCACCACCTTTTGAGGGTCCACTGTTATCCCCTCGCTAGAAATAATATGACCATGAAAAGTCACAGCATTCAACCAAAACTTATATTTAGAGAATTTGGCATACAACTATTGTTCCTTCAAGGTTTGCAGTACCACACAAAGGTGATTAGCATGATCTACCTCACTCTTGGAATAGACCAGAATATTATTAATAAAAACAATGACAAAGAGATCCAAGAACTTCTTGAAAGCCCTATTTATCAAGTCCATAAATGCCTCCGGAGCATTAGTCAAACAAAATGACATCACTAAGAATTCAAAGTGCCTATACCAAGTACAAAAAACCATCTTAGGGATATTCTCCTCCCTAATCTTAACCTAATGATACCCAGACCGAAGATCTATCTTAGAAAAGAACTTGGCACCTTGCAACTGATCAAACAAGTCATCTATCCTTAGGAGAGGATACTTGTTCTTGACTGCCACCTTATTCAACTACCGATAGTCAATGTACATACGAAGAAAACCATCCTTCTTGCACATAAACAACACTGGTGCACCCCACGGGGATATACTAGGATGAATAAACCCTTTATCTAGAAGATCCCTAAGTTGCTCCTTGAGTTTCCTCAACTTAGTTGGAGCCATTACATAAGGAGAAATAGATATTGGACGAGTGTTTGCAATTAAATCAAGACCAAACTCTATTTCCTTTTCCGGAGGAACACCAGGAAGATCATCTGGAAAGAACTCAAGAAACTCATTTACCACCAAAACTGAATTTAGAGAAGGACCTTCGAAGTTAGAATCCTTAACCCAGACCAAGATATAAAGACAACCCTTAGAGGTTAACCTCCGAGCTCTAAGATTGGAAATAAACCTCCACCTAGGATCTAGGGAACCACCCTTCCACTCTATAATTGGTTCTCTAGAGAACCTAAAGAAAACCTTATGGGTTCGATAATCTAAGGATGCATAACAAGAGTGTAACCAATCCATCACCAGAATGACATTAAATTCTACCATATCCAGTTTAAATAGATCCACCAAAGTCCTCCACCACCTACAGATATCACACACCCTCTATAGACCCTTCCAATAATAATTGTATCACCAACTGAGGTAGAAACAAAAAAAGGATATGAGATAACCTCAAGATAAAAACCAATACATACAGCCACAAATAGGGTCACATAAGAAAGAGTGGACCCCATATCAAGTAGACAATACACGTCACGAGAAAAGAGTTATAACATACCATTAACGAGATCAGGTGATGCCTCAGATTCCTACTGAGATGCAAAAACATACAACCTATTCTGGCCTGTACATGTACCAGAAACAGGAGTAGATGTAGAAGTCGCACCACTAGGTGCAGCAGTAGAAGACAAAGCAACCGAAGCTTTGACCACTCCCAAAGCATCCTTTTTGATAGGACAATTTATGAGTATTTGGCTTGGCTAGCCATATTTAAAACACTTGTCCTGCCTTCGTCATAATAACCCTGATGATGACGACCACAAAATCGACAGGAGGGCATAAATAAGCTGACTGATCCCTACTCACTTGACATTGGGCAATTTATGCCCAAAAATTATAACCACCTTTTGGAAGCCTATTACCCAACTACCTCAGGTAAAGAGCACTAGTAGTGGAGAAGGAACCAAAACTTCCCCACTTCTTCTTTGTCCATTTACCTCCATCCCGACCGCCCTACTATTGAGCACCACTCTATTCAGAGAATCTATTCCTCTGACCCATTCTTTCCCCAAACTCCACATGTTTCTTCTTTTCTTTCTCTACCTGCTATAAGTGGACAACCAACCTCGAAATGTCTATATCCTTGATTAGCAAAGTAGTCTTGATTTTAAGAACTATATCCTAAGATAGCCTAGAAGTGAACTTTATCATTCTCTCACTCATGTCAGCCACCAAATCAGGAGCATACCTTGACAGTTGATGAAATTTCAAGTCATATTCCTTGAAAGACATTTTAGCTTGCTTGAGATTTACGAACTCCTCCATCTTTACTTCCCTCATATCTTGGGGAAAAAACAATCCAAAAAAGTATTAGAAAAAGCATACCATAAGGACAACTCCTCCATATCATATCTATCCCTATCCCACTCCTCATACTATTGGTACGTAACATCCTTGAGTTGATAAGCTATAAAAGTTACACCTTCTATATTTGTGGCTTGTATCACCCAAAATATCTTCTCCATTTTATCTAAAAAAGCCTGAGGATCCTCCTCCACCTTTACACCAGTAAAAGTAGGAGGATTTAACTTCATAAATAGTCCAACCCTTGTGGCCTCAGCAGATAACCCACCAGATGCATCCCGCTCAATCTGAGCAACAACCAACTGAGTAATAGTATGAATTGACTAATAAAATTCCACATTAGTCACCTCACCTTGAAGAGGACTAGTAGCAACTGGGGGAACTCCTGAATAATCAGGGACAGGACCTTTAGAGGTACCCCATCAATATTATCCCCAGAAGGGACAAAAAAGTTCCCTTATGTTCCAGATCATCGAGTTATGATCTAAAAAGTGAACAACCAAGTATTAGAGAAGAATTCCAGGACTTAGACTCCAAGAATGAAAATAGAATACCAAGAAAGTGAAACATTCCTTAATTCCCTGTAGCCTCTCTCTTATGAGTGTGACGCACTACACACGCCTAAAAGAGACTCTACCAGACACTACTTTATGGACTCCCAATTGACGATGAACCTAAAGCTCTAATACCAACTTGACATGACACGACCCGGGGCCTTATCGTAATGCGCATCCCAAGTCTGACCAGGACTGGAGACCACCCCCATTACCCAACCCAACCTCCAGTTGCCTGCCCTAAGTTGGCTGAATTTTGAACATATAACAAGATAGCATACCATTTCACATGAAGACTCTGGGATAGGATCATGGTCGTGATAGACCCAACTGAGTCCAACCGTCCCATACCAACCATTAAACCATACCAAGCCAAACCAAAACCATAAATCTGACCATAACCAAGTAAGTTCATTAATAATAAAATATATAATCCCAAAATAAAATAGGATGAAACAACCAATAATACAGTCAGCTCATGTCGACCCCAATATCAATACCAATGTTAAGGCTAGCACCAATACTGATACTGCCTACACCAACCCATTGTAGTTCCATAAAACCCTCTAACCAAAAGAATACAAAAATCCAGTTAGGATATGCCCCAAATAATAGAACAAACTAATATTCATGAATAAACTGAAATATTAAATAACATCCATGAAATGGAGCCTTCCGAAAAGATGTAAGCTCACCACTTCAATAAAAAGCTGACCCCCAAGTATCTGAATGCTAAGTAGGAGAAGTAGAACAGTTGGTTTCTGCATCACGTGGGGATACAACATCCCGAAGATAGATTAGCGGGTTAAAACTAGAATTAACTCAAGATAAGGATAAAATAATGTCATTTAAGAAAACCAAGTAAAACTATCCACATTCACAAAACCCATACATATATATAACCAAGTCGGGAAAGGAAATTGGGTTTAGCATGTATTTAAAACCTTTAACCTGGGTATTTAAGGATTAACCATCCTAAAACCATCCACGGGCTATATGGGACCAGTGTAACCCCCTGAACGAGCCCCGATATATGTAGCCCCATGAATCAAAGATACCATATGAGTTAGGGATTCCTATGTACCCTTCACTCTCTATGATACATATGTACAGTGTACCTAGAGGATTCCCGTGTACCTCCTAAGTATCATATAAGGTCGCCATAACCTACCCCTCATGTCGGCAAATATGAGTTTTCGGTGTTCATCCATTGCACTCCCACCTTTATGGTTAGCTTTCACACCCCGCCATTATTTCCTAATTAAAACCATTTTCCAACCAAACCATTATTATTAACCAAGACTATCAGTAGTGGTATTGTTATACTGACTATAACTTGCAAGTATTGTTCATAGCCAAACCTTTTAGTGGTCAAGGAATTCCCATGTACCTATAGACCCTATTATCTAATTAACTTGGGGGATTCCCATGTACCCCACAGGTATTCATTATAATATTAACTTGGGGGATTCCCTTGTACCCTATAAGTATGTTTATTAAGACAAACCATTCCAAAACTATTTAAACCATTTAGCATTCCATTACCAGGTTCAAACCATGCAATAGTTCTATTAGAAATCTAATGACTTAGTAAAATCATTATCATGGGCATTTTATCAAACATATTGGGGCATAGTATTTCCAAAACCAAAGCCAATTACCAAAAAACCATTCCCATGAAACTAATTATCCAAAACCACTATTAATACATATAAAAGCATAATTAAAACATAGGAATACCATAACCAGGCATTTATAACAAAAAATGCCAAATCATATTTGAAAACCCAAAACTATGCAATAATCAAACCATGAAAACATTTTATAAAATCATGCCTTTTGTTGGAACTAATAGTGAGTGAAGAGAACATGCCTTAAACCAAGATGATGATGTAGAGAATCACAAAGACAAGCACCAATTTACTCCTTAAGATGAAACCCTAGCTTCCTTTGCCCAAGAACTCTAGAGAGGATTTAAGAGTGTTTTCTAAGTGTTTAAGAATAGAATAATAGGGCAAATAACCATCCAAGTACAATATAAGTCATAGGACCTTATTAGGATAAGTGGGGAAAAGTACGGATTGCCCTCACTTAAACTGCACTTAATTCCCATCATAGGGTACGACTGGCCCTTACGAGTTGTACCCATCCTGTATGAGTGGTACCCATCTCTCGTACCCTAGGCCTTCTCCCTTGGTCCTAACACTGTCCAAGGTATTACACACCAAAACCTAAGTCGTATCCAACTATACGACTAGTACCCATAAACCGTACCCCTGGCAGAATAAAATCCAGGAGGTTTGAACACCGTCCCCTATATGAGTCCTGAGTATGACTCGTACCCTAGCTTACGGAAAATGGTGAGCCACTTGTACACAGATCCAACCTAAGTTACCAAGTTTAAGGTTAAGTAAAGTAACCAAACAACCCGTATCCACTGATACAACTTATACCACCCAAGTCATACCTATTTCAGTAACTAAATCCACCCTACCAACTAACAGTAGTCAGCATTTGACTGGACCATACCACTAATACCCAAGTGTATGACTCGTGCTCCTAGTCATACCCCTTCAGAGACTAGAAATCCAAGAAATTTTCTAAGGTCCAGAAACTAGGGTTTTCAGTATCGTCTTACCAACCCCACTTGCAAGCGTACAAGATCCAATAACCATTATTAATCAATTTGGGGCTCGAACCCATTATCTAAACAAAGACATCAATTCAATTCAACATTTTAGGGACTTGAACCTTTTTGGTATTTCAAATCAATGTATGGCCAATAAGGCCAACAAAAAACCATTTACCAATCATTATCACTCTTAATGTGTATGCATGTGATGGTTGAGAATCCCTTAATGGCATTAGAATTGGAAATGAAATTAACTGTGGCATGTAGTTGCATAAACTGGATAGGAAGTGACTAACATTGTGACATTATACCATGTGAGTGTGAGGCATTACCTGATTCCCAGTATGTATGGAATCTAGAATTTTCCTGGTTTTTTTTACCTAGAATGTAGGATAGTTGGTTAGGAGATAATCATAGGCCAATTTTCAAATTAGTCCACTCAAGCCTAAATGCCAAACCAAGTGAAATATGAATCCTTTGATCCAAAAGTTGAGCCTAATTGACCTATTTCTGTTGTGTACACCGATTTTACCTTCTTGTTTAACTATAATGAACATGTTCTTGGCCCTGGTCCTCCATTGACACTATGGACCTCAACTTAGGCAAATTGCCTAAGTTGAGAGTAGCTATTGTAGGGGTACATAGGGAAAGATAAGTATGAACAAAGAAGTGTAGAGAAAAAATGAATAAGGGAAGATGCATTGAAAATAAAATAAAAATTGTAATAAAAAGAAAAGGAAAAGAAAAGAAAAAAGAAAAATGAGAAAAAAGAACCGCACCCGACCCACAAATAGGCCTGAAAGAGAATAAAATGGAGAAATAAGGGCGAAGTCAATAAAATGATTGTAGAAAAAGTGGACAATAAATAAAACATTGTGCCAAGGAGGTTAAGTTATTTAAAAGATACCTAATATACCATAACCATCCCCAAGCCTACCTTAAAAGATTAACAAAGTCCTTTAGTGATCCTAGTCTAGCCGTTTAAAAATTTAGGTAATGAACATAAGTGCAAGCCTATGGCGTCTGTGTACAATGATTGGAACTTCTTTGTGAGTATGAGTGTCTCTAGACCGTCCCTGAAATAATAAAATGAATCAAGCTGAGTGATAGGGACTTCTTTGAATGTGAGGATGCATGGGTTACGATGTCAAGTTACTTATCTGTTCAGGTAGTATGTATTACTTGGGTCTAGTTGTTCATTGCTAACGTAATGCTATCATTATATTTTTGTCTGTCATATTTTTGTACCAAGTCATTATACAAGGTAGTTTTTTTTTAACAATAAAATATGAGGGGGTAAAAAGGTGTTCATGAGCTGAATAATAAATCAACTGCCAAATATGTCACAGAGTCTTCAAAAGTTAAGCATAGTGTCTTTGTGGGTGTAAATTATGGTTTACCTAAGGACATGTAAAAGTCTAAGTTGAGGGTGTTGATGCTCCATGGAAACATAGCATATTCGATCCTTAAAACAAAGAATTTATGCTTGAACTTAGGTTATATTGTTGGATATGATGTGGTTTTGTGTGTTGTATAGGTTAAACAACTTAAAATTGGTGTTGGGATGACAAATATAAGAAAAATCTATAAGGAAGTTGAAATCTTATCTGCCTATGAGTCATCAAGTCATTATACGACTCGTAGCTTTACTCATTAAGAAGACACTGGAAAAAGCAAAACTGAGAAATCAAGTAAAAAGTGGCCAGGAATAATGACTAAAACTCTTAAGATATGGTTGTAACTCATAATGAGAAGTCATAAAGAAACAAGTGTTCAAAGCCCTAAAAGTCTAAGTCTTAAGTGATGACGAGTGAAGACCATGAGTCGTAAGGATAGGCTACGACTTGTGGTGATGAATCATAAGGATAACAGAAGTAGGAACCCCTGAATATCAGCCACTAGAATGCATACGACTGGCAACGTACAACTCATAAGAATACCTTATGAGTAGACCACGCGAGTCATAACGAGTGTCATCTTACTTTTTCGATTCCATTTTTATTAGGACTTCTTTATTATTTTAAGACACTATAACTATGTTAGAGTTATTCCTATATTATTTCACGCAGTTTTACATTACTTTTGATACTTTTATCATACATTGATCATTGAGATTTTTGGTTTATTACTCAATTGAAGACTTTGGATTTTCTCTCTTTGATTACTGTAAAATTAATTACATGTATTCTTTATTGATTATCATGGATTGTTGCATGAACATAAGAGACAAATTTTCTTGACTAGGGTTATGGGAACCCTAGCAGATTATCTGCGTAAGAGAAGTAGGAGATTTATCTATTTGACTATCGTTGCATGTATTAAAATCTTCTTCGTAGTTATTGAACCCAAGCTACTGCAGAGGCTTGGGTATTGCCTATACTCGAGATCATCCTTACAAGGGAGTTTGTGATTGGGAAAAGGAGATTATAATAGTAATTCGAGGCTACCAACCCTCATATAATAAACTCAAAACTCAAAAGTTGAGAGTTGTACTGAGGTTAAAAACAAGGGACAATAAGGAAATTCCCTGAGACTCACAAGGTAAAATATGAAATCTATCAATACATTCACAAGACGATTAATAGTACATAGCTTGTCAACTTTGCATGTAGAGCGGGAGGTTTAGGAGGATTGAGTATGAGAATCTTATGTGGTTGTGAAGCCAGGGGAACACAACCCTAGTATTCTTCTTCTATTGTTTACAAAACCAAGCATTCAAGTTTTATTACTATTTACTTTTAACTTTAAATCCCCCCTATTTACTTTTCTGCATTGCTCATGGATTTTGTTAAGTTTGAGATACTATTCAACATTTTCCCAATGCGTTCGACCCCAACCTGATTTGGGTTACTATATTTAACATCGAACACAACATACTTCTTTAAAGGTTAGTTCTTGGGAGAGATCAAGCTCCCCTAAATTAAAAAGTAAAAATTGTCGCAGCGACTATGAGTCACGTCATGAATCATGACGTCTGGATACGTGTCATCGCCATGACTCATAGTTTGAGAAGAGACATAGGGCCTCCACACTGTTTACCTTACGAGTCATACCCTATAACTGGTACACGGACCTTGCTACTCGTAGGGTCCTAATCATAACCACAACAGTGACTTGGGCACCTATACTTGTTTGACTAGGAAGGCACCCTATGACTCGTAAAGAGTCATTACGACTTGTGACATCCCAATCATAGTCATAAATGGTCACCATAAAACTCAAGCCTCGTGACCCATAAGGAGACCTTATGACTCGTTTGGTGAGATATAGTATGAGTAGTGAGCTCCAAACTGAAGAAATTTTTAGAGGCAAAAATCTAGAGTGTTACATTACCCCCTTCCCCCTCCCCCAGGATCATTCATCCTAGAATAAGGAGTCAAACCATCCATTAGCATGATTTTAAGACAGATAAACAACCACAATTCCTTTAACATAGTCAGAAAATGAAAAGAGTAGGAAAACCCATACCTTAAGCACGACAGATACTTAGACTTCATGTCCTCTTTAGCTTCCTAAGTAGCTTCTTCGACATTTTGGTTCCTCCATAGAACCTCTACCGAAGCCACATCCTTAGTACTCAAACGACAGACTTATCTATCAAAAATCTCCACCGAGACTTCTACATAAGAAAAAGAATCCAAGATACCAACACTTTCGATAGGAACAAAAAAAAGGATCGCCTACACACTTCTTTAACAACGAAACATGGAACACCAGGTGAACAAAACCCAAACTCAAAGGCAAATCCAACTCATAAGAAACCTTCACCACTTTCCTCAAAATCAAGTATGGACCAACATAATGGGGGTTGAGCTTCTCTTTCTTCCCAAACCTCATAATTCCCGTTATAGGAGATACCTTTATGAACATCGAATCACCAACCTTGAACTCCAACTCTCTTTGTCTCATATTCGCATAGGACTTTTGGAGACTTTGAGATATCTTAAGTCTATCCCAAATCAACTTCACCTTCTCTATGGCTTGTTGGAACAAGCTTGTACCAAACAATTTGGTCTCACCAACCTCAAACCACCTAATCGAAGATCTACACCTCCTACCATAAAGATCTTCAAAAGGAGACATCCCAATAATAGAGTGATAACTATTATTATACACAAATTCAATGAGAGGCAAATAATCTGCCTAACTACCTCAAAAATCAATCACACAAACCTTTAGAATATCTTCTAAAGTCTGAATAGTCCTCTCTGCTTGTCCATCCATCTGAGGGTGGAATTTGGTGCTAAGGTTTACCCATATGCCAAAGCCTTTCTGAAACGAATTCCAAAAGCGAGAAGAGAACTGTTGTAATACCCCAAGAAATTTTTCGTTGAAATTTTATGCGTAAACGTGTTGGGTTCTATCTTCTAGAATGAATTATAAATTTTCCATGTGGAATGTCTTAGATTATGACCCACCATTGCGTAGAGTATCGAATAAACTTTCCAACTATATGTGGAGCATCCAAAACGGACACCCGAGAGACGAGTTATGAACATTTTGATCAAACCGTGAATAGTAGTGAATAGTAAAACATGCAGGAAAAAAAGTACTGAGGCCTGGCGTATTTTTGCTCCAACTTTAAATGATCATAACTCCTTGTAAATAATTATCTGGGTGATCTAATATATATCAACGAAAAGCTCTGCGAGTCCACTTTCCGATGAAATTGGTTTCATCTAATTTGTCTATCAGAGCAAAAAGTTATAGTCGATCTACTTCAGCCTATCAAAAGTGAATTTTTGGGTCAACTTCAAACGACCATAACTCCTCGTAAACAATGATCTGGGTGAGATACTATATATCAACGGAAAGATATGAGAGTCCTATTTCTAATTAAATTTGTTTCATCTAATTTGGATATCGGAGTAAAACGTTATGGTTAATCTACTTCAGACTATCAAAACAGTCCACTAAAGGATAGATGCGAGAATTATTTGATTTTTAGGGGTGTTTTGGTCATTCCCCCTCACCCAAAATCCATCCAAACCCTATATTAAATCCTATTAGAAGTATTATATGTTATATTTCATCAAATTCCCTCAAAAAGAAAACCCTAAGCTCCTACATCCAACTTCAAGAACCTCCAAAGTTCACCATTAATTCTGCAAATTTATTCAAGATTCCAAGTTCCTAGTTCAAGAACTCCAAGAACCATCATTCAAAGGCACGATTAACATCTCAAAAATGAGTATCGATCTAAAGTTCATCATTCAAGGTATGTGAGGTTTTTCAACAAGAAATCTCTTTCGTTCTTGTGCCCAAAAGTAATTTTCCTTACAAAGGCATGATTTTTTTTTTTTTTTTTATGAATTTGAAGCATGAACCCATATCTTATGATAATTATTATTAAATCTTGATGTTTATGATTTTGAAAGATGAATTTACATGTGTGGTGATATAAAGCATGAATTTTGAACGATATTTATCATGATTTTGATATTTGGGTCGCGAACCCCATTTAAAATTGTGTTTTTGAGAAAATATGTGTTATAAGCACGTTGATGTTGAATATTTGAGATGTTTTGAATGATTTTACCTTTTGGTCGTGAATGAGTTATTTTGAACTCAACTGTAAAAGAAATTCACGTTTTTATTGATTATGATAAAGGGGTAGCAAATTGGCTCCCGATGAAAATTGCTGAAGTGTTTATTGTGGATTTTCTTTAATGTGAGCCTGAGGCTGATTTAAATTTCTGATCTAAGTCCGGGAGTAATCTTTAGCACCGAGTGGGAGGTATAAAGTGACCTTAATTTCCTAGAACTACATTCCCCCATAGGATGTGAGCCTGAGGCTGATTTATATAGTGATCACTAGTGTTTTTGAATTGATACTGAAAGTCCTACTCCATTGGTAAGGATAGGACGACTCTCCCCAATGTGGGTTGTACGTTGGACTCCATGTAGCTCACATGGTTTATGTCGGTTATAGGATCTCTCAATGTGTGAGTGTGTACTCTTCTATCTGAGATGAAAACATATTTGCTTAAAAGGCTGAGTTTGAGAAAGTCATTATTCTTAAAAGATTTAAGGAATATATTCTAATGAGAATTGACATAATATTTGATTGTTTTGATGATTTGAAATTGAGATGAAAGTGAATTGAAAATTTATTGTAATGACTCACTTGTTTTACTTTACATGTATTATTCATTCATATTTTTGATGATTTAATTCGAGCTAAGTGAGTCATATATATCAGCATGCATAATTTTATAAACTATGATGATAGTAAAATATTATTTTATATATGCATTGCACCCCCATATGCTCGGTATCTTTCCATGGTACTGACCCACATATTCGTATGTGGGCTACATTTTCTCGGAATGTAGGTACAAGGTATAGTTACACCTTCAGATCTAGTCAGTTCATGGTATCCAGTCAGCAAGTGATGAGTCCTTTTGATTCAAGGGCTTGAGTTAGTTATGCAGAGTTTATAGTGTTGTATTTTCTTTATTTAGTCATATTGAGTTGGGGTAGTCGGGATTCATGACCCGACTACCTACAGTCAGTACTAGTAGAGGCTTCATAGACAGTCAGTAGAAGTTGATGTATTTTGTTTCAATTTTGGTTGTAAAGGCCGAATTGTAATCCTGTAAAATTCCAATTTTGTATTGATCAGATTCAGAAAAGAGTTAATTTCTGCTGATTTATATGGATTTGTATTTTTATTCAGTTGCTTATGAGTTATGCCAGTAGAAGGGTTAGCTTGGGGTCACTTGTGACCCTAAGCACCGTGTGACGTCTCGGGACCCTATTGTGGGGTGTTACAAACTTGGTATCAGAGCCTGGTTCAAGTGTCCTAGGGTGTCTATGAAGTCGTTTCTAGTAGATTCTTGCAGAAAGGTATGGAGACGTCTGTACTTTTCTTCGAGAGGCTACAGGGCATTTAGGAAATGTTTCCCTTCTTTCAAGTCTAAGATCGTGCTATAAAAAGGTTCTCCAAGAAGCTTATATAGATTCTCATCTTACTCTATTCTGGCCAACTCTACCTCCTTTTCCAGGTATCAAAAATAGTTAAGCTTAATTCTCCGTAGATAGTTATGGGATTGTAAGAGAGCTAGAAAGTATCCTGCCAGTGCTTTTGAGTTTCAAAGATTGAAGTACTTTGTTCATGTTCATAAAAGTCATGAACTAAGCCTAGGTTAGATGTGCTTTCAGATTTCTCCTCTGAATCTACAATGTTAATCTATACTTCTCCCTTTATGTATTATTTTTTAGATAACATGATTCACAAGCTCCAGTTCTTCCCCAGGTAATACTTCTATATTTTCTAGAAGAAATTTCAAAAGTTACACAAAGGGCTTGAGAGGAGCTCTCTAGTGTGTTAAGTTCCTTAAGTTGAAAGTTATGCCCTCATTCTTATGAGTTATTTAATTAAGACAGAGTAAGGTGTATTCTTAGATCGTTGAATGTTGTGTGTCAAGTTTCTATCTCTTGTATTATGTAATCTTGTTATCATTATGTTTGTGAAAAATCAAAGTCTAGTGAAGCCGTGTGGGGATCTTTCGATTCACTAGCATAGCTTCTTTGTTATTCATCTCATTTTCTTGTTCAAAATACAAACCAAAGTCTAGTGAAGCTGTGTGGGGCCTATTTCGATTCACTAGCATAGTTACTTTGTTATTCATATAACTTTCTTGATCAAAACACAAAACCAAAGTCTAGTGAAGCCGTGTGAGGCCTATTTCAATCCACTAGCAACTTGTTGTTCATCTTGTTCCTTGTGCTGGCTGAAAATGTGGGATGTGGAGGTGTAGTAGTAAGAAGGATGGTAAGTGTGATTTGTTGAGTATAAGTATAGAGAAATCCCTTTTTGCATGCAATTGGGTTAATAGGAAGTGATATAGTTTGTTTGAGGTATGAAACGGGTGTTGATGGTATTTGTATGACAGAAAGTATAGGTTAGTGATGGAAGTACTCGGTGGGTAAGTGTTGTTAATCTAGGCGCTCTCCAGATTGCAAGAGGAAGTTAAGTTAAGACGTAGAGAGCTATGAACTATGTTAAGTTGTGTATGAAGGATAGATAGTAGTGACGGGTGAAAGAAGGATGTGTTAATGGATTGTGAATAAGATAGGCTATATGATTAGGACCAATTATTATTGTTATGAAGTTTAAGTGGGCTAGTGTTCATGGATGTGTTGTTTTATAATCTTCACGTGGGAGTTATGCGTGAGATGGAGTTGTAAATTATGTGAAGTGTGAGACCTTAAGTTTGAACGATTGGTGATCATGAAGCCGAATGTGACGGTTTTCGGATTAATGGTATTAGTTGCCGGAAGTGACCTAATAGGCTTGAACAGTGTACATAAGAGTTTAAGTGTAGTTGACTTGTAATTAAGTTTAATATTATATTATGATGAGAAAGTTTACCCAAGATATTATGGGACTGCTTTAATTTCGAGGATTAGTGTACGTGGTGTAGTAAGTCGTGCGATGGGATTATTAGATGGATAAATACTAGTTAGATGATGGATGATGTTTTGATGGCTAAGTTAAGGCGAGGCGTATGATTGGAAATGTTGAGCCTCTTAAGTGTGATTTTGATTCTTATGGGTTAGAAACATAAGTTCATAGGCATGGTATTAGAGGGAGAAGACAGAAGTAGCATGGTCTATCAAAAGGTTAGAAAGTATTCAAGTTGAGCTAATAGAAATAAGAGTTGAAGCACTAGATGGTGTACATTCCGGTGATAGAGATGTTCGTGGAGATTCAAAATTAGTAAGCATTTGAGAATTTGAGTGGTGGCTTAAAGCTAAGGGGGAGATGATAGAACAATTAGTCAAGTCAAGCTTTTACATTTTAGTAGAAGTACTAGTAAGTTGTAAATTTGTTGTGAGAAAGATCGGTGCTTGACCCAATGTTATTTCAGTATTTTTAGCTGTCCCAAAACCTACTCATGCTTTACATTTCAGTTCCATGATCTTAATTCATGTTCATACACGTGATGGAAAATTACATACTCTTCTAATTTCCAAAAATGAGAAATTCCAGTTCTTCTAGCAGTTGGAATCACATTCCATAAGTTATGAGCTCTAAATTCAGGGCATGCCGCCCATGACTCATATACTTAAGTTTTACAGTATGTTCAGTTCTAGTACTCAGGCAATACTCTTATTGATCAGTGAGATTCGGTTTTCCTTATGGGTGTCTTCAGTTTTGATACCTTAATGAACCCATTGTATTTGATATTTTATTCCTAAGGCCTCAATAGAGAGAGTCAAGTTATTTACATTATCCCTTCATGTTTTAGGTCTTCATGTTTTAAAATTTGGTGACCTTTTCATTAAGTCAAGCTAATGGTGTTGAGCAGTTGTCTAGAAGAGAGAGAATATACTTCCTTATCTATGATAGAAGGTGGTGTGCTCACGGCGGTGAAGTGAAGTTAGATTGAGGCTAAGTCCTTGATACATGTCGTGGTTAGTTGAAGTTTTAAATGTTTATTTGGAAAGATTTTTGTGCATTGGTTTTATGCACTTCTATGAGGTTGTAGGAATAGTAATACAGAGTTTTTGTGTATAGTTCAATTGGTTGAGAAAATGTTATGTGTGCCATTTAAAGAATTGGCCAGTATGTGTGAATGATGTAGTTGATGGAATCTTAGAGAAAGCGAGGAAGATGCTTTATGAGTGTTCGTTTATAGGTGCATGTGTGAAATGCGTATGTGGTTATGAGTATAGGCTTGAATGTTATGGATGTATATCTAAAAGAAAGTACCGCAAGTTAGCGGATCCCTAGTATAAGATTGTATGTGGTTGTTGGAGTAGCAATATGAGTTATGTTTGAAGTGAGGAGTTATGAGGCTCAGTGTGCATTGAGGTTCATGATATAGATTAATATTATAGTGTTATGTGGCATATCTCATGAGTACTTGGAGTTAGGCTTGAACATAGTCGAGGGAGTAGTTGGGAAGTGTTGCTAAGTTTGGAAGCAAGGAGTTATGTTTTCTAAGACCTAGAAATTCCTATCTTAATTTATGCCATATGGGTCCTTGTTCCCATACGATAGGATTGTATCAAATTATGGTTCATTTTCTCCCCGAACAATGTCATTTGAATCTTTTGGAGGGAGTGTTGAGGGACGTTTCATTTGGGCGCAAGTGGTCCTTCTTTTGATGAGATCCTCTTCGAGACCTTTGATTCTCAGTCTCTGAATAAACCAAAGATATCGATTCCTTAAAATCAGTCTCCTTTGTTTAAGATCCAACTATGTGAACATTCTCATTATGAATCGCATGTTCTATGAAGTATTCGAAAGTTTGGAGTGAAGCAAGTGGATTGACTTCATTATCCCAGCCTTTTGTCCTCATTTCCATGGTATTTTGTACTTATTCATTGACATTCGAGGACAAATGTTTCCAAGGGGGAGATGATGTAATACCCCGGGAAATTTTTCGTTGAAATTTTGTGCGTAAACGTGTTGGGTTCTATCTTCTAGAATGAATTATAAATTTTTCATGCGGAATGTCTTAGATTATGACCCACCACTGCGTATAGTATCGAATAATATTTCCAACGATATATGGATCATCCAAAACGGACACCCGAGCGACGAGTTATGAACATTTCGATCGAACCGTGAATAGTAGTGAACAATAAAACGTGCAGGAAAAAAAGTACTGAGACCTGGCCTATTTTTGCTCCAACTTTAAATGATCATAACTCCTTGTACATAATGATCTGGGTGAGATACTATATATCAATAGACATATATAAGAGTCCTTTTTCTAATGAAATTGGTTTCATCCAATTTGGATAGCGGAGTAAAACGTTATGATTGATCTACTTCAGACTATCAAAACAGTCCACCAAAGGATAGATGCGAGAATTATTTGATATTTAGGGGTGTTTTGGTCAATCTCCCTCACCCAAAATCCATCCAAACCCTATATTAAAGCCTATTAGAAAAATTATATGTTATATTTCATCAAATTCCCTCAAAAAGAAAACCCTAAGATCCTACATCCAACTTCAAGAACCTCCAAAGTTCACCATTAATTCTGCAAATTTATTCAAGATTCCAAGTTCCTAGTTCCAGAACTCCAATTACCATCATTCAAAGGCACGATTAACATCTCAAAAATGAGTATCGATCTAAAGTTCATCATTCAAGGTATGTGGGGTTTTTCAACAAGAAATCTCTTTCGTTCTTGTGCCCAAAAGTAATTTTCCTTACAAAGGCATGATTTTTATTTGATTTTTTTTATGAATTTGAAGCATGAACCCATATCTTATGATAATTATTATTAAATCTTGATGTTTATGATTTTAAAAGATGAATTTACATGTGTGGTGATATAAAGCATGAATCTTGAACGATATTTATCATGATTTTGATATTTGGGTCGCGAACCCCATTTGAAATTGTGTTTTTGAGAAAATATGTGTTATAAGCACGTTGATGTTGAATATTTGAGATGTTTTAAATAATTTGACCTTTTGGTCGTGAATGAGTTATTTTGAACTCGACTGTAAAAGAAATTCACGTTTTTATTAATTATGATAAAGGGGTAGCAAATTGGCTCCCGATGAAAATTGCTGAAGTGTTTATTGTGGATTTTCTTTAATGTGAGCCTGAGGCTGATTTAAATTTCTGAGCTAAGTCCGGGAGTAATCTTTAGCACCGAGTGGGAGGTATAAAGTGACCTTAATTTCCTAGAACTACATTCCCCCATAGGATGTGAGCCTGAGGCTGATTTATATAGTGATCATTAGTGTTTTTGAATTGATACTGAAAGTCCTACTCCGATGGCAAGGATAGGACGGATCTCCCCAACGTGGGTTGTACGTTGGACTCCATGTAGCTCACATGGTTTATGTGGGTTATATGATCTCCCAATGTGTGTGTGTACTCTTCTATCTGAGATGAAAACATATTTGCTTAAAAGGCTGAGTTTGAGAAAGTCATTATTCTTAAAAGATTTAAGGAATATATTCTAACGAGAATTGACATTATATTTGATTTTTTTGATGATTTGAAATTGAGATGAAAGTGAATTGATAACGTATTGTAATGACTCACTTGTTTTACTTTACATGTAATATTCATCCATGATTTTGATGATTTAATTCGAGCTAAATGAGTCATCTATATCAGCATGCATAATTTTATAAACTGTGATGATATTAAGATATTATTTTATATATGCATTGCACCCCCATATGCTCGGTATCTTTCTATGGTACTGACCCACATATTCGTATGTGGGCTACATTTTCTCGGAATATAGGTACAGGGTATAGTTGCACCTTTAGATCCAGTCAGTTCGTGGTATCCAGTCAGCAGATAATGAGTCCTTTTGATTCAAGGGCTTGGGTTAGTTATGTAGAGTTTATAGTGTTGTATTTTCTTTATTTAGTCGTATTGAGTTGGGGTAGTCAGGAGTCATGACCCGGCTACCTACAGTCAGTACTAGTAGAGGCTTCATAGACAGTCAGTAGAAGTTGATGTATTTTGTTTCAATTTTTGTTATAAAGGAAGAATTGTAATCCTGTAAAATTCCAATTTTGTATCGATCAAATCAGAAAAGAGTTAATTTTTGCTGATTTATATGGATTTGTATTTTTATTCAGTTGCTTATGAGTTATGCCAGTAGAAGGGTTAGCTTGGGGTCACTTGTGACCCTAAGCACCGTGTGACGTCTCGGGACCCAATTTTGGGGCGTTACAACTGCGTACCTCGATCCAAAATTATGGAAACTAGAGCACCATACAATTTGACGATTTCTAGAATAAACAACTTCGCTTAATTTTCTCCAGTTTAAGTAGTCCTTATAGGTAAGATGTGAGCAGGCTTAGTCATCATATCCACGATGACCCGAATCAAATCATGCTAATGCCTAGACCATAGAAGACCCATAATAAAGTCTATGTTTATCACCTCCCACTTACACATAGGCAACTCAACCTCTTAAGATATGCCTCCAGGCCTCAAGTGCTCAACCTTCACATGCTGACACACCATACACTTTGCCATGAACTTAACTATATCTCTTTCTTTAAGTTGGTTCTCCAGTAAATATCCTTCAGGTTATGATACATCGTCGTCGAGCCTAAATGAACTGTATACCTTGACTCATGAGCCTCATTCAAAATACTTTCTCATAGCCCATCAACCTCAAGTACACAAAATCTACCTTTGTGCCTCAAGATACTATCTCCATCAATCTCAAAAACCATCACCTTCTGCTGACCCATATTATCCTTAATCTGCATAAGAATAGGATCCAAAACCTATTTTACTTTCACCTCAGCACCAAGAGATGACTTTAGCCACCACCTCTTGCACAATCACACCACTATCCTCAAAATTTAAAAGACAAACTGCAAGATTAGCCAATCGGTGAATGTCCTTCACCAATCCTAGTTTATCCTCATCCACATTAGACAAGCCACCCATGGAAAACTTACTAAGAGCATCAACAACCACAGTAGCCTTACCTAAATGACAATAAAGACTTATGTCATAGTTCTTATGCAGCTCAAGCCACCTTTGTTGCCTAGCATTTAACTCCTTCTGGGTAAACATGTACTTCAAGCTTTTATGATATAAATATATATCAACATGACAACCATACAAGTAATAACGCCAAATATTCAAACCAAACACAACAGTCGCCAAATCCAAATCATGAGTCGAATAATTCCTTTCATGATCTTTCAACTGCCTAAAAGCATAGGTAACAATCTTGTCATGTTGCATTAAGAAAAAGCCTAGTCCTACACACAATGCATCACTGTAAACAACAAACCCATCAGTACCTTCGAAAAGGGTCAAAATCGGAGCATAAGTCAACTTATTCTTTAGCTTCTCAAAGCTACCCTTGCAAGAATTGGACCATAGAAACTTTACCTTTTTTTGAGTCAACTTAGTCAGTGGAGCAGCAATAGACTAAAAACTTTCCATAAATCTCTTATAATACCTGGCTAAACCAAGAAGATCTAAATGTCAGTTGGAGTCGTGGGTTTAGGCCACATCTTAACTGCCTCAACTTTCTATGGATCTGCCATAAAGCTATCAGTGGAAATAACATAACCCAGAAAGGTCACAACATTCAAAAAAAACTCACACTTTGAAAATTTAGCATATAATTACAGATCCTTAAGAGTCTAGAACTCTACTTAGAGGTGATTGGCATGGTCCTTCTTACTCTTAGAATATACGAAGATGTCAATAATAAACATAATCATGAATAAATCCAAGAACTACCTAAATACCCTGATTCATCAAGTCCATAAATGTAGTCGGAGCATTAGTCAACCCGAATGACATAACCAAAAACTCATAAAGACCATATTAGGTTTAGAAGGTAGTCTTAGTTATATCTGTCTCCCTGATCTTCAATTGATGATAACCCGATCAAAGATCAATATTAAAAAAACATCTAGCAGACTAAAGTTGGTCAAAGAGGTCATCTATCATAGGAAGCGGATACTTATTCTTCACCATCACCTTATTCAACTATTGATAATCTATACACATTCGAAGGGAACCATTATTCTTGTGCACGAAATTCATGGGAGCACCCCATAGGGATGCACTAGGATGGATGAAACCCTTATTAATATGATCCTTTAACTGCTTCTTATGTTCTTTTAACTAAGTCGGAGCCATTCTATAAGGAGGAATAAATATAGGATGGGTATCTAGTAGATGATCAATCCCAATGTCTATTTCCCTATTGGGAGGAAGACCAGGAAGATCATCAGGAAATACTTTAGAAAATTCATTAACAATAAGGATAGATTGCAGAGAGGGAACCTCAAAACTAGAATCTTTAACCCAAACTAGATGGTATAGACACCCCTTATAACCCCTTATAATTCAGCTTCCGATCTCTAAGATAAGAAATAAACCTTTCCTTAGGAACTAAGGAGCTTCCCTTATATTTAATTATTGGTTTATTTGGGAATTAGAAGCTGACCTTATGGGTCCGACAATTTAGAGAAGCGTAGCATGAATGGAGACAATCCATCCCTAATATCATATCAAAATCTACCATATATAATTCAATCAGATCCACCAATGTCTCCCTATCACCAATAGATACCACACAACCCCTATAGACCCTTCTAGCTGCAACAGAATCTCCCACCGTGGTAAACACAGAGAAGGGATAAAAAATACTATCATGACCAAAACCAAAATAAACAACCATATAAGGGGTCACATAAGAAAGGGTAGACCCCAGATCAAGTAAACAATATACATCATGAGAGAAAAGTTGTAACGTACAAGTAACAACATTAGGAGGTGACTCAAATTCCTGATGGGTGGCAAGAGCATAAAGATGATTCTGACTAGTGCCAGTACTAAAAGTAGCACCCATTGGTACAGGAGTCGAAGAAGTAGAAACTAGAACCTTATTATCTCCAGTAGCAACATTTTCTGATGGATAGTTCCTTTGAAAATGACTAGTCTAGACACATTTGAAACATTGATTCCTCCCCTCATCACAATAACCATGGTGCATTTGTTCACAGAATCTGCAAGGATAATATGATGGAGCTAACTGAGCTTTACTAACCTGGGTCTAGGAAACCTGGGTCTTAAACCCACTATCAACTTGAAAGCAACAATTACAAGACGACTTAGGCTAAGGAGCACTAGCCGTAGAATAAGAACCAAAACTTCCCTAAGCCTTCTTCTTACCCCACTGTTTACCATCTCTACCACTATTCTGCTGGCCTCAACCTTGCTTTAAATATTTGAATTTCTTACTCTGGCTCTCTTCTATCTCTATCTATTTCTTTTTTTCATCTTCAACCTGCTGCATATACACCACCAGCCTAGAGATATCCATGTCATTATTCAATATCACCGTCATACACTCTTGTACTAGGTCATAAGATAAACCCACAACAAACTTCCTTATTCTTGCCCTTATACTAGACACAATCTCTAAGGCATAATGAGATAGCTAGTGGAACTTCAAGGCACACTCCTTTATAGTCATCCCTCCCTACTTCAAGTTTGCAAACTCTTCGTCTTTGGCCTCTCTCAAATCTTAAGGAAAGAAATGATTAAGAAAAGCACTAGAAATTTCCTCCCACATAGCCTGCTTAGCATCATCACCTCTAGACTATTTCCACTTCTCATACCACTAGTATGCCACATCCTTCAACTGGTATGCGGGAAACTTAATACCTCCACATCAGTAACATGCATCACCCTGAATATCTTCTATATCTCATCCACAACCCTTGAGGATCCTCCTCAACCTTAGAGTGTGTGAAGGCTGGGGGATTTAACCTTATGAACTAGACAACTTTAGTGACCTCAAAAGATAAAGTAACAGAACCAACACGGTCAGGCTAATGAGACTGAGAAGTTACCAACTAAGTTAGTAGATGAATAGATCGACGAAATTCAGCATTAGAAATATCTCCTTGGGACGGTAGGGTGTGGACATCATAAATCCAAGAAGCCTGAGGAGGACTAGTAGGGACAGGTGGAACCCAACATGGGCAGTCAAAAGTAGGGGCCCTAGAATAGTTTTGTACTCTATAAGTAGGATGGGTTCCATCCACATTGTCCTCATATGGGATAGTGGAGTTTCCACGAGCATCAAATCTTTGTGGATACATGATCTGAAATATGAACAAATAGAATAAGAGGAGATTTCAAGACTTTAGACTTTATAGATCATAAGAAAGGGAAATATTCCTAAATACCCTGTAGCCTCTCCCTTATAAGAGTGGTGCACTATACACCCTTAAAAGAGAATCTACTTAACAAGGCTTTATGGACACCCAATGACCATGAACCTATGCTCTGATACCAAGCTTGTCATAACCCAAACCAGGGCTTATCCATGACGGGTATCCCAAGTCCACTGTGGACCAAAAACCACCTTTTTTGCCTAGTCAAAAAGAATATAATAAAACTAGAAGCGGATGAATTACAAACACATAACAAGATAGAGTTTAGTTTTAAACATATAACAAGATGGTTAAGAAAACAACGCAAAAATAAATCAAAGAACTTTAACATCCATCCCAATCCACAGTAATACATAAAGCCTCTAATAACTAAAAGCAACCTAAGTCGGGACATGCCCCTGACCATATCTAAATGAGTCCAAAAGGAATAGTCCAAAACTTGAATGAAACAAGACCATGAAATGAAGGTCTTTCAAATAATGGAAGCTCACCACTTTAAAATAGACTCATGAGCTGTCCAAAGATGGTTAACAGGGTGAGTGCAAGCATGTAACTCAAGGTAGGAATAATATAATGCTAATTCCAAATTGTAGAAACTTAAAAGTACCCCTTGGATGTCACACGGAGCTTGGGACTATGAATAAACACAAGTTACCCATGATAACTATTTAGATTAGAACTCACATAGAAAATGTACTGACATACATATGAATACAGAAAGGAAACAACTTAAAGTCTTAATCTTAAATTGCAATTTAGAACTCTTAATAATCTCTTTAATCCGAAAGATGCATTAGTCTAAAAAACCTCAACTCTAACTAGAGAGTCACGGGGACAGATCCCAGCTAACTCGAATATAAGCTAAAATCAAATAACTAAACAATATTCATGAACATCTAAGAGTCTAATAAGCTATGTCCTCGAACTATGAGGACTCACTAAATGTTGGGATGCAGGCAGTGATGCCCGTGATCAATCATGCTGCTAGAAACAAGCACCAGATCCAAATTATAAGATAATGTAGCATATAAACATATATGTGGGTCAGTACTTATGGAATGTATTAAGTATATAGAGGTGAATGCATACAAAAATAGGTACCGAGTATACTTTAGATCATGCATGCTAATCATAAAGGACTTGCCTTGGACCTGAATGGAACTAAGAACTGAAAAGTCATAGAAAAATGAATAAAATAGTATAACAAAATAGCTTAGTGAGTCATTACGCTTAGTTTTTAAAATCTTTGCTTTTATTCTTTCTTGTGGGAGATTCTTATAACCAACATAAACCATCCGAGCTATCATGGAGTCCAACGTCTTTCCCACGTTGGGGAGAGTTTTCCTGCCCTTGCCATTAGAATAAAATCTTAACCTAAGTGATCACTAAACTTCATCCATATTGGGAAAATAAGACACTCTGTGGCCAGGTTTTTTATACCTACGATTGATTATAGTTTTCAGAAATTAGGATACGCTCATCCACATTCCCTTCTCGATGCTAAATACTACTCCCAAATGCATATAAATGCTCATAATTAAGAAATCCACCTTAAAATAGTGTGTGGGTTTGTAATTAAAAACCAATGATGCTTCTCTTTCTTAAATCATACCCAATGGGTAAAATTGTGGATTTCAAACCTTGAATGTGATCGTAAGATCAGACTAAACTTTAATCAGAATTCAATACTTGCAAATTACACTTATAAGCTTAAACTTCTTATAACTCAATAGCTTGTGATTAAATTTTTAAATTCATGCATCAAGTCTTAGAAACTTAATATCAAAGTACCATGCTAAAGACTTAAATTAGAATCTTTCGTCAATTCATCAAAATTCAAGTCAAGATAATGAAATCATATCATAATAGCAATAATGTATGCTAAAACATGAATACAAGGTGTTTATTGTGAAAATAAATCTTTAGACCACATGATGAGATCACAAATTCAAGAATATGGGAATTTGGGTATAAACCCTGATTTAGAACACATTAATTCAATTTTAATTCATGTTTGTGGGAACAATGATGAAAGATTATACTTGCTCAAACCCCAAATAAGTGGGAGTCACCTTACGACTCATAATATATGGTTAAATAGGAGAAGAGACCAATAGGCCCTTATCTGAAAAAATAGAAACTTGACCCATCAGTTGTCACAAGTCACCTTATGACTCATAACATCTGGTTATATTTTGACTTGATAACTCAGAAACTTTACAGTAACAATAAGGATGTGCACTGTTCTAGATACGATTCGTATCTTATGACTTGTAACAATTCACTATGACTTGTAGCCATCACTCGTAATCTAGATAGAAACTTATGAATCCTACGCAATTGTCTCAACTACTCCCACTATATGACTTGTATAGGTTGGTAACGACATGATGGGTTGAGTTGTCATATGCCCAGAAATATTTGGCTTTCTCACTGAGAAGATTATGACTGAACCACATGACTCGTAAGGAGTCTTCGAGAGTTGTTGAGTGAGTCGTAGGTTCTACAGTGAACTTTAAAAACATCGGATATTACAATATCTCCTTCTTGGAAAGATTCGTCCTTGAATGAGACCCATCTAGGATTGGAATTTTGGGAAAAATCTTCATCTCTATACTAAAATCACAACAAAACTTATAACTACCACAAGGTTTCAATTACTCACGAGTATATGATAAGATATGAGAATACTTAAATGGTCTTAAGGAAAAAGAGTTTGCTTAGAATAACAATTTACCTTTGGTAAGGACTGAATTGAAAGAAAAGAGATGAGAGTACTTAGTCATCATGTCTAGTTCGGCTTCCCAAGTGGCTCCTTCAACCAATTTGTTTCTCCAAAAATCCTTTACTGACGGCACATCCTTATTCCGCAGTCTTTGAACTTGCCTATCCAGAATTTCAATAGGAATTTCCATATAGGACAAATTATTTATGACCTCTATACTCTATAGGGGAACTACTAGGGACGGATACCTAATGCACTTTCTTAGTATCGAGACATGGAAAACTAGGTGGATAGTTGCTAACTCTAGTGGGAGGTTTAACTCATATGCAACCTCTCTGATACGCCTTACTAATTTATACGAACCAACAAATTGGGCTCAATTTCCCTTTTTTTTCAAACCTCATTATCCCTTTCATGGGTGAAACCTTTAAGAATACCCAATCACCCACTTCAAACTTAAGTTCCCTCCTTCTTACGTCAACATCCGATTTATAATGACTTTGAGCAATCCTCAACCCTTCACGAATCAATTTAACCTTTTCCATAGCTTCAATAATAGAGTTTGGCCAAATCAATGTCTTTTCACCAAGCTAAAACTATCAAACAGGTGATCTACATCTACACTCATATAGTGCCTCAAATGGAGCCATCTTAATACTAGCATGATAACTATTATTATAAGCAAACTCGATCAAAGGTAAATGATCATCCCAGCTCCTTTTAAATTATAAAACACATGCCCTTAGCATGTCTTCCAATGTATGCATTGCACGTTTCTCCTGTCCATCGATCTGCGGATGAAAAATAGTACTAAACTTAACCTTTGTACCAAGGACCTTCTAAAATGATTGTCAAAAATTGGAAGTGAATTGCGTGCCTCTATCTAAAATAATGGACAAGGGTACACCATGAAGCCTTAATAACTTGCGAATATACACTTTGGCATAATCTTTCACTATATATGAAGTCTTAACAGGTGGGAAATGAGCTGATTTGGTAATTCGATTGACTATGACCCAAATTGAATCATGTTGATATTTGGTACGAGGCAAACCTATGATAAAATCCTATTCACTACTTCTCACTTCCAAGTAGGAATGATGATCTCCTGAAACGTACCACCCAACCTCTGATGTTCAACCTTAACCTATTGGAAATTTGGACACTTTGCTACAAACTCTGCTATGCCTTCTTAATACAATTCCACTAATAAATTTCTCACAAATGATGGTACATCTTAGTGGCACAGGGATGGATTGAATATTTTGAACTGTGAGCCTTAGCTAGTATCCTTTCCCTCAACCCATCCACATTAGGAACACAAAATCTACCTTTACATCGAAGTATACCATATCCTTTTTGGGAGAAAACCTTGACCTTCTACTTCTGGACTGCTTCCAATATTTGACTAAGTATAGTATCATTACACTACTTTTTCTTCACTTCCACTACCAGAGATGATTCTTAACCGTTTTGAACCACCATTCCCCCATTGTTCGTGTCAAGCAAATATATTCCCAAATGGACCAATCTATGTAATTCTTTGGCCAACTCTAATGATCCCTCTATCACATGATCAACACTACCCATAGACAACCTAGTTAGTGTATCTGCCACCACATTTGCCTTTCCTGGATTATAAAGCACATTTATGTCGTAATCCTTCAACAACTCCAACCACCTCCTTTATCAAAGACTCAGTACCTTCTATGAAAATACATAATGAAGACTCTTATGGTCAATAAAAATGTCAACATACATGCCATATAAATAGTGTCTCCAAATCTTCTGAGCAAACACTACAACAACCAACTCCAAGTCATGAGTTGGGTAGTTCCCTTCGTGATCCCTAAGTTGTCTGGAGTCATAGAGTATTACTCTCCCATTTTGCATCAAAACATAACCTAACCTAACTCTGGAAGAATCAAAATACAACGTGAATCCATCTAACTCCTTTGTCAGAGCCAACACTGGTGCCGAAGTCAATCTATCCTTCAATTCTTGGAAACTCTTCTCACATTTTTTCAACCATACAAACTTTACCTTCTTTTGTGTCAGCTTAGTCAATGGTCTAGCTATGGAGGAAAACCCTTCAACAAATCTTTTATAGTACCTAGCTAAACCAAAAAAACTCTGAATATTGGATGAAGTGATGGCTCTAGGTAAGTGCTTCACTGCATCAGTCTTCTGAGGGTTTAGATGAATACCAGCTCCTGAAATGACATGCCCCAAAAAGGTAACAGACTCCAACTAGAATTCATACTTATTGAACTTCACATATAGTTGTTGGTCCTTGAGGGTTTGCAATACCATCCTCAAATGGTTTGCGTGTTCCTCCTTACTCCGAGAATTCACCAAAATGTCATGTATGAATAAAATTACAAATATATACAAATATATACAAATACTACTTGAAGACCCTATTTATAAGATCCATAAAGTCTATAGGATCATTGGTTAGTCCAAACGACATAACTACAAATGCAAAATGATCATACGACATTATTAAAGTCTTCTTCTGAATTTCATGCTCCTTGACTTTTAACTGATGGTATCCCATCCTGAGATTGATCTTGGAAAACTATCGGGCACCCTAAAGCTTATCAAATAGATCATCGATCCTAGGAATGGGGTACTTGTTCTTTATGGTAAGATTGTTAAACTTTCTATAGTCTATACACATTCTGAGAGTGCCATCTTTCTTTTGCACAAATAGGTCTAAAGTACCCCATAGAGAAACACTGGGTCTGATAAAACCCTTATCTAAGAGATCCTTAAGATGGTCCTTTAACTCATTGAGTTTGGTTGGATTTATACAATATAGAGGGATAGAGATTGGTTGAGTGTCAGGAAAAAAATTAATACCGAACTTTATTTCTCAATCTGGAGGTACCCTTGGTAAATCATTAGGAAGGACCTCCAGAAATTCATTGACTACATAAACTGACTAAATGGTTGGGGCGTCAGACTTATTCTCTTTGACTCAAACTAAATTTTAGATACACCCTTTTGATATTAGCCTCCTGGCCTTAAGGGAAGAGATGAAATGATCTTTGGGAGGCACCAAACTAACCTCCTACTCGAAGACGACTCATCGGGAAACTAAAACTTCAACACATAGGTACGATAATTTATTGATGCATAACATGAATGGATCTGATCTATTCCCATAATGACATCAAAATCTATCATATCTAACTTTATTAAGTCTGATAAAATGACCTTATGAAGGATGATAATAGGGCATCCTCTATAGACTCGCTTAGTTATAACTGACTTACCTACCAGAGTAGAGACTGAAAAGGGATTAGGAAGATTTTCAAGGCTCGTCCCAAAATTTATAGTAACAAATGGGGTAACATAAGAGAGATTTAATCCTAGGTCTAACAACATATATACATAAAGGTGAAAGGCATGACGCATACTAGTGACAATATTTGGGAACTCTCCTGCTCTTGAAGGGATGGTAAAGAATAAAACTAATTCTGGCATTGACCGCCACCAGTACTGGATAATGCACCCTATTGAGGAGCTAGGCTGCCTTGCTAAGCTACTGAATTTATGGCCTGAGTCTGAGGGAGAACATCTCTAATTCCTTGATTAACATAAGAAAATTCCTTGATCCTATGGCCCATCTTGCCACTACTATAGCGTCCCTCTTTACCCATCAAACACTCACTAGGATGGGTCCTACCACACTTTTCACAAGTCAAATAAGTTGGCCTCCCATCCACACTACCCTGAGATCTCGAATTCAAAATACTGCCCCACTGCTCTTGCTTGGTCCTAGGTACAGGGGCATTGGATGATGATGGTGCAGGTACTGATGAGGGACCCTGAAACTACAAATGGCTTCCCCTTCTAAACCTTTGTTGACTGTACTTAAACTGTTCAGTCTTAGCTCTTCAGTTCCTTCTTTCCCGTTCCTTCAACTTCTTTACCTCAATCTGTTGAGCATGAGTAATAAATCGAGCAATATCCATGTCACCAATTAACATGGCAGTCCTATACTCCTTGACCATTAAATTAGATACTTTAATGACAAACTTATTCATACGAGCCCTGGAGTAAGGCAAAAAATCTGGGGCATACTTAGCTAACTGAATGAACTTATGGTTGTACTCCTTCACTAACATTGAGCACTACCTTTGGTTCATGAACTCCTCCACTTTGGCCTTCCTCATCTCACGAGGAAAGAACCTATAAAAAAAAGCACTCAAAAATACCTGCCAACTCATGGGCTCCGTATCTTTACCCCTACCATCCTTCCATATGGTAACCCAATCATACAAAACATCCTTCAATCAATAAGATAACAACTCTACACTTTCCTCTTCAGTAACATGCATAATTTTCTTAATCTTTTTCACCTCATAAATGAAAAACTAGGGTCCTCATTCACCTTTGACCCAAATAATTTAGGTGGGTTCATCCGCATAAAGTCCCTAATACTGGTTGAGATAAGTTAACATTTTGCTGGAGTAGGACTGTTGTTGGCTGGTGTGCTTGAACATTTGAACTAATAGCCTGAGCTAACACTTGGAACACAACCCTAAACTTATTATGTGAAACATTTTCATTCAGAGGGCCTGCAGGTGGTGGCAGGACTGGATGGTTCCCATTTCTGCATGTGTGAGCTCTGTAAGGAGGCATTCTCTGTCATGTGAAAGCATGAATTAGAGCAGATATAGACAACTACAAAGCACAAAATATATCTGTAACTCCCTGGAAGTACCCCTATACTTCACGCGGTGCTCAAGACTATGAATATCCCTAAGCTAAGCCATGATATCTATTTATCTTACAACTCGTATGAATGGTGAACCCTTATATGAATATGGACTAAATATAATTAATTCCACAACTTAATATAAATATTTAACTTTGGAATCCTTAAAAAAACTCTTTGAACTTATAAAATACATAGTCTGACAATCCTCTACTACTAACTAGAGAGCCGCTAGGATAGACCCCAGCTAACTTAAATGTAAGTGGAAATAAAAGATCTAAAATAACTTTCAACCATAAACATGAGTCTGGTAAATTGGGTCCTCAAACTATAAGGACTCACCAACAGTTGGGATGTAAGGGATAATGCCCGCGATTAATCGTGTTGCTGGAAATGAGCACCAAAACCTATATTATAAGACAATGTAGCACATAGACATATAAGTAGGCCAGTACCTTTGGAATGTACTGAGTATGTGGGTGTCAATGCATAAGTAAAGCAAGAATGGAATATATATGTATGTACTTTCAAATAATACATGCTAAGTATAAATGGCTTACCTTGGACTTAAGTAAAAGTAAAGACTGGAAAAGCATAAAAACATGGATAATGAAGCATATGAATAATCTTAGAGAGCGATAACACTTAGTTTCTAAAACCTTTACCTTTAATATTTCTTATGGGAGATTCTTCCAACCGGCATAAACCATGTGAGCTACCCTGGAGACCAACATCTTACCCACATTAGGGAGAGCTATCCTACCCTTGCCATCAGAATAGAACCTTAATTTAAGTGATCACTATACTTCATCCATAGCGGGAAAAAGCTTAATGTAGGGTGACTCATAGTTTCCAGTAATTTTAGATACGCTCATCCGCATTTCTTTTTCCATGCTAAATACTACTCTCAAAATATATATAAGCTCATACTTAGGAAATCTACCTTAAAATAGAATAAGGGTTTGTATAATGAAAATGCTTTATGCTTCTCTTTTCTTTAAATCATAATCAAGATAAGCACTTATGGATTTCATGTCTTATCTTTAGATCAAAAGATCAAGCTTTCTTGAATCATGCTATATTGCATATGAATGGAACTTCAAAAGCTTAAACTTTCTTGTAAACTTAATGATTCTTCTTAAATCTTGAAACTCTTCATTTCTTTGATAAAACTTATACCAAAATATTAGGTTGAATACCCATATAGAAATCTTTCATCAGTTTCCCAAATCAAAGTAATGAAATTCAAAGCATAATAGCAATCTTCAAGCTCAAAACATGAATAGATGTAACCTTTATGCATCTTTAGCCTTAAAATAACAATATAATAGAATGATTCAATATATGAGAATTCAAGGGATGAACCCTAATATAAAATAAGTAAATTCAGTCTTAAAATCATGCTTAGTGGGAACTAGGATGGAAGATTAACCTTGTTAAAAAAATCACATACTCAGAATTACTAGACTTGTGAAAAGAACTTGGACTTTGAGACTTGAGAGATGAATTGGTGAGAGAAACCCTAATCTTTTGTTCTTAAAGATGAGAGGATAAAAAATGTTGTTAATTGACTAAAGGATAGAGAAAAATAACACCTCTGTAGGGTTATAGGTCATGGGTTGGGGGTTATAAGAGGGGAAAAGACCAAAAGTCCCCTCAACTAAACTTAAAGAAAATCGACCACCAATCGTCACAGTCCAACATACGACTCATATGGTGAGGATATGAGTTGGGACTAGTAACTCGTAAGCTTGACAGTGGAAAAGATAGCACACACTAGTCAACATACGAGGGGTAACTTACGACTCGTTACTTTATTTATATAACTTGAACAACCAATTGTATCTTAGATAGAAACTTAGGGAACCTATACTGCTAAACTCACATCCTCACTTCATATGACTCATACCATGCTTTGAAGATTTCTAGGGTCAACTCATATCTATAACAGACTTCAACTACTCCACACTATCATAAGTATGACTTACTGTATATGACTCGAAGGTTGTATGCATGACTTAAGGGGATGAGTCGTATGTTACACAATGGATTTTAGACATGGGGTATTACAATATCACCCCCTTGGAAACATTTGACCTTGAATGTATTTTACCTAGGATTTGGATTTGGAAAAGAATCAATACCTCTACACTGGACTTACAGCCAAGATGTATATCTATCATAAGGATCCAATTTCTCATAACATAAGATACTTAAGAATACTTTAGCAGACTTAAAGAGAAATAGTTTTGGCCAAAGATAACTATTTACCTTTGGTATGAACTAAGTTGGAAGAAAGGAGGTGAGGATATTTGGTCATCAATTCTGCTTCAGCTTCCCAATTGGCCCCTTCAACCAATTAATTTCTCCTAAGAACCTTCACTGATGCTACTTCTTTATTCCTCAGCCTCTGGACCTTCCTATCAAGAATCTCCATAGGAATCTCCTAATGCAACAAGTTATCTTTGACCCCAATACTCTCTAGGGGAACTACTACGGATAAATTTCTAATGCACTTTCTAAGCATTGAAACATGGAACACTGGGTGAATCACAACTAACTCTGATGGAAGGTTCAATTCATAATAACTTCTTTTACATACTTTACTACCTCATACAGACCAAAGAATAGGGGACTCGGCTTCTCTTTCTATACAAATCTCATTATTCCCTTCATAAGTAACACTTTCAAGAATACCCAATCGCCCACTTCAAACTTGAACTCTCTCCTCCTTACATCGGCATATGATTTCTGATGGCTTTGAGCAGTTTTCAGTCTCCCACAAATCAACTAAACCCTTTCCATAGCTTCAAGAATATAATCTATCCCAATCAAGGTTGCTTTACTAACCTCAAACCATCCTACATGTGATCTACATCAACGCTCGTTTAGTGCTTCAAATGGATCCATATGAATGCTAGCATGGTAGTTATTATTATAAGAAAACTCAATCAAAGGTAGATGGTCAACATAACTTCCTTTAAAGTCTAAACCACATGCCCTCAACATGTCTTCTAATGTCTGAATTATTCTTTTAGCCTGGCATTGGTCTGTGGATGAAAAGCAGTACTAAGCTTAACCTATGGATATCCTTCAGACTCCAGTCTTATTTTGTATTGATGTGATTCTGATATCATATCCCTCTTGGTGATTTCATATCAACCTCTTTTAGTTTTAATATGACTAGGAGATATCCTTTAGATGTTAGCCTATTACAATTTTAACACAAGAACATATCACAACTCTCTGGATAGTTGTATATCAACCTTCTCTGGTTTTGATGCAACTTTGAGATATCATTTAGATACCAACCTCTTTTGGTTTTGATGCTATTTGTATATAATGACCCTCTCAATGATATAGGTTAGAGTTAATCAATATCAAGGCGTGTTCTTAGAAGAGTTGCTAAGGTAAACTTGTACTAGATTTATTAGAAGCAGGTGGAACCTAGATTTAAGTCGAGTATGTAATCAGAAAGTTAATTATAGTGGACTTTTTGCGAGCTTATAAGGGCAAGTTGTGGTATTTTCTCCCTTGAGCAAGGAGGTTTTCGCGTTAAATCTTTGTGTCTTTACTTTTCTACAAATCCTTTAGTTTTTTGGTGATTTATCATTTACTTAATAGTGACTGATTCTAAGGGACATGGTCCCTTACGATGTGGTGCAACCCCCAAGGTTTCTTTAGTGTGTCTCCTTGGGGAGATTATCTGTTTTTTGTGAAGAAGAAAGATAGCTCCATGCGTATGTATATTGATTATAGGCAACTTAATAAGGTGACAGTGCAGAACCGTTATCCTATACCTTACATTGATGATTTTTTTGAAAAACTTCAGGGAACAACAATTTTCTCTAAGATTGATTTAAGGTTCAATTACCATCAATTAAGAATTCAGGTCGAGGATATCTCAAAGATGGACTTTCAAACTCATTATGGTCATTATGAGTTCCTATTGATGTCTTTTGGGTTAACGATTTCCTCAACCGTATTAGTGGATTTTCTAAACAGCGTGTTCAGGACTTATTTAGATTTCTTTATGATTCTGCATATTGACAACATCTTTTTAAATTCAAAGAGTTGGGAAGAGCATATGCAACATTTGTTGATTGTGCTTTAGACTTTGAGAGATCAGATATCTTTTGCAAAGTTCTCTAAGTGTAAGTTTGGCTTGAGTCGGTGACATTCCTTGGGCATATGGTGTATAAGAATGAGATTATTGTAGACCCAACAAATATTGAGGCTACTCGTGATTGGGCCAGACTTATATCTCCTATTGAGGTACATAGCTTTATTGGTTCGGCCGATTATTATAGATGCTTTGTTCAAAATTTTTCTACTATTATAGCACTGATGAGCAGATTTACTTGAAAGAAGGTTCTTTTTTTATGGTTCGAGGAGTGTGAGTCGAGGTTTGGAATGCTCAAGGGATTTCTCACTTTATCTCCTATTTTATCCCTTCTTATGTGGGGAAAGGGATTTACCGTGTATTGTGATACTTTTAGTGTTTGTTTGGGTTGTACATTGATGCAGCAGGGTCATGTTATCACTTATGCATTGAGTCAACTGAAGGTGCACTGGAGCAACTACCACATTCATGATTTGGAGTTGGCGATGATAGTTTTCGCACTTAGATTTGAAGGCATTATCTTTTTGGTGTGCATTATGAGATCTTCATGGATCATCATAGTCTTCAATATCTTATGACCCAGAGAGATCTAAATTCTAAGAAGTGTAGATATATGGAGTTATGTAAGGAGTATGATATCTCTATCTTGAATTATCTGGGTAGGCCGAATATGGTAGCGGACGCCTTAAGACGGAAGGCAGTGAATATGGGTAGCTTGGCTTATATTTTAGTTTTTCAGATAGTCCTTAGCTAACTTGATAGTACATCTTGATATTTCATACCCTATGAGGATTCTTGATAGTGTTGAGGTGAGGTCATCGCCATTTGAGCAGATTCAAAATCGTCAGTTTGAGGATAAGAGAATTTGCATCATCTGTGATCAGGTGTTAAGTGGTGAGTCTAACAAGGATACCCTATATTTTGAAGGTTTTTTGAGATTTAATAGTCGCATTTATGTTTCAAGGGTCGATGACTAGACTCAGTCGATTTTACGTCAGGCTCACAACTCTAGATATTTTATTTACTTAGGCACTGCTAAGATGTAGTGAGATTTGAGACAACATTATTGGTGGAGTGGTATGAAGAGAGATATGGCTGACTTTATAGTTTATCGCATGTGTTATCAGCAGGTGAAAGCCGAGCATCAGAGACTTGTTGTCTTTATTTAGAGGTTACCCATTCTCGAGTAGAAATGGGAGTGGATTACCATGGACTTTATTAGTGGTATGCCTTGTACTTCCCATGGTTCTGATGATATTTGATTCATTATGGATCGATTGAACAGGTCGGCATAATTTATTCCTATTCTTATGTCCTTCAGTGACAAGAGGTTATCCCGTATCTACATTATTGAGATAGTTCATTTGAATGGTGTGCCTGTATCTATTATTTCAGACTGAGGTTCAATGTTCACTTTTATCTTCTAGAGAGTATTTTAGGAGGATTTGGGTACTAAGGTGGATCTTAGTACAACCATCCATCCTTAGACCAACGGACAGTCAGAGCAGACTATTCATGTTTTTGAGGATATGCTTCAAGCTTGTGTTATGGATTTTAGAGGTTAGTGGGAGCAATACCTAGCCTTGGTAGGGTTCGTATATAATAATAGTTATCATTTGAGTATTGATATGGAACCTTTTGAGGCTTTATATGGTAGGCGATGTTGTTCCCCGATTGGATAGTTTGAGACTTCCAATATTAGACTCACGGTACCGACTTTCTTCAGGAGTCATTGGATAGACTTAGGGTGATTCAGGATAGGTTAAAGGCATTTTAGAGAAGGAAGAAGTCTTATGCAGATCGTAGACTTCATACCTTGATATTTGAAGTGGGTGACCAGGTATTCCTCTATGTATCAACTATGAAGGGTATGATGAGGTTTAGGAGGAAAGGTAAGCTAAACCCAAGATATATTGTACATTTTGAGATTCTTTGCATAGTTGGTGAGGTGGATTATACTACTGTCCATTCTATTTTCCATGTTTCTATGTTGTGGAGGTATATTCTTAGCCCGTCTTATGTGCTTAGATGGGACTCAATTCAGTTGGATGAGCAATTGATCTTTGTGGAGCGTCCTGTGCTTATTTTGGTTAGTGATCTCATACGGTTGCACAATTGAGAGATTCCAGTAATTAAAGTTTAGTGGAGGCACCACCCAGTAGAAGAATCTACTTAGAAGATAGACAACAAGATACAAACCCAGTATCCTCACCTATTTGAGGCTTTAGGTATATCCTAATCCTTTATTTTCGTGGATGAAAATTCTTTTAGTAGTGGATATTGTATTGAACCTTCATGTCATTTTTTCTATTTCCACCCATTTTCCTCCATTTAGAACTTCCCTATAGCTGCCCCAAGTCATTTATGACTTTTTGTATTGGTTACCGGGAAGTTTGTTTAGTTTTTAGAGCCAATTCCCTAGTTTGAAACCTTTGCTAGTTCAAAGTGGCTACCGGGCAAAAACTTAGTTAAATAATCTCATATCCCAATTCTGAAAGTTTCTATAGGTGGACCCTTAGTTTGGGTCCCAAGGCTTCCGAATTCATTTTGGGCTATTGGTTGGAAGTTAAGAAACATGGCATGTGAGAGTGGGACCAACTTTTTGTTGAAATGACCTTGGATGGAAATTTTAACTGCGCCATTGAGTTTGGAATATCGAATTCGATAAGGTAACATAGTCTGGTTGTATATACGGGATTCCAAATAAATCTTGAGGTGTTGGAAGAGACTTGGAATGTCTCCAAGTCTCAGCTGGTGCTGGTGCATCTCCTCAACAATACCTTTGATCGCTTAAGATATCTGACAAGCCCCATCAAGTATCGTTTAAGCGAATGGATTGGCAGTGGCAGGGCTGTCCCATAAATGATCTACTGATCTCATAAGCGACAGGCATGCTAGAGTACAAGTATCACTTAAGCGACCTGAAGTTCGCTTAATCGATACCCGTGCACCTACGAAGGGTATACATACCCACTTAGCTTAATTTTTAACCATTTTTCATCCATTCTCAAGAATCTTAAACCCTAAAAAGTGGGAGTTCTTGGGAGAATCAATTATGGGTGATTGTGGAGCTTTAGTATCATTAGTTTATGTTATTTCCCATTGAATTTAAGATAAGATTCCATTATTTTCATAGTTGATTTCTCCATACTTTTGGTAAATCTCGAAAATCTTGATGACTTAATTTTAGCACCATTGTAGGTAGAATTTTAGCACTATTGTAGCTTGGAATCCACCCTTTTTATGGTAAATGTTCCTTTAGCATAGAGGGACGTTGTATTAGTTTTGAATGTATAATTTCATAAATGGGACCCACATGGGATCTTTACATAATTTTGGAACCAAAGCACAGTAGTGCAATATGAGTATCATTATTCTCTTGTTTATGAGTAGATTATGATTTTGATCTCATGGCACTTTGCAGAAGTTTCTCAAAAAGGGAAACTAGTGATTTAGCAGATTCTTTAGGTTTTTCTTTTGCACCCAGATAGGATAGGTTTACATTTATCATAGATTGAGTTATCTCATAATATGCTTATGATATTATGCTAGATATGGGATGGGATTTAGATGTTGGAAGTGTGAATGAGAATATTTGGTTTAGTTGGACCATTTGGCTATCTTGAAATTGTAAACTTATAGTAATTAGCGTAGTTATTCCTATCTTAGGTGAATGGGTCTTCATAGTTCAAGTTTAGAATATAAGTGCCTTAATTACTCAAGCCAGATGAAATTGCCTTAGTCATTCATTTTTAGGGTGGAATTGTCCTTAGGTGCCTAAGTTAGGGGAAATTGGCTTAGTTATTATTGTTTTAGGTAGGATTGCCTTAGTTGTTCATGTTTGGAAAGGATTACTATCTTAGAGCTATTATGGATTACTTGACATGTAGATATGAACTTCGATATCTTAGTCTAGTCTGGGGTAGAAGTTGCCTAAAATAGATTTCGGGGATTAGAGTGGGTCACTCCGGCCTACCTTAGGCCAAGATTGTGTTAGCTTTGTAGACTTAGTTAAACATGATATACTCTTACTAATGGTTGATTTGACACTTAACGAGATTGAATATATTTGTTTTATTGAGTAACTTATTGAGTATCTTACTTGGTTATTAAAAGATTGATGCTAATTTTGGGTATTACTAATGATATGATTTATAGATATGATATGTCCTATATATTCTTGATTGTTTATATGACTTTCAGATATGATAAATAATATGGCCTATTGACATGCTTAATGATTTAGATATTGTCGTGATTAATGGTTAATAGCTCATGGATAAAATATGGTTCATATATTTGATATGGTTCATAGATAAGATATGGCTTGTAGATATGATATGGATTATGGGTATGATATGACTTATAGATATGATATGACTCATAGCTATGATATGATTCATAAATATGATATGGCTTATAGAAATGGTTAAGGGTTTATAGATATGATTCATAATTTATGGATACAATTTTTGAAATAACTTATAATTATGATTATTGACATGGATTATAGGCATGGCTAATGGCATGACTTAATAGATGTGATATTGGTATAATCAATTGGGTTAGTGTATCACTATGACTTGTTAACAAGGTTTGTTGATATGGTTTATAAATAAGAGTTCGAGTTCGAGTCTGCCTGTTGATAATGATCTTGATGATATGAGTTCTGATTCAAGTCCAACAATGAGAATAATGATGATGATACTATTGAGTTCCGATTCAAGTTTGACATTGGGGATTAGGTATGAGATGATAAGGTTCAGACGAATCCTTGGTTATGGCATGGTAATTTGATAATTTACAGCTATTCAGTTGCTTAGCTTCCTTGATTATACACTCCATGCTTATGAGGGCCTGCATTGGGTTATTTACTTTTCTGCACTTGTTGGCTTAAGGGGGCCAATCTTGTAGTTATAGTGGTGTGATCTTTATGTTATTATCTCGTCTTCATTTAATTGTTTATGTACAATGTTGTTAGAGTTTATTTTCATATTTTCCCTTTTTTTCTTGACTTAGCTTATTCTATCTTGTATCTTACCGTATTTATATCATGATTTACCTCAGTCGTCCAATAATGCCTACTGAGTACCCTTTGTTTTGGTACTCGTAATACACTTCTATACCTTTTTAGTGTAGATTCGAGTACTAGCTGCTGCCACTAATTCGACATTCGTGCATGGTTGATTTCAGAGATTGGGTGAGCTCTTGGAGTTGGAGTTACCCTTTTTCCGTCTTTTTATCTATGTCTAGTCTTTCATCTTCGAGACGGATTCTATTTGACTATTCAGTACTCATATTTAATTTGTAGTAGCTTTTGTACCACCTTACTAAGTCTTACCTTACTGAGTCTTGGGATGGTTGTTGATTTCTTATCTATCTATTAGACCTTTTCTACTGAATTATTTCTATTTAAGGTTTTAATTTTAAAATTTCAGGCTTTTAGGCCATTTCCACCAAGTTAGCCCATTGCATCCAGCTTTCGGCTATGGTTCGGCTCACCTACAGGAGGGATGGAGTAGGTTCCATCATGACTTATAAATTAGGTCATGACATAGATATGGGCTAACCTCACAGCACTTTGTATGCAATGAAATATGCAGATTTGGTCAATCGATCTACAATAACTCAAATACTATTGGAACCATGAGAGGTGCGAGAGCAACCCAATAACGAAATCTATGGTGATCTGCTTCTATTTCTACTCAAGAATGGGAAATCTCTGAATCAGGACACCTGGTCTATGATGCTCAGCCTTCACCTACTGACAACATAGGCAACGAGCTACAAAGTTCACCATGTCTTTCTTCATGCCACTCCACCAATGGTTCTGCCTCGAATATCTATGCATCTTAGTTGTACCAGGCTGGATAAAATATCTGGAGCTATGAGCCTTACACAGAATTTACTAAATTAAGTCACCAACCCTTGAAACACAAAGACGATCATCATACCTCAGAATACCCTCAGAATCTATGGTAACCCTTTTGGACTCACCACTCAACACCTGATCATGGATGATACAGAGTCTCATATCCTTAAACTGGCGACTCTGAATCTACTCAAATAAGGTAGACCTTTCTCAAAGATAGTAAGAATCCTCCTAGGGTCTGAAATATCAAGTCGCACCATTAAGTTAGCTAAGGACTAGATGTTCCACTCCAATGGTCTTTGAGAAATTAAGATAGAATCCAAGATACCCATACTCACTGACTTCTGGCTCAAGGCGTCTGCTACCACGTTCACGTTGCTTGGATGGTATAGAATTGAGATGCCATAATTCTTAAGCAACTCTATCCATCTTCACTTCCTAGAATTAAACTCTCTCTGGTCCATAAGATGTTGAAGACCATGATGACCGATGTAGATCTCACAATGCATGCCATATATATAATACCTCCAAATCTTAAGTGCGTAAACTACTGCCGCCAACTCCAAATCATAAGTGGGGTAGTTGCGCTCGTGCACCTTTAGCTGCCATGACGCATAAGTAATAACTCAAATCTATTACATCAACACACAGACTAAGACAACACCGGAAGCATAACAATATACGGTGAATCCCTTACCCTTAACAAGAAGAGCAAATATAGGAGTTGAGGTAAAAAAAAAATACCTTAAGCTTCCAAAAGCTCAACTCACACTCATCGAACCATTTGAAAGGAACCTCATTCAAGGTACATATGGTCATCGGTGTTGCAATAGTAGCAAACACCTCAAAAAATACATGTAATAACCAACCAAACCAATGAAGCTATAAACCTCAATGGAGCTGTAGGCTTGACCCAATCATGAATATATTCAATCTTTGTTAGGTCACCATAATCCCAACCATAGATACCACATGTCCTAGGAATGTCACCGACTTGAGCCAAAACTCATACTTTGAGAATTTGGTAAAAAACCTATGATCTCTCAAAGTTTGGAGCACAATCCTCAAATAATGCATATATTCCTCCCTACTCCTCGAGCATACAAGGATATTGCCGATGAACACAATCACGAAGGAATCCAAATAAGGCCTGAAGACGTGGTTCATCAAATCCATGAATGCAACTGAGGAATTGGTCAACCCAAAAGACATAAATTGAAACACATAATGACCATAACGAGTCTTATAGGATGTCTTTAGGATATCCTCAGCCTAAATCCTCAACTGATGGTAATCGAACCTCAAATCAATCTTATAGAAAATCGCTACTCCCTAAAGATGGTTAAATAAATCAACAATGTGAGGCATATGATACTTGTTCTTCACTATCACCTTATTAATCTGCCCGTAGTTAATGCACATACGCAAGGAGCCATCTTTCTTATTTATGGACAAGACAAGAGAAACCTAAGGAGACACACTCAGTATAATTAAAACCTTACCCATAAGATATCAAGTTGCGAAATTTTCTTTTTAAGCTTGGTAGGAGCCATATGTTAAGGAACCATAGAAATAGGTTGGGTGTCTGGCTAAAGATCAATAATAAAATCAATATCTTGCTCAAGAGGAAGACCAGGTAGATCGGTAGGAAAAACATAAGGAAACTCATGGTCTATAGGAATAGCTTCAAGCAAAAGACTCTCCACACTAACATCACGAATATAAGCGAGATAAGACTCACAACCCCTTGATATAAATCTCCTACCCTAAACATAAGAAATGATCCCCATTGGCTCACAGCTAATAGATACCTTCTACACAACTGGTGATATGATGAGCATGGCTAAGGTAACGGTCTTGGAAAGATAATCCAAGACTGCATGATAGTGGGATAATCAGTCCATGCCTAAAATAACATCAAAATCAACTATGTCTAATACAATAAGATCAGTCTGAGTATCAAACTCTTGAACAGTCACAACACATGAGCTATTAGCTCAATCCACTACTAAAGAGTCACCCATGGGAGTAGATACACATAATGGCACAAATAAAGAATCCCAAGATAACTGTAACCACAGGGCATAATAAGAAAATACATAAGAATAAGTGGATACCGGATCAAATAAAGTAAAGGTTGACTGATGGCACCCTAAGATCGTACCTGTATTAATAACATCCAAAGACTCTGCCTCTGGCATACCATGTACTGTATTTAAATGACATCGCCTGCCACCTAGCTAGGCTCTTAACTAATCACATGTCCTACCTGTCTGAGGACCTCCCAGAGCACCCTAGGACTACCCCAACAACCATGTATACCACCTCTATCTAGGGGTGGCACTACCCTAATAGGTTGAACACTTTATTTTATAGGCATAATTACCCTATGATGGGGACTATCTCTAGAGAAATGGCTGAAAGCCCCACAATCATAACACACCTAAGTGTTGTACTATAACCAGAAGATTCAACTAGCCCAAAATAACCACCTTAACTAGAATACCAAGAAAATAAACCTCTTATAGTCTAACCATTACTCTGTCCAGGATGATCTCTGTAGCTAGACTAACCTTCATCATTAATCTAAAGTGCAGCATGAATGGGCCAACTAGACTGACCCTGATACTAGTAAGGCTAACGCAAAGGGTACCTACCCTAAGAATGTATACCTTTGAATTGTGAGAACCTCTGGATCCCTCTGTAACTATCCTAATAATGTGACCTCTGATCGTTGCCCCCTTGGGCCTCGCAATGCATCTTTTTCATAACTTAAGTATGATCAGAAACCTCAGCAAAGGACCTACCAAATATAACCAAACTATGAGAGGAAATACCAAGAGAAAGTCTCAATCCCCCAAGTAAAAACCAAACCCGCTCATACTCAATCGACAAGATAAGTGTAGCATGCCTGGTCAACCCATAAAATCAAGCATAATACTCCAAAACAGTTATAGAACTTTCCTCTAGTCTTGATAACTAGTCCCTCAAATGATCTCTATGACTACAAGGCATATACTTCTCTAAGAAAACCTCAGAGAACTGAGTCCATGTCAACAGGGGAGATATAGTTGTCTAGGAATCAAGATAACCTTTCCACTAATGTTGAGCTGCCAAATCCAACTAGAAAGTGTTGTAGTCCACACCAAGAGTCTCAACTAAGCCCAAATTATGAAGAATATCCTCACAATCAACCAAGAACTCATAAGCATCTTCGCCTGGTACACTAGAAAACCTAGGTAGAATCAATCTCAAGAATCTACCTAATATCTTCTACTTCTTAAGTAACATAGCAGGTTGCGCCACTATCAAATAAGAAACTAATGGCATTGATGGAATATCAACTTTTGTTGCTACAACTACAGGTTGTGATCCTACCTTAGTACCACTCTGATCTATAGACTGGGCACCATCACACTGTGCATCACTAATTAAACCCAAGAGCTGAACTAATTAATCCCTGAGTAGTGATGAAGAAATAAACACTGATGGATTCTGTGCTAGTCCCTATCCCACCACTAGATATGGAGGAATAATCTATAGCAAAGGAGTAAGATAGGGTTTGGTGAAGGCTCTCTATCCTAGTCTCTAGTTGGAGCTACATGTTTCAGTTGTCCCTGACCTCTAGGTCATCCACATACTCTAGTCAGATCCCTAATTGCGGATTCAAGATCCTTACATCGTGGAGAAGTATCATGTTTCCTAGCCATCTGTGAAAGAGTTAAACCAAGGGAATTGATCTGAGGCTGATTTATGCACCTCAGTGTTGTTATTCGGGCTTATTAGTCTTGTCCTGAGGATTTATCTTGTGATTAATGAGTAATTATTTGTATAAATAAGCATCTAAGTGTTATGTAATATAGATGTAATGTCCATAGTGTCTTCATAGTGAAATTAGAGTCAAAACCCCAAGTTAAGAAGTAAGGGACAAAGGCTAGTACTCTTATCTTGAGCTATAGCCTATTCTAGTTTTTTATCTTGAAATATAGGTGCTTATGTGCTCTAGTTCATGTTTCTTAATGTTTTAGGAAGCTTGGTGGTTAATTATTAGGATAAGGGGATGGTAAAAAATCTGAAAAAATTGTAAACAACACCACAATGCATGGACTTAAAGTACAAAAGCAATGGATAAGGCTTGATCAAAGTGAACATTTTTGGAGTGCAAGGTGTGCCACATTGCCTAGGTGCCACGATATGGATACGTCACACCTTTGGAACTTTTATTTATGTCAATTTCCAGTGAGACACCTCATTTTTGGTGTTCCACACTGCCTACATAGTGCGATATTGGTGTGGAACACTAATAGGTTAAAGATGACTTTTGTGGTCCTAGTATAAATAGGATACTTTGATGTTTTGTTGGACACCATAGAAAACCTTAGGACTTGAAGGGAGGTTGGATAAAACATTTTTTAGGGTTTTTATATATTTAATTTATTTTTATTTATGTATTTTAGCATGGATTACACTTTTGCGATTCTTTTTATGTCTATAATTGGCTAAACACCCTTTCCTGGGGCTAAGGCCAAAAACATGAGTACTATTGTTTGGAATTGATTTGGTTGTGGTTAATTATCATGGTTGTTTTTTATCATTATTATTACTATTTTAAGGTTTTTCAATCCTTAGAATCCATTTTATAACTCTATTGTGAACCCGGACAGGTGAGTGGTAGAGTAGAACATCGGATGAAGAAAATAGGATTGTAATCTTCATTAATGGATGTTATAATTTGCACTTAGGATAGTAATAAATTTACCTATTTGGTTCAAGTACAGGATGAATACAAAAGCATTTAAATTAGTTCTTGTATCCCCACTCAATGATCTAGTTGTGGAGGCTAAGTTAAATAATCGATTAGAGGTTCGGAAGGCCATAGTTGTACCATTGATCCCGTGAACCAAAAAACAAGATAAGAAACCCAACCAATGAGTGATAACACTCAACTTACACGTTAATTTAAGTGCAAGGTAGTCGTTGTCAATATATTTACCAGACTAAAAGTCGGGGTCAAATCCACGAGTAACAATGTAAGTGACGATTGAGTAAATTAGAAATAAAATCATCTTGCTAGGGTCAAACCTATGGTACAAAATGGTTTGGGGGTTTTCAATCCTATTGAATGTAAAGGAAATTCTTGGGCTTCTAAGGGACTAATTCTAGACTAAGAATAGTTAAAGTATAATCAATTAAAATGGATCTTGGGAATATGCTTTCCTACGGGCAAGTTATGCATGGGAACATGATAATTCGATGCAAATTGTAATCATTGATGATGTGGTAGGATAGTTCTAAAGCCCTTGAGGCTAGTTCTTCAACAAAGCCTCAAAGATTTCACTCATTGACTCTTTCGAGTACCTAATGAGTGTGTCAATTAAAGCCACCCAATACCTCAATTAGGCACACTTATTTCTAGGATGATACCCAAGGAATAGTCAACCTCATATTCACCCCTATGTCTAAGATGGTGAAAAATAGCAAACTAAGCTCAATAATTGTCTACTATTGCCTTGGTTCCGACATCCCTCTTTCAGGGAAGATGAGTGTTCCTAAAGTTCACCCAAACCCCTCTTTCAAGGATGGTTTGAGATTTCAAGAGTTTGGGATTTTTACCCCTCAAACCTATTTGAGTATTTTGGGATTTCACCCACAAACCCAAATAAATTTTGTTAAGTAATAGAAGAACCCATCACCAACAAACTAGCATAGGCACATATGAATCACAACCCATACACAATTGCACCTTATTGTTAACATAATCCCAAGAGGAAGAACATCTACACATAATGATAATAATAAAAAATAAACCAAAATCTCCATCAAATTGATTCATAAAAAATAAAGAGAATGCAAACCACACATTAAGTTCCAATGAATCCTTAATGAGATTTTCCAATTCTCTACTTAGAAGTCATTCTAATGTCTTCTTAGCTCAAGATAGCTCCAAGAAATTACAAAAAACTTAAACTAAGGATGGGAGGTAGAGTTTTAGAATGATGATAATGCCTAATATGAATGGGTATTGAGCCTTAAATGGCATTTGGGGTCGGCTGGCCAAATGATATTTTTGCCCTTGGGTCATTTTTCGCTTTCACGCTATTATATAGGCTTTATCGCGATCGCACCTATTGAGATTGCGGAGGACTGATTGCACTTGTTGTTGGTTGACTATCTTAACTAATTTCAATCGCGGCCCTCATCCCGTGATCGCGGTAATTGAGGGCCAGATCCTGGTCCCTTTTTCAGCTTGTCCAGCTCCTACACTTCTATTTTGTTTTTTATCCTTTTTAGTTCAAAGTCGGTTCTTTTCTCTCAGCACTTGTATACCTATAAAATATGAGAATTAGTGCATTTAACCACAAATATGTCTCACTTAGACATTCAAATCATAGTAGTGTACATGAATGTTGAGTGGTAAATTCACCACTCATCAACACTCCCAACTTAAAGCTTTGATTGTCCTCAAGTAACACTACCTTTTACCATGATAAAATGCACTTTTATTCCTAAATCAGATGACCCAAATGATCATGATGAATTCAACTTGATTACTACCACAAATAGCTCCTTAAACATGGGCAAAACTATTTTTACGATACCCCTCAACATAACACGTAATTTTCAAAGATGCAAAAGACTTCAAAGATAAATCATGCAACAATCACTAATACTCAAGAAATGACTCCTCTTTGACCTCAACTACATTATACTAATTTGGCCTCGTTATTCGGGAGATGACAGAATCACCCACCTTAACTTGTTTACATACCTCCTCACAAGAAGGAAAATTTCACACACCAAGTTATCAAATATGCTATAAGGAATTTAAGTACAAAACTCTCTCTCTCAAGAACTCTCGATGTTAACAAGTACCATGCCATAGGCTTGCCCCTATTTTCAATCTCCACTACAATGAATGCACTTGGCTGGAGATCTCAAAGGGCCTTTTGAGCTTGTAATGCAGGTTCAGGGTAGGGTGGGATATTATTTGGGAACAAAGTGACTATACCCTCCTTGAACATCTATATTATACTTTTTCATCTAACTTTTGACCATGGGACACTTCTTTTGTTTTCACTCTTTAAACATGTGCCTACTTTACTACCTTGATTCACCCATCTTTTGGAAAACATCTTTTTTTCACCTCTTTTCCTTGTACATTTTGTGCTTTTCTTTGTTTTCTTGGGTCCCTTCTTTTTCCTATTCATTTGTTCTCAAAATTTAGATCTTAGTCACTAACTTACATTCTCGTGGATGAAAGTTAGCTCTTCCAATATTGACCACCCCCAACTTAGGATTTTATCCATAATTTGCATTTTTAAGTCCAAGGAAGATAGGGTTCAAAAGAAGGATAAGAATTGAAAGGCTCACGGCTTGCAATGTGATTTACAAAGAAAGGTATAAAGGCTCAAAGTGGGTGAGTAGGGATAATATCTATGCAAGGGTATTCTTTTTAGGCTAAAGTGAACTTCCAATGTCATAAATATGGACTAAGATCAGCTCCCCAATCAAATACAATCAAAATTAGCTTTGAGAGACTAATGTGGCAAGTTCTAGATGATACAAGTATACATGATATTCAAACATATAAGCTCACCACACATGGCATACAAATTCGCCAAGGAGTCTCAATTTTCCCTCCCGCTGAGACAAAAATGGAGTATCTACCAATTTTTATAAGTAAAAAATTTGGAGTCACAAAAAGAGAAAAAGAATTGTTACAATGTCACTCACATCCATTCCCTTGATTTTTGAAAAATTTTGGATGGAGGGGGGGTGTTTTCTTTGTATTTTCACCATGCACAATTTGCTAACCATGGAAACAACCCAAATCTTGGTCTCACATTTTCGCTTCATATGGGCAAACCAACCATATGGCTACTCAAACTTCGCCAATGGTATGCATGTAATCCCAAATCCACAATGCCACAGGTACTTAAACTTAGCTTTTATTTATAGACTTGATGCTATGGGTACTCAAACTTCCCCTACATCTGTGGATCAAGACCTAATCACGATGAGTTTCCCTTAATAATGTCGTCACTTAATCTATTATAGGGAAAGGCTCACCCAAAATCATTATTAACACAAATAGACAACTAAAAATAAAAACAATCAATTACCAAAATTTGCATGCTTCGTGTGTACTAAATTCAAGTATTGCACACCAACGTGTACTCACAAAAAGGCAGAGCAGCATTCCCCCAATAAAAAGAATTGTAGTGACCTCACTACATAACACAAAAATATTAGAAGGGTCAAAGACTCCCTGAAACCATATTGATAACCATGTTGGAAGCTGTCATAGTGGTACCATCGTGGTATGGTTGGTGCGCTAGCGTTGCCGCGATCGCAGTAAATGAGACCATTTGCTCCTCTATTTTGCCCTATTTTTTTGCATGGCTGCCATACTTCAAAAATTATTTTTCCCTATTTTTGGCGTCCAACCTATCCAACGCATCTACAAAACATCAAAATTATGTGACTTATTCAAAAGTTATGGAGAGAACATTAAAAATGATGGGTTGCCTCCCATTAAATGCCCTATTTATTATCGTGACTTGACTTTCTTTATATTTCATTTATGTCTCCACTTAGAATACTTGAAACGGCGCCCCAACTTTCAATAATATATCTTTGTGGCACTTGGGGGCGAGGCGAGGGCACCATGATACTACCTTTATCTCACCATTTTAAAGACTTGAATATTTTACCCAGTTTTACATCAAATTTCTGAGTAAGCTTATTGGGTATTGGTGAGAACATCAAGAATCCACTTGTTACACATCATCTTTTGCATTTATTGGCCTTCAAGTGAGAGCCTTAATTTTGCCCTTTTTGAATGACAAACTCCAAAATGTAGGAATTTTCCTCTTCATCTCCAAAATTCATCATTTTCTTGGGTGGTTCAGCATTTATCACATCCACGAAGCATAATATTGAAAATTTGTTTGAGTGACGTCTTCTTCCTAACTTTGGAGTCGCATCCTTCTTGACATTCTCACCTCGAAATGGACTAGAGTCATCATAAGAGATTGGCTTGGTTTCTTGTTTTGACTCTAGCACTATTTCCTTGACTTCGGTATTTTCTTTCACGTTTGGTTAGGTTGGTTGGAAAATCATCGAGGGTCCTTCAATATCAAGTTCACCATAATCCATGTGGCTTGACATCTTTCCTTATTTGACCTCATTTTGAAGAGTGGGTATGTTCATGATTTTTTAGATTTCAAACTCATTACCCATTTCTTCTATCCTTTCAATTTCATTATTGGATGCCCTCACGGATTGATGCATGATATGTATTTTATCCCCCGTTGATTCCACCCGATCCAAGATAAGTTGAAGCATTACTTCAATACCATTGTATCCAGCATATTGTTCTTCCTCTTTATCATCATAAGACCTATCAAACTTATAAGAAGAACTAGAATTTGGGTTAGTATAACGAGGGAAAGGGGTATTTGGACAATCACTCCAATGTCCATCTCGATCACCACATAAGAAAAAATCACACTCCCAAGAGGAACGAGATGGAGAACACATCTCTTTTTGGGGAGCATATCTACAATCTTGCCAAACCTGTGGTCCACTATAATATGGAATGGATCATCAAGATATGATTTCCAACAATCACACCCACATTCATTCCACGATGCCATATTAACAATAATCAAAAATAAAAATCTATCTAACACAATAAACAAATAAAAAGCACAAGAAAATATTTACAAGTTTGAATCAAAGCAAGTAGGCAAAAATTTCAAACTAACACAATACGCCAAATTATTCCCCGACAACAGTGCCATTTTTGATAATGCTAAACTTACATGTCAATTTAAGTGCAAGGAAGCCGTTGTCAATATTTACCCAACTAAGATTTGGGGTCGAATCCACGAGGACCAATGCGTGTGACGATTGAGTAAATTCAAAATAAAAGTTGCTTGCTAGGGTCAAACCTATGGTACAAAATGGTTTGGGGGGTTTTCAATCCTATTGAAGGTAAAGGCAATTATTAGGCTTCTAAAGGACTAATTAAAGACTAAGAATAATTTGATTATAATCAATTAAAATGGATCTTGGGACTATGCTTTCCTAGGGGCAAGTTATACATAGGAACATGATAATTTAGTACAAATTCTAATCGTTGATGATGTGGTAGGCTAGGTCAAAAGTCCTTTAGGCTAGTTCTTCAACAAAACCTCAAAGATGTCACTCATTGACTCTTTCGAGTACCTAATGATTGTGTCGATTAAATCCACCCAATACCTCAATTAGGCACCCCTATTTAAAGGAGGTACCCAAGGGATAGTCAACCTCATATTCACCCTTATGTCTAAGATGGTGAAAATTATCAAACTAAGCTCAATAATTGTCTATTATTGCCTTGGTTCCCACATCCCTCTTTCAAGGATGATGAGGGTTCCTAAAGTTCACCCAAACCCCTCTTTAAAGGATAGTTTGAGCTTCAAGAGTTTGGGATTTTCACCCATCATACCTATTTGGGTATTTGGGTCATTCACCCACAAACCCCAATAAATTTACTTAAGCAATAGAGGAACCCATCACCAACAAACTAGCATATCCACATATCAACCACAACCCACACATAATTGCACCCTATTCTAACATAATCTCAAGAGGAAGAACTAGATACTCATAATGATAATGAACAAAAATAAACCAAAATCTCCATTAAATTCATTCATAAAAAATAAAGAGAATCCAAACCACACTTTAAGTTCCAATGAATACTAAATGGGATTTGCCACCCCCTTAGAAGTCACTTTAATGTCTTGTTAGCTCAAGATTAGTATAAATTTAGCTCTAAGCTTAAAAATATTATAAAAACCCTAAACTAAGGATGGGAGGTAGGGTTTTAGAATGATTATAATGCCTAGGTTGAATGGGTATTGAGCCTTTAATGGGATTTAGGATCGTCTGGCTAAAAGTCATTTTTGCCACTGGGTCATTTTCCACTCTCACGCAATCACGGAGGCTTGATCGTGATTGAACCTATTGAAAATAAGGAGGACTAATCGCGATTGTCATTGGTTGACTAGCTTGACTGATTGCGATTATGTCCCTCATCCCGCAATCGTGGTAACTTAGGGCCAGATCCTGCTCCCTTTTTCAACTTGTCTAGCTCTTGCACTTCTATTCCTCTTTTGATCCTTATTAGCTCAAAATTGCTTCTTTTCTTCTCAACACTTGTATACCTACAAAATTTAGGAATTAGTGCATTTAACCACAAATATATCTCACTTAGAAATTCAATTCATAGTAGTGTTCATGAATGTGGAGTGCAAATGAGTGGTAAATTTATCACTCATCAATGAGGTTCCACAACATAGTATGATTGCCCACAGAGCGTTAACCGTGTTCTATTCCTCATTGATTGATTAAACATTTAAATTTCCGCATAGTTTTATTTTACAGTTATAATTTACAAACTTTTGTGGTTACTTAGTCATTGAATTAATCTAAGTATTGAAATAATCTAGGATAGGTGTTAAAACAAGTCTCTATGGGATCTATATTTAGCTTTTTATAAGGCCACTGTATTATTTGGTGAGACCACTTACACTTGTGTGTTCACTTCGGTGCAAAACGTTTTTGGCACTGTTGCTGGGGACTTATCAATAGGCAACTGTCTTAGTTTTTGTTTTACTTTTTGGATTTCTTTGGTTCTTTACACATGGTATTGGATTCTGAATTTGCAGGCAATAGGTTGAAAGGCTAGTAAGCTGGCAAGGGATCGAGAATTGGTTGAACTATACCCTGAGCCAGAGCAATGCTTTTACCAAAAAGGAGAGAAGAAGTCCTTCTCTATAGAATCCTGCAAGTTCAAGAATAAGAAGAGACCATTACTGTACCCATGATTGAGGATCCACCATCCCTAGGGCAGCTTACAAAGTGGAAATCCCACTAGCGACTAATGTGACCTTTGTTATTTGCAGATTGGTTCCTGGAGATAGATTTGAACTGAAGCAGAACATGGTGCAACTTCTTCATAGCGGTGGATAGTTCTCTGGGATATCACATCAATATCCACAAGTCCACCTGCAAAAAATTTTAGAGATCAATGACACATTCATCCCTATAGGTGTGTCAACTGATTATGTGAGGCTGACGTTTTTCCCCTTTTAACATTTGGGGGAAGCAAAGAAATGGTTGAACTCTGAGTCGGTAGGTTCAATCACAACTTAGGATAGCCTGGAAGTTCCTCATCCATTTTTCCCATCTGTCAAGACTGCGAGACTATACATTGAGATTTTAATCTTCAAGCAGAGAACACATGAGAACCTATACCATGCTTGGGAGAAATTCAAGTCTCTTCTCTAGGACTGTCCACATCACAAACAGTCCAATGAGGTAATAAATCATACCTTTGTTGGGGAAATTGACTATACCATAAAAATTGTGCTAGATTTAGCTACAGGCGGACAAGCTCTGGAAAAGACATATGATGAGCTATACACCTTGTTTAACCGGATTACTGAAGAAAATCCAAATTAGCATGGTGATACCTCAAGGAGCTTAGTGAAAAAGGTTATTGGTATGGTCAAACTTGATAGCATAACATCCTTAGCTGCCCGACTATCTTCTCTCTAAAATTAAATGATGGCACAATTCAGCAAGTGGGGTGTGCAACAGACTCCAACACAGGTTAATGCGGTGCAGTAAGCTCCGGTATGGTGTGAGATTTATTATAATAGTGGCCACTTTGCAAATAGGTATGGTGCTAATCCTGAATCCATCAACTTTATTGTTAATACACAAAAGACGAATTATGGTAATGCCTATAATCAAAAGTGGAAGAATCAACCAATATACCCTTGGGGCAACGACTAGCAACAATATTTTCAGCAACAGCAACACAATACACAGTCCAGTAACATAGAGGAAACCTTGAAAAGGATTTTGGCCAACCAAGAATAGATGGTTGCTAAAATAAAAAATTATAAAACAAGTAGCTCAAAAATAGTTAGAGCAGCAGTTGGAACAATTGCAGCAGACACATAATACCAGGCCTAAAGATGGTTTGACAAGTGATAATGAACCTTTGAAACAAGTAATGGCAATCACTGTGAGGAGTGTTAAAGAGCTGAATGAGAGGCCTCCATATATAAATAAGGAGGTAGATGTAGAGTTGGTTCTCAACTGACACGACCCGACCTCGGGCCTTGTTGTAATAGGCATCTTAAGTCCAACCAGGGTCGGGGACCAACCCTTGTTACCCAACCCAACCACCTATGTCCAGCCTTATATGGGATGAATTTCAAACATATAACAAGATAGAATTATTGTTCTCATTAAGACTCTAGGATAGGGTCACAGCCAGGACCGACCCAATCGAGTCCCACCATACCTTACCAATCGACCAATTGTACCAACCTAACCATAGACCATAAACCAAAGGGAATACCAAAACATAATATGAAAATCAATCCCAAAATGTAATATGATGGAACAGTGAGAAATTATGTTCGATGATGCCAGCCTCAATATCAATACCAATGCTAAGGCTAACACTTCTACCAATCCTGCCCATACTAACCACCAGAACTACCATAAAGCCTTTATCCAAAAGAGTAAGCAAATCCGGTTGGGATATTCCCCCAACCATGGCCAAAACCAATATCCAAATTAAGGAAAAGTGTCTAAAGAAAATTCACAACATGAAATGATGTCTTCTATAAGGATGGAAGCTCACCACTTCAGTCCACGTACTAATACCAAATACGTGTGCTAAACGGGAGGATTAGAATGGTTGGTTATTACATAGCATATGTATACAACCGCTAGTAGAAGGGGTTAGCGAATGATCGCTAGAATGAATCTCAGGGCAAGGATAAGATAATGCCAGTCATAAACTCTAAGTGAAACCATCCATAATGCATATAACCATATATATATATAAGTGCTAGGAAAAAGGATCGGGTTTATCATGCACTTAAAACCTTTACCTGGGCTGTGTGACCTTGTCGATTAACACCACCCATGGGCCGAATGGGTTCAGCTCCCCCAGCTGAAAGGGTCCTAGAGTGTGTCGCCACACGACTAAGAAACATCCCATGGGATGACTAGTACATCCCTCCAATATAAAATGTGACACTCGCACATGGTCATCAAGGACCCCTCATATCAGAATATATGAGTTTCTGATTTTAGTTCTCCCGAAATCTCCACCTTCCACAACTTAGTTACACGTCCCGCCACTAATGCCCAAATTAAAACCATGTCCAAACAATACAGTTACAATTTATTAACCAAGGCCAATTATTAATTGTATCTTCATACCAACCATACCTGTAAGATTTATCCATAGCCAAACCATTTGGGTTGAGGGGACTCTCAATTGCCCTTTTCGCTTACCATATTAACCTGTTAGGAGACTTCCATGTTCTCCACAAGCATAACAAGTTAGCCTTTAACCTTTATAAATCATTTAAACCATTTATAGTTTCATGCATAAGCTGAAAAGAAGCAAGAGTTCCATTTAAAGAAGTCAATACAATGAGCATATCTTTATAACCATTTTAGCAAACACCTTGGGGAATAATATAACCAAAACCAATTCCAAAGACCATTAAACCATTACCATACTATCCAGATGTCCAAAACCAATATTAATGCATACAAAGCATAATTAAAACCATAGGAAACCATAACCAACCATTCAATATCAAAACCCCCAAATAATAGTTTAAAACCATAGTCATGAAATAGTAAAACCATGAAATCAATCATATAAAACATGTCTTTAGTTGAAATTACAATGAGGGAAGAGAATTATGCCTTATACTGAAGAATTGATGGAAAGAAATCCCCAAAGAAAGCCCTTAGTTAAAACCCTAGGTTCTTTGTCCCAAAATCTCTTAAGAGAATTATGAGATGTTTTGGAATAGTTTCTCAGTGTTAATGAATAGAATAATAGAGTAAGTAACCTCCTAAGTGTATTAGAAGTCGTGGGTCCTAATTAGGGTAAGTATGTAAATGTCTAGAATACCCCAACTTAAGTTGCACAAAATCCCATCACAGGGATACGACTGGCCCATACGAGTCATACCCTTTCTTACTATTAGTTTCCACCAGTCATACCCAGGCCTTAACCTTTGGATCAGACACAATCCAGTATATGAATCATCCAACCAAGTCGTAACCTCAGTATATGATTCGTATCCATTACTCGTATCTCTGAAAGAATAAAATATCAGGAGAATCAAATGTTGTCCACCATACGATCCCTGATATGACTCATACCAAATCCTTATGACTCACACCTCTAAGTTGTACTTATTTCACTGACCAAAACCATCCCTCCAACTAACACTAGTCAGTATACGACAGGACCATACTACATATACCCCAGCATATGGCTCATACCCATAAGTCGTATTGGGTTCGAAGAATGGATTTCCAAGAAATTTTCTAACGGTCAAAACCCATGATGTTTCAGTCTCCCCCACTAGGAACATTCATCCCCAAATAAAGGACAAGGTTAGGGTAACCACACACAGAGTCATTTGCATTATCAAACATCCCTCTAACAAAGTTTGAAAACAAAGAGGTAAAGATGTTAATATTTTCTTTAGAAAACTCAAAAAATAGAGATGTGTTCAAGAACGCATACCTTCCACACGAATCCCAGGAGCAGAAAACAAATGCAGATACTTGGACTTCATGTCCTCTTCCGCATCACAGGTAGATTCTTCCACCTTATGGTTCCGCCATAGAACATTAACAAAATCCATATCCTTGGTCTGCAACCGACATACATGCATATCTAATATCTCAATCGGGACTTCATCATAAGACAGAGAATAAAAAATACCCAATCCTTCCAAAGGAATAATCGGAGAAGGATCACCAAGACACTTCTTTAACATAGAAACATAAAAAACCAAATGAACTAAACTTAAGCTAGATGGTAACTCCAACTCATAAGAAACATTGCCAACTCTCCGCAAAATCACATAAGGGCCAATGAACCGAGGACTGGGGTTTCCTTTTTGCCAAACCGCACCACTCACTTCATAGGAGATACCTTGAGGAACACTCTATCCCTATCATCAAACTCCAAGTCCTTATTCCTAACATCCGCATAGGACTTTTGGCAACTTTGGACAGCTTTAAGCCTATCCCAAATCACCTTCACCTTCTCTATCACCTGATAAACCAAATCAGGACCAAATGTATCTGTTTCTCCAAGCTCAAACCACCTAATAGGAGATCTACACCTCTACCATACAATGCCTCAAAAGGAGCCATACCAAAACTCAAATGAAAGTTGTTGTATTAAGCAAACTCCACCAAAGGCAGATGCTTAACCCAATCGCCGCCATAGTCAATCACACAGGCCCAAAGCATATCTTCCAATGTCTAAATAATTCTTTCTACTTGCCCATCTGACTGTGGATGAAAAGCAGTACTCAGACTAACCTTAGTCCTCAACCCTTTCTGGAAAGACCTCCAAAAGTGAGATGTAAACTGCATACCACGATCAAAGATAATCGAAATAGGTATCCCATACAGCTTTGCAATCTCCTAAATATACAACCATGCATAATCTTCCACCGAAAAGGTAGTCCGCAAAGGCATGAATTGTGGAAACTTGGTAATCCTATCCACAATGACACAAATCGAATCATACTGATTCCGAAACCAAGGAAAATCGGTAACAAAATCCATGTTTATCACTTGCCACTTTTATTTGGGCAAATCAATTTCTTTATACAACCCTCCTGGCCTCATGTGCTCAACCTTAACCGGCTAACATACCATGTACTTAGCCACAAAATTAGCCACATCTCTCTTCATTCCATTCCACCAGTAGATCTTCTTGAGATTATAATACATCTTAGTCAAGCCTGGATAAATAATATAGCATGAATCATGTGCCTCAGCCACAACCCTTTGGCACAACCCATCGACATCGGGAACACACAACCTCCCTTGGTGACGTAAAGTACCATCACCATTGATCTCAAACACCACTACCTTTTCCCACCAATATCACTCTTGATTGGCATCAAGATAGGATCTAGCACTTGTTTCTCCTTAATCTCTGAACCAAGAGATGATCAAACCACTTCTTGCACCATTATACCACCATCCTTAGAGTCCAAGAGGTGAACTTCAAGATTATCCAAGCGGTTAATATCCTTCACAATTTCTCACATGCCTTCCTCCATATGAGCCAAACTCCCTATGGATAACCTGCTAAGAGCATTAATAACCACATTATCCTTACCTGGGTAGTAGTGAAGACTCATATCATAGTCCTTAAGAAGCTCAAGCCACCTCACTTGCCTGAGGTTAAGCTCTTTCTGAGTAAACACGTACTGAAGACCCTTATGATAAGTAAAGATATCCACATGAACACCATACAAATAATGCTGCCATATTTTTAAAGTAAACATGACCTCCAATAACTCCAAATCATAGGTAGGATAATTCCTTTAATGTACCTTCAATTAGCTAGAAGCATAGGCAATCACCATCCCATGCTGCATCAAAACACAACCAAGCCCTACTCGAGGTGCATCGCAATAAACCACAAACCCATTATTACCCTCCGGCAAAGTCAGGATTGGAGTCGAAGTCAACTTATCCTTCAGCTTCTCAAAACTCCCTTCACAAGCACCAGACTAAGAAAAATTAACCTTCTTCTGAGTCAACTAGTCAAAGAAGAAGCTATCAAAGAAAAGATTTCCATAAAAAGACTATAATACCCATCCAAACCTAAGAAGCTTCAGATATCAGATAGAGTCATGGGCCTAGTCCATCTTTTTACCACTGCAACCTTCTGCGGATCCACCATGATCCCTTTACTAGAAATAACATGACCTAAGAAAGTCACAGCGTTCAACCAGAATTCACACTCAGAGAACTTGCATATAACTATTATTATTTTAAGGTCTGTAACACCACGCGGAGGTGATTAGCATGAACCACCTCACTCTTTTAATAAATAAGAATGTCATCAATAAACACAATAATGAAGAGATCTAAATATTGCCTAAATGCCCTATTCATCAAGTCCATAAATGCTGCCAGCGCATTTGCCAACCCAAATGACATCACCAAGAACTCAAAATGCCCATAACTAGTATAAAAAGCCATATTAGGGATATCCATATCCCTAATCTTAAGATGATGGTACCCAAATCGAAGATCTATCTTAGAGAAGAACTTGGCACCCTGTAACTGATCAAACAGATCATTTATCCGAGGAAGAGGATACTTGTTCTTGACCATCACCTTGTTCAACTGCCTATAATCAAAGCATATTTGAAGGGAACCATTCTTATTGCGCACAAACAACATTGGCGCACCCCATGAAGAAACACTAGGACGAATAAACCCCTTATCTAGAAGATCCTTAAGTTGCTCCTTGAGTTCCCTCAACTCAGCCATAGCTATTTTATATGGAAGAATAGAAATTGGATGAGTGTCCAAAAGCAAATCAATACCAAACTTTAATTCCCTATCTGGATGAACACCAGGAAGATCATCTAGAAAGACCTCTGGAAACTTATTAACCATAGGAACCGAAGACAAATAAGGACCTTTCGAGTTAGAATCTTTAACCCAGACCAAGTGATAAAGACAACTCTAAGAGGTTAACCTTTGAGCTCTAAGATAAGAAATAAAGCTCCTCTCAGTAACTAAGGAACTACCTTCCTATTCTATAACTGGTTCAACAGGAAACTTAAAGATAACCCTACAGGTTTGACAATCCAAAGACGCATGACAAGAATGCAATTAATCCATACCTAAGATTATATTAAAATCTACCATATCCAACTCAAATAGATCCGCCAAGGTCTGCTTGCTACCAATAGATACCATACACCCCCTATAGACTCTTTTAGTAATAATCGAGTCACCTACTGGGTAGAAATAAAAAAAAGATCCAAAATGACTTTTAGATCGAAGCCAAAAGACACAGTCGTATACGGAGTCACAAAAGAAAGAGTGGACCCTGGATCAAGCAAATAATATACATCCAGAGCAAAAAAGTTGTAATATACCAGTAACAACATTAGGTGATGCCTAGGATTCCTGTTGAGACACCAAAGCATACAACCTATTCTGACCAACACTAGAGCCAAGAGAAGTAATAGAAGCAGATGCCACACCACCAGGGGCAGCAGAAGAAGATGAAGGCACTAGAATCTTATTTGCCCCTATAGCAACCTTATTGATTGGACAATCCCTGAGTTGTTTGCCTACCTGGATATACTTAAAGCACTGATACCTTCCTTCCTCATAATAACCCTGATGAGGACGACCATAGAATCGACAATGAGGACATGAAAAAACTAACTACATTCGCTCGCCTGAGATTGGGCAACCTGTGCCCAAGAATTATCACCACCTTGATTATGCCTGTCTCCCGACTGATAAGGAGCACTAGGAGAAAAGGATCCTAAACTCCCCCACTTCTTTTTCTGCCACTCTCTACCACCTTGAGACTGATCACCTCTTTGATCAGAAAACCTTCTCTACTTTTCCTGCCTATCCCCAAACTCTGCCTATTTTATTTTCTCATCCCTAACTTGTTGCATATGAATAGTCAACCTCGAGATGTCCATATCTTTAATCAGCAAGGTAGTTTAACTCTCCTGAATCAAATTACTATTCAATCAAAAAGCAAAATTTCTCATTCTCGACCTCATATCAGCCACCAAATCTGACACATACCTTGATAAATGATGGAATTTTAAAGCATATTCCTTAAGAGACATCCTCCCTTGCCTAAGGTTCATAAAATCCTCCATCTTTGCTTCCCTTAATTTTTTAGGAAAGAAACAATCCACGAAGTTATTCAAAAAATCCTCCTACAATCCTTTCTCCTCCATATCACCGCTATCCCTGTCCCACTCTTCATACTACTACTATGTAACATCCTTGAGTTGATAAGCTACAAAGTTAACCCCCTCTATATTAGTAGTCTGCATCTCCCAAAATAACTTTTCCATCTTATCTAAAAAGCCTTATGGATCCTCCTCCACCTTTGCCCCAGTAAAATTTTGAGGACCCATCTTCATATATTGACCAACCCTTGTGTCCTTAGAAGACAAAGCACCAGTCGCACCCCGCTCAGCCTGAGCAACAACCGATTAGTCAATGACATGAATAGATTGATGAAATTCTGTATTCGTCATATTTATATGAGGGAGCTGAGGAGAACTAGCTGAAATAGGAGGAACTCCAGCACCATAAGGAATAGGACCATGAGATTGAAGATGTACTCCAGATATAAGACGTACCCCTTTAGCATTATCCCCAGATGGGACAGAAAAATTTCCTTATTTATTTATAGAGGCATCAAAAGTGGCAGACTTAGCCAATCTACCCTTAGGGCACGACCAGCAATAATATTTTTAGCAATAACATCACAATACATTGGCCAGTAACATAGAGGAAACCTTGAAAAAAAATTTGGCCAACCAAGAATAGATGGCTACTGAAATAAAAGATCAGCAAGTAGCTCAAAGATAGTTAGAGAAGAAGTTGGGGCAATTGTAATAGGCACATAATACTAGGTCTCAGGCAGGTTTGACAAGTGATAATGAACCTCTAAAACATGTAATGGCGATCACTTTAAGAAGTGGTAAAGATCTGAATGAGAGGCCTCCATAGATAAATAAGGAGGTAGATGTAAAGTTGTTCCCTCAACTTACATGACCCGACCCCGGGACTTGTCATAATGGCCATCCTAAGTCCAACCAGGACTAGAGACCACCCCCTGTTACCCAACCCAACAACCTATGTCCAGCCTTAGAAGGGCTGAATTTCAAACATATAATAAAATAGCATTATTGTTCTCATTAAGACTCTAGGATAGGGTCACAACTGGGACTGACCCAACCAAATCCAACTATACCTCACCAACCGACCAATCGTACCAACCCAACCATAGACCATAAAACAAAGGGAATACTAAAGCATAATATGAAAATCATTCCCAAAATGTAATATAATGGAACTATAAGAAATTATGTCCAATGATGCTAGCTTCAATATTAATACCAATGCTAAGGCTGACACCACTACCAATCCCGCACATACCAACCCCCAAAAGTACCACAAAGCCTTTATCCAAAAGAGTAAACAAATCGGGTGGGGACATGCCCCCAACTATGGCCAAAACTAATATCCAAAATAAATGAAAAGTGTCTAAAAAAATCCACAATAAGAAATAATGCCTTCCAAAAGTATGGAATCTTACCACTTTAGTACAAGAGTTGATACTGAATCCACATGCTTAATAGAAGGAGTAGAATGGTTAGTTTCTGCATAGCATGGGTATACAGCCGCCAGTAAATAGGGTTAGCGAATGACAGCTAGCAAGAATCTAAAGGTAAGGATAAAATAATGCCAGTCATAAAATCCAATTGAAACCATTCATAATGCATACAACCATACATATATAAGTGCCAAGAAAAGGGGCCGGGTTTATCATGCACTTAAACCTTTACCTGGGTTGTGTAACCTTATCGTTTAACCTCACCTATGGGTCATACGGGATCAGCTCCCCCTATTGAAAGGGTCCCAGTGCGTATAGTCACACGACCAGGAAATATCCAATGGATGACTAGTACATCCCTCTAAGGACCCCTCATATCGACATATATGAGTTTTTGGTTTTAGTTTCCCCGAAACCTCCACCTTCCACAACTTAGTTACACATCCAACCATTAATGCGCAAATTAAAACCCTGTCCAGAAAATCCAGATACCATTTATTAACCAAGGACAATTATTAGTGGTATCATCATACCAACCATACTTACATGATTTATTCATATCCAAACCATTTAGGTTGAGGGGACTCTCAAATGCTTTTTTTATTTACCATATTAACCTCTTGGTAAACTTTCATGTTCTTCACAAGCATAACCAATTAGCCTTTAACCTTTATAAACCATTTAAACCATTAATAGGTTCATGCATAAGATGAAAACAAGCAAGAGTTCCATTTAAAGAAGTCAATGTAATGAACATATCCTTATAAGTATTTTATCAAATACCTTAGGGGCATAATATAACCAAAACCAATTCCAAAGATCATTAAACCATTACCATGCAATCCAATTATCCAAAACCACCATTAATGCATATAAAGCATAATTAAAACCATAGGAAACTATAACCAACCATTCAATATCAAAACCCCTAATAATAGTTGAAAACGATAATCATGAAATAGTAAAACCATGAAATCAATTATATAAACCATGGCTTTAGTTGAAATTTTAATGAGGGAAAATAATCATGCCTTATACTGAATTGATGGAAATAAGTCACCAAAGAAAGCCCCAAAGCAATCCCTTAATTGAAACCCTAGATTCCTTGTCCCAAATGCTCTTGAGAGAATTATGAGATATTTTGGAATAGTTTCTAAGTATTAATGAATAAAATAATAGGGTAAATAACTCCTAAGTGTATTAGAAGTTGTGGGTCCTAATTAGGGTAAGTAGGAAAAATTCCAGAATACCTCCACTTAAGTTGCGCAAAATCCCATCATATGGATATAACTGGCCTATACGAATCATACCCTTCTTAATGATAGGTTTCCACCAGTCGTACCCAAGCCTTAGCCTTTGGATCAGACATTGTCCAGTATACGACTCATCCAACCAAGTTGTAAACTCAGTATACAATCCATATCCATGACCCGTATCCCTGGAAAAATAAAATATCAGGAGGATCAAATGTTGTCCACCATAAGAGTCCATGACACGACTCATAACAAACCCTTACGACTCACACATCTAAGTTGTACCCATTCTAGAGACCAAAATTATTCCTCCAACTAACACTACTCAGCATACGACAGACCATACCACTCGTGCCCCAGCATACAGCTCATGACCATAGTTATTTTTAGTTCGGAGAATGAATTTCCAGGAAATTTTCTAAGGGTTAAAACCCAGGATGTTTCATCAACCGATTGCAGACAAAGTTGCTAAAATTTGGGAAGTTTGAGTACTAAAATACAAAAGTTGTTGAAAAGTAAGGACCACCACCACTGATCCCACAATGATTCCAAAAAGTAAAAGAGGATTCACGCTTCAAGATGTTCTTTGACACGTTCACAACAACCTTCCTATTCAAGATGTTTTGCAGGGAATGGCCAAGTTTGATAAGTACTTGAGAGATATGGTGACTAATAAATTAAAGCTACAGGACATTAAGATAGTAGCACTAATAGAGGAATGTACCTCTGTGATAACTTAAAATATGCCCAAAAAGCTTAAGGACCCAAGGAGTTTCAACCTCCCCATTCATATTGGTGACGATGAAGTGGTACATGCCTTGAGTGATTTAGGGCGAGTATAAATATGATGTCTCTGTCTATGTTCAAAACTCTAGGGTTGGGTGAGCCGAGACCAAGCTCTTTGATGATCCAATTGGTAGACAGGACCATAGTTACGATCAAAGGAATAATTGAGGATGTCCTAAAAATGGTTAGTAAATTTGTAATTCTAGGTGATTTTTTGTATGGATTTTGATGCAGATAAAAGGGTGTCGGTCATTCTGGGATGTCCATTCTTAGCCACAAGAAGTGCGTAATAGATGTGAGAGAGGACACTCTTATAATAAGATTGGAGGATGAAGAGATGGTTTTTAGAGTTTATAAGCTCTTAATCCACCTTACCACTACAAATATTTATATATGATTACAATGATGGAAGTGGATAAGTGTCGGTTGGTAGAGAGTACACCACTAAAGATCTCTTCGGACAGTCTTATTGAGTTACCCCATCTAGAACCTAAGCCTGAGTTGATGATAATTGAAGAGCCTAAAAAGGCTAAAGTTGAAAAAGTTCATAACCTTGAGAGTTTAATACACTCAAGAGGTTAAAAGAGAGTGAGAAGATGGCCTTCAAGTAGGAGGAAGTGGATGAAGGAAAATGATTAAGTTGTGATGTTGGGTCATGTCATGACACTAAATTAGGCGTTGCTTGGGAGGCAACCCAAGTAAAGATTGGTTTTATTTTCAATATTTTAGTTTTTACTTTATGTAGTTTTTGTTTTTCTTAAGTCACAGGTTGATGGGAAGTTTGAGTACCTAATATCGGAGCTAAGTAGTACGGCAAAGACCAAGTGTGGGGTCCTCAGACTCTTTTAATATTAAAAAATGCTACTAGCTATTCCTAGAGGCCTCAAGGAGTATTTTTGTAATGACCCGAGACTACCCCTAAGTCGTTACACGGTGCTTATGACCTCGAACGACCACAAGCTAACTTCTTTCCTGATATCTGTACCTGAACACTGCATAATATAGATAATAAATGCAAAAACTAGCCATAAGGTTCAAAACTTCTAAACATACTCCAAAACTGAAAATTGAATTCTGATACATTTGTCCGAAAAGCCACTTTACTATCTGAACTGCGAAGTTGATGGGATATGTCCCCAACTAACTCCGTCTACTGAAAATAAGCAAAATACAATGAAATAATAAAACAAGGATCATCCTAGAATGAAGAGGACTTACTGATATGCCTACTGCTGCTGACTGGGACTGAACTGCTAAGGGTATTCTGGATCTCGTGCCTCTAAACCTATGGTGTCAAATAAAACACCATAGCACAAATGCGTCAGTACGGGAATGTACCGAGCATGAAGATGAGGTAAGGCTAAATGCAATGGCTCATGCATGAACAATTACTTAACTGAATAATCATGAGTGTACCGAACAAGAACACATACATGAATGCACAACCATAATCACAATCATCACAACTCTAAATACTGAAACATGGATACTGTTTTACTGTTATTTGAACTCATCACTAACACTGAGATACTGAATCATTGAATAATCTGATACTGATAACTGATTAATTGGATACACTCATATGAATAATACTGAATCAGTGCTCTCGACTAATGGAATCGAAGATCAACCTCTCTAACGGATGATTCCAGAATCTATTATCAATGACAAGAAAATGATCATGTCTGAATCTAAAAACAAGAATTCTCAACAGAATTTGAGACTGAGATCAAGACTATCTATTGGGAGATCTCTGGCTCTGATAACAAGAATACTCAATTGAATCTGAGACTGAGATCAAGCCTATCTATCGAGAGATCTCTAGATCTGATAACAAATAATTGTATATAAGACGAAGCCTATCTGATGGATGGTCAAGAATCAATGGAACTATCTGAGTTCCTCACTGAGATAGACGAATGTACCTCACATTTCTGATTTCTGAAGATTGATACTGAAACTGCAACTGTGGGAAGTAGTTACTTAACCGACATGCCCTGACCTCCCATTAGTGGGGTCCAACCTATAACCTCAGCTGGAAGGGTATCAATACCGTGTCACGGGTAAATACCTCTCTGGTCAAGCCTCTCTGGTGGTTGACCCTCATAGAAAGTCATCCTAAGGCAATATAATAGACAAACCTCTCTCTACGAGTGATAGCCTCTACTGACGGTGACTCTTGTATCCTACGCTGGCTATGCAGTTCTGGAGTTCAGGGATTGCTCTTAACGACTCGGCGTCTCTCTCTGATGGGAAGCCACCATCCCTTACCTCACTCGGTGCTAGCTCCTACTCCCAACTGAAAGACTCTGAACTGAATTCTCAACTGAACACAAACTGAACTAAATCTAATACTAATCATGTTTCTCAAATGATCTGACTGAGTTAAGCTGAATTCACTTAGTTTCGTATCTGACAGAATACTACTGAATCACGGTATTTGACTGACGATATAGAGTTTTAATAGAGTACTCATTTACTACATGGATTAGAAATGAACAATTGACTACTACTAGATCTGAGTTGTGTACAGAACTGAGGCAAGATTACTAGTGATACTGAGATCACGGAGATTACTGAGATTACTGATATTTATTAAGTCCTGTATCTTTCTGAGGATACAGAGTTCTATAATTCATTGAGTTCTGAGAATCATGGACCGACTGGGATTATCATGAAAACTAACACAGGCTCTAGACAACAACTAAATTATCGGGTCTAAATACCCCCAGGACTCGATAACACAAAAGTAAGACATAACCATTCTTGACTATTCATAACGACGCCCATTCATTCATCATCACAATCAATAAAGTATCTCTTCAAGCATTTAGGAATCATAACCATATATTCACATCACAATCACTAAGACAACACTTCAAGCATTTAGGAATCATAACCATATATTCACATCGCAATCACTAAGGCATCACTTCAAGCAGTTAGGAATCATAGACATATAATAGCGTAGGGAAAACATTCTATTAGATCATACTTCATTCAACAAGGGATTGCATTAAGTACTTCGTGTGTATATTAGTCTTAGCATGTATTAGATAGAACATGATTGGGGAAACTTCATACTATCATGTCATAATTTACTCGTCAAGCACTTGGAATATATTAAAGGCTTAGCATGTATCAAATAGCACATAATTGGGGAATTTCCTACTATCATGTCTCAACTTCTTCACTAAGACCTTTCAACAAACACTAGGCATACATGGGTTGCACACAATTGGGGTTTCCTAATCAACATGCTATAATGGCCATAATTCTTCACATAAGCATTTTATCAAACATATATGGAGCATGCTTTGCTTATTCAACAATTTCTACACTTAATTGACATGAACACATCACATATAAATCAACTTGAAGAGGGTTTATCATAACCATCACATGAATTCCACATACTAGGGTCAAAGATTGAAAGCCTTGTAAACAAACATGAATCACAACACAATGATAGAAGGAACATCAATTTCAACTCACATGAATCATGAAAACCCATAAACACAATATCTTTGAATTTTAGAAAAGGGTTCTTGAGCTTCTTGAATGAAAGGGACCCAAGAATCAACATCTACATACCTTGGGGAAACTCTTTTCTTGAAAGTTCTTGGAGATATTCTTGATTTCTCTTGATCTCTATTAATTTTGCTGGAAGATGAAATAAGGGTTTTGATTTTGTAAAACCCTAGTTTTGATGTTAAAGATGGGAAATGAGGTTGAGAGCCTTTTATCGGGTATATATAGAGGCTGAAAAGAGTGGGAAAAGACCAAAAAGCCCTTGGAATTAAACTGAAAAATCCCGATTTTACATGCTGGCGCGACGCGCCATTATCGCGCCAGTTCACTGGAAATTGGACAATTGAGAAACTGCATGACAGCGCGATGCGGTGGAAATCGCGTTGCCACCCTGGTTGCGAACTGGAAAAACACTGTGATGCAGTGAAAATCGCGGAGGCTCACTGGAATTTGACAATTTCCATCTTTGATGGCTCTGTGATGCGCTAAAGTGCCAGGTGGCACACTGTCTCACTAAAATGGCTTTAACTCTTTACCCGAGTGTCAGATTTGGGCGAATTTGGTATCGATGGAAAGCTTATTCAATGCACTACATGATAAAAAGTCGATAATAGGGAAATTCTACCCGGCTCAAAGTATTTTATACTTGGGAAGACACCTCTCAAACTTTTAGGACCGAATTTTTGCTTCACAGAACACACTCTAAGGCTCAGACTAGGAAAGAATTTTGCGGGGTATTACAATTTCTATCTCTACTTTTGAGTTTACTTTGGGGACAAAGTACATTTTTAAGTGTAGGGTGGGAGAATTCCCATTGTTTCGGGTAAAGTGATGTTGTAGGATCTTACATTCTAGTTTTTCTTCTAGTTATGCCAAAATTTGAAAAAAAAATTACAAAAAAGTTTCTGCTTTTTAGTTTCTAGTCTTAGTTGGGTCTAGTGGGTGCACACTTCACCCACCCCGAGATTGTTCTTTTCGGTTCTTTTTTAGGAGAGCGCCATTTGAACCCAATATACCTTTTCTTTTTCAGAGTAAATTTTAAATTTTTGGGTTAGGAATAAGTGGGATGTTCTTAATGGTGATAAGTGTGACACTACCAAAAATTAGATCTATGGCGACGGTTGAAAAACCGTTGCAATAGACCAAAAAACCATTGCCATAGACCTATTGCAACGGTTCTACAAGCGTCCTATAAGTGGACGTTGTTATAGGTCTATTGCAATGGTTTCTGCAACGGTTGTCAAAACCATCGCCATAGGTAGAGCTATGGTGACGGTTTTAGGCAACCATCACCATAGATAAACCTATTACAACGATTATTTTTTGACTTATTGAGATGCCTATTTTCATCTATTGCAACGGTTACAAACCGTCACATTAGAAGTTATTGCAACGGTTACTAACAGTTGCAATAGCAGCTATTGTGATGCTTTTGTTGTTCTATTGCAACACTTTTTGACTACCTAGTACAACTATTTCATTACTTATTGGAACACTTATTTTCATCTATTGCAACAATTACGAACCATTGCAATAGACTCTATTGCAACGATTACGAACCGTTGCCATAGGATCTATTGCGATGCTTTTATTATTCTATTGTAACGCTTTATAAATTATAACACAATATATACACATCACAAAACAAAATCATTTCTTAATAATCTCATAATTCAAAATATGCAACAAGATAGTAATTTGAACCCAAAAGTAAAATGTAATCAAGTCCAAATGATTAGTTAAGTTTTTACATACTAGCAAGTTCAAATCGCGATAAGTTTCAAAAAATTCAACACAAAACTATTGATATTAGAGCATTTATCCACAACCCAAAAATCTTCTCAAGTAAGGTCAATGTCTTCATCATTTTCTTCATCTCTTTCTTCATTTTGGACACCTATATAAAAAGAGAACAAATAATATAAAGTAGCACTTAAATGACAACATATAAAGGACTATATTGATCCCTACAGTTTTAGTCCTTCGGACAGACAAGAAATCAGAGATGCTTTGAGGATAAAGCAGAACCATAGATTGAAATATATTGCATTCATGTAAGAACAAACTTTCAAGTAGAGGACATTTTGAGATGAAGCAACTTGTGAAATGTTCCTATTTTGTCCCACTAAATTCAATGGGAAGACACAATCACATTTAGCTCACATAATTATTACAGGGAAGCTTTACGTTATCAACAAGAAAGGAAAAACGAACAAACTAGAAGGTAACAACAGAATCTCAAAGAAGTGGAAAGCAAAATAACTACACATATGAGCAACAGAAAGATACTTACATCAAGAAATATATCCTGGGAGTTGGTAGAATGTTTGTTCTGCAGGTAAGACAACACGTCAAAACTATATACTTACACTCTGCAGATTAAATTACGTCCCAAGAATCTTCTTAATGCGAGTTAAAAATAGGAACCAGTACCAAAAGAAGCGCACCTCAAATGGAAAATAAAAATCACAATCCCAAGATGTGAAGACACTGTAGTAGAAAACTGCAGCTTTTTATAGAAGAAAACTGCAGCTTCATATCAATAATGATTAAAAGCAATCTAAATAGTAGGAAAAAGGATCGCAGTACTTTCATATCACACAGAAATTTAAAAATGAGCACGGTTATTCAAGTGGTTCCGAAGCTAGGAATCAGTGCAGGAGAAACCATACATAAAGCAGCGGGATACTTTGACAAATGTACATAGGAAAATCATAACTAGCATCTTTACCACCACCCGTCCCCCATCATTCTCGCTTATCTAATGGTCATAAAGTGATGCTGAATGATTTCCAAATGTCATTTGACATGTCCCATGTGTATGCACACAGTTCTCCCTGTCTGCACATTTATTAGAGCACATTAGATTTTCTTTTCTTTTCCATTTCAGACTTTTTTTCCTTTACGGTGGTTCTAAACAGTTATCAGAATCAAGAATCCATCTAATTTAAGGTAATTCCAGCATAACTGCTCATATGCATGTGTATATTTAGGTATGGAAAATAGACCAATCCATAAGAGAACATCTCACTAATATACACAACTAAACCATTTACAAGGAACAACAGATATAGCAGTTGAATACATACCACATAAAGGAAGAAAATATTAGAAATACCAACATAGGAACACTAAACAGTACCAACACAAAAATCCTAGCTGCAAACCATAAGAAAGAAACATTTTTTCTTCTAATCCACTACCCATAATCCACCAAATACAAAATATCCCACACCTTCACCATAAAAAAGAAACAATCTTTCTTCTAAGCCACCATCCATATAATTCACCAGAAACAAGCGCAGCCACAATTCTAAACACTCAACACCATCAAAACATACCCAGTATACACCAAAATAGCATCAAAATATACCTAGTATACTCAACAGCATCAAAACATATCCCGTATTCAAAATAATCTTGATTGTTACTACCAACAGATCAAGAAACAAAAACTGACCTTGATTGTTACTACCAACAAATGGACGATTTATTGGTTGATTAGCAAGCGCTTCTCCTAACGAATGAACATTGAATCCTAGAGCAGTAGAGCCCTCCCACTTCCCAGAACAAGTACAGGTAGGATCCAACAGTAGAGCACAATACGGCCTAGAAGAGAGTACGATACACCTATATTATCATCAAATAAATTCAATTGCTTATAAGAATATTCAAAAACAACTTCCAAGACTGAATATGGATCCAGTCTTCATTTACAGCAATAATTTAAAATCTTCTGAGAATCCAAATTCATTATCAATAGAGGAGAATTAAGAAAATCAAGAATGTTGCCTTATTTCTTATTGAACACACCGAGTATCACTATCCGCAATACTCCAAGAACCAAAATTGATTAGTCAGTACTTCATCTGTAAGTACTTTTATCCCGCTTGGAGCTCAATCAAATGTATCACCTTCTTTGGACTAATTTGCTTGAGTTCCTTTTCTATTTTCTGTGTCCTAACTCTATTTTCTATTTTTGTTCATTTCCTATAATATCTAAACTAGGTTGGATGGTCTTCAGCTTTAGGCACAATATTTTAAATTCCAAGCCAATTCAAAGGGCCCAACATTGAAATTCTAGCCTTCAACTAACTTAAAAAAAATGAGGTTTCAAGCTCAGCAAAAGGTAGTACAAAGTATTAGCCACGGGTTCAAATGAACCCAATAGTTTTTGCTAGGACCACGTACTACTCATCTCAGGAATTCTTTAGATATGTTTGAATATTTAATGGTGGAATCCAGTAACTAAGATGAACTATTGGGTTAGGTGACAAATTCAAAACCTATAAACTTCAAATCCTATTGCCAGTAACTAAGACAAGCTATTGGGTTAGGTGACAAATTCAAAACCTATAAACTTTAAATCCTATTTCCATATATATATATGCATATAATACTTGAAGCAGAATCATAAGCATGACAAAGTCGAACATATTTACAGTAGAATTCTAGTTTTGCAGCTATACTTTGACAGTACGATAAGTCCAAAATCCATATTACTGGAGCAATGTTGTTCTTTTATTACCAGAGAAATGGTCTTGGAGGTTACTAACATAAGATAACACCCGAACAGAAAGTAAGTCCATCACCAGTCAACTTGTGGTTATACAATTTGATAGTCAAGTTAAGCCTAAAATTCATATTAACGGAGTAATGGAGTCATAGCCTCCTAACAGAGCATTCCATCCAGAAAAGAAAGAAATTTCATCTTAAACAACACGCAAAAAGATTCCAAGAAATCCTAGCATTCTCAGTACCAACATGAATATCACATTTTCTTCTACATACTGAATTACCAGAGAAAGTATTTTTTCTTATCAATTTCTTTCTTTATTTTGGATTAAGTTTTCTTCCTTTTTCTCATGCATGTCTGTCCATGAGCACTTGTAAATTGGGCAAAATGCTAGATTATAAATTTCATCATGAAATTACACCGGAAAGTGAAAACAAAGGCAAGTTTTTAATAGCAGAACCAGAACATACTTTTGACGGGCTCCACCTGGACGGCTGGGTTCAAGTCTTATCCGTTTTCCAGCTATGTCACTACGATTTAATGCTTTAAGAGTTGCATCAGCTGCTCTTACATTGTAGAATTTGATGAACTTATGATGGCGTTTATGTGGCGTTTCTCTGATCTACATTTTACATATAATATGATTTAGTGGAGCTTAAAAGTTCTAGAATTCCGGAGAGAAAGAAGAACAACAAAATAATATAGCATTAACAGTGAACAATTAAGTAAAAGTGATACCTCCTTGACTTCCCCATATGCTCCAAAGATTTTCTGAAGATCCTCATTGGATACCGATGGATCCAAGTTGAACACGATAAGAGTTCCTTAGTTAATATCTTTCTCTGATGGATTTTCCTGGATGCAGCAATAAAGAACATTAGTTAGAATTGTCCTTCCATGTTCGCATGTCTACATAATATGGATTCAAACCTTAGGAATAGAAAAATGAATGCCGAGCTTTCTTCAACTCAAGTGCTTATTTTGTAGAGCACACGCATTGCAGTTCGAGCAGCTCGGATGTCATAGTAAGATATCATCACAAAGCCCCTATGCCTGCATGCGGTATACATGGTTCTGATATCACCAAATTGCTTCAAAAAAGATATAGTAATACTAGGTTAGATGTCTCCCATCAACATCAATTCAAATCAAGGACTCCAGCGATGAAAGAAGTGAAAACCCTCTTTAAAAATTAATAGACAAACACAAAGCAGAGACATAGAAAAAGAGACGGAAAACAGGTTCAGAAAATAGAAGCATCGATTGAATATAATACACAAAAGCTAAAGTAGTAGATCACTACTCAAATGCTTCAACTTCTTTTTGTTAGTCAAAAGAACAAAAAGATAAATAAATAAGCACCCAATCTAACTAGAATAAGGTTCAGTCATCTGTTTTTATTCTGTCTTAATTCCATTCGAGAAAAATGTATGACACCTCTAAGCCCGGTAATAGGTGATCAGAGAAGCCATATCAGGAAGAAAGGCATCCCGATGCACAAATCGTAAACCTCAAGGGGTGTGGTGTAAACAGCCTACCCTGATGCAAGCATTAGTGGTTGCTTCCATGGCTCGAACCCTTGACCTATAGGTCACATAGAGACAAGTTTACTGTTCAAGCATATGAAGTCATCAGATAAAATATATCCCTAGCACAAACAGAATGAACAAGCATGACTATGAAATAAAAAGCCATGAGAAACATGATTTAAAAAGGGTAAGTATCAGAACTAAAATGTTAAGTGTTATCCATTGCGATTTGCCTAATAATACCAGATAGAACTCATTCAATAAGAAAATATTGCTCAATAAATATTTATTAATTTATATAGAAGATCTACATATTAAGAAAGGTCTTTTCGAGCAGTTACCTGTCGTAAAAAATCCAGCGCAAAACTTCCTTAGAACCCGAAAGAATGAAAAAAGAAAATTAGTACATTCATTTTTGTAGCTGGAAATGAGTCATTCACATCGGTATTTGAGCATATATTAATTAACAAACAAAATATCTATCCTCAGACGTTTCAACAAAAGTACAAACCGACATGGAAAAATTAGTAAAATAGCATCACGAGTAACAAAAGTACAAAGCGACATGTATAATTAGTATATTAGTGTTAAGAGTAACAAAAGTACAAACTGACATGAATAGTTCGTATAATATGATTAAGTTTCAAAACTTGCAGAAATTAGAGGTTCTAAAGTACTAGATTTCATCAGGAAATTTCTTCTATTCTTTTGAAAGAGGCCAAGATTGTGGGGTCTCTATCTGTCTGTCTGTGTTTGTGTGTGTGTGTTTTGGGGGAAGCAAACAAACCAAAGAATGTTCATCAACCTTACTTTGATGACAGTTCAAGATCATTACCACCTGACTGGAAAACTTGTTTCAAAGAATCCTTGAAAACAATATGACCAAAACTTTCTGCCAGAACAACTAGTCCACCAGTTTTCTCACTTGCAACTTTAATCTCAGCAATGCCAACCTAGCATATAACAGATTCCATATAAGTAGAGGGAACCAGCCATACAAAAATAGTAACGGGTCACAAGGTGAGAACTACCATATCTGATCATCTAAATCAAACCAATAAATTGATGAGAAGATATGGTATATATCTATCCCAATCACCAAAAACCTGGTTGTAATATACTGGACTTGTCCATCCTTCAGCACTAAATCAAATATTTACCCTGCCAGTATTGCCCAAGTCAGATTGATAATTTTGAGTATCTTATTTTGTTACCTCCCAACAGAACAAGTATATGGTAACACTATACCCATCAACCACAAGCAGATAGGAAAAAAAAATCACCTATAGTATTTTGATGCCATCAGAATTTGAACCTTCCAAAACATTAGTTTCTTATGTTGTAACACAATAAAAACCAAAGCTTAGTGTTTGTTCTCAACAAAGATAAAACAAACTTATAACACCCCTAATATACCTGAAATGGATATCTTAAAAGAACGGCTGGTAGCTTAGAAGAAGCTCCTACTGTTGCATAGTTAATTGAATCCTGTGAAAAAATGAAAGAGCAAATACTGAGACGTAATGTTCTCTTTATATTGAGAATTAAAGTGATCAATTTTCTAAATAGGCATGGATATAAAACATAACTATATCTCTTATCTAGGTTGCTTAGACTCTTCAAAAATGTGAAACAACAATAACAATATCAATGAACACAAGTAACGTAACTAGAACTTTCATCATGGGAAATTCCTTCACCATTTGTGCATTCATTAATGTTGGACTCAAAATTATATTGTTTGAAGTTTACATGATGTTGTTATCATATTGAAAATGTTCATTCTCCTAATAGACTTAGCGTAACGCATAAACAGACACACAAACATAGATATGCACCAATAAAACACCCTTAATAGCATGGGACTCGTATGTAGAAAAAAGAGAGAATAAGGATTAGGGGTTATTGAATACATAAACTAGAATGAACATGAACTCTGATTCCTAAACTCAACTTTCCAATACAAAAACAAACAAAAAAATCAATACCAATATCCAAATTAATCAAAATTCAGCAAAATTAAACACCAAATTATCTCATCACTTTCCCCAATAAATCAACAGGAATAAAACTCACACTTTATAATCGATTAAAACTCAAACTCAAACTCAAATCAAAATTCAAACCCACACTTTGTAATTGATTAAAACTCAAACTCAAAGCAAAATTCAAACTCAAATCAGAATCAGATCCAGAAGTTGTTATCACTTGATGAGACATCTTCATTAGCGTTTCAACAGCCCCACTACAAACAGAAACTAGAAAGTCCTTCACATTGGCTTGATTCTTCGGATTGGTCAACCCAGAAAATAAATCATCATATATGTTTATATGCATTGTTTTATTGAGGTAAACTGCAACAGCAGTGCTCACAAATGTCTGGATACAATCAGCAATTATTAATTTACATTTATCAGTACAAACCATATCAATCCATCTTGGCACTTATGATGAATTCGCCTTCATATATGGGACCACAGACTGGCAATTTCCATTCAACCCCTCATTCGACTTGTTATTCGAATAGAAACCCATAACTAAGTTCCTTGCAAAGCTACTAACAACAACAGAAATAAATCCAGTCCCAACAGTACTCATCATTCTATCCATATCAATAAAACTTGAACCACGCACCTCCTCAATCTCACTCTTATTTTTACTCTCATACCCCCTTAATATCCTAACTGTTAGAGCCAGCGAAACTCTAACCACAGAATTGGTAAATTCCTCAGATCTTGCAATTTTAGGTTTCTGTTTCAAACTCCTAGAAAGTTCATCAGAATCAGACTACAAAAACTCCTTTAAATCCTTAGACACAACACTAACAGCTTTAGAAGAATCAGAAACCATTTAAGACATTGTGATAAAAGCTCCCAACAGCCTCATGACCTTCTTTAAAGAAAACTCCTTAGAGCTTAAATTAAGGAAAAAATGAATCTTTAAAGATACCCACAGTTTAGAAACCCAAAATGCACACCAAATCCAAGGAAATACAGAATACCCACAATCAAAATTAGAGAAATTAATAGCAAATATAGCTGAAATACCGAACACCCATAAGTAAGTAATCTCACAAGATCAATGATATACACAATTAGTGAAAACCCCACAAACGAAGTAGGAAAAACGAAGGTCCAAAAATTGTAAATTTCCGCTAATCGCAAAAATCAATCGAACAAACTTACCTGATACCAAAGTAGCCCTAATCGCAAATTGCCTCAGAACTATGTTGTTTCCCCTTTCTTCTTTTTCCCTAATCGCAATCGCAGCTCACCACCGGTACCGGTACCTCACGAAATATTAAAATTGCACTTTTACAGCCATCGTTTGTGTTGAAATATTTAAGCAGTGACCAGTACTGGATCGAAGTAGAGGCAGCGTTGAAATGTTTTATTAATAAAATATTTTATTTTTGGCGGACTAAATAAAATTAGCAGTGAAAATGGAGGGAATAAAATTATAAGCATTGCAATAGCTTATTTCATTTACCTATTGCAACGCTTAATGTCAAAAGCGACGGTTAGATGGTTAAATTATAGCTAATAGAATAATTATTTTTGGCATCGCTTGAAAGCATTGTAATAGACCACCTATTGCAATACTTTGTTAACCGTCGCCAAAACGTTTGTTGCCATGAGGATAATTTCTAGTAGTGTGATTACATAATACAAGTGGTTTTTGTGTGAAAAAGCATGTTGTTTGTTTGAACTACTACTTTTAAGACTCCTAAGCTCTAGCTTTTTACTCTTGTGCATTGTTGGCTTAATGTTAAATTTGTGTGATTATTTGGTTGGAAGTCTATAATGATCCTACTGTACTTGAGCATATGATATGTGTGTGAGAGGTTTGTTTATGTATTCCTTGTTTCATTTGATGTCTAGAACTTTGTTGGTGTGTGCAAAGAAAAATAAAGAGTCTGGGGTTAGGAGATGATATAGGTATTTCTTTGATAGTCATGTTTCATGACCTTTGTGACCTACCCTTATGCATAATCCTAGTGAGCCTTGTTGAGCCTTTAGCTTATTCTTTGGCAACCTTATATGTAGCTTAATCCTTTTTTTTTATTGAATCTAATTTGACCAAATCTTCTAAGTGCTTTAGTGAAAACTTAATGAGTTGAGGTATTTGAAAACAAGAAGAAAAAAAAATGCAAATGAAGCCCCCAAGAAATAGCTATTGGTGTTGAAAATTTATATGCATTTTAGTTGGGAGTTATGTAAGGAAAAGAATGAATAATATATGCACAGATAATGCTCCCACTACATTGTATGTGAATTAACTTAATAATATGGGGAAAACTAATAGAAGTAGGTAGATGAATGTGGTGGAAATGGGTTGTTAATAGAGAGATCTTAATGTTCATGTGATGTATTAAAGCTCTTAGGGAAGGTAGTCACTACTTGTAGCCAAATAGTTCGTACTTGTCCCTTAGCCTATATTACAACCATTAAAGACCTATTTGATCCTAAGTCCTAATATTTTAATAGGCAAAATGACCTTCTAGACCCTTGTACTATGTCGATTTTGTAAGTTGGATACTTCTACTTACAGGTTTGTCATCTGGACCCCTGAACCCACTAAAAAGCAACATTTTAAACCCTTTTTTGGTGAATGAAACACACCCTCCCTACGTCAGCTGCCACGTCAGCCTCATCTGCCACGTCATCTGCCACATCATTTAAATAAAAGTATTACATTAAATTTCAAGTCATTTTTAAAATGCTAAATAATAAATTAAATATTAAAACTAATTTAATTAAATAAGAAAAAATATAATTGTAGAAAAATTTGAATAATCATGTTTTTATTTTTTCTCACAAATTAAACATCAAATTCATTTCAAATAATTAAAATTCTTCTCCAACTAATTTAAATTTTTAACTATAAATTCATATATACAAATATAATTAATTTTCGATTTTTAAATTTGAATATCTTTAAAAAAATCACAAAAAGTTTAATTTTTTTCAAGCGAAATTCACTAATTTTTTTCAATATTCACAATCACTCACTTTCAATCAAATTTAAATTTTAATCCCAAAAAAAAAATCAATTTAAATTTAAATTTTTATTCAAAAATAAAAATGAAAAGAATTGAATTGAGGAAAAATTAAAATAAAAAATAAAAAGTGAAGGTGGTGGTGTGGGGGGGCTGGAAAAGTGTTGGGGTGAGGTGTGAGGGCTAGAAGGGGCTGGGGGTGGGGTGGGGATGGGGATGGGGGTGGGGTAGGGAGGGACTGGATAGGGCAGGGGAGGTGTGGGAGGGTGGGTACGGGGGCTTGGGTGGGGTGGAAGGGCTGGGGGTGGGGTGGGATGGGGCTTGTAGGATGTGGGGGTGGGGACGGGCTGGGGTGAGGATGGGGTGGGGAAGGGCTGGACGAGTGTTGGAGTGAGGTGGGGGATGGGGTGGGGGGATGGAGGTAGGGTGGAATAGGGTTGGGTGGGGTATGGGGGTGGGGACGGGCTGGGGTGGGAAAATATATATATATATATATATATATATATATATATATATTATTATTTTAAAAAAAAATATTTTAAAATTATTTTAAAAATTTTAAAAATATTTTAAATTTTTAAAAAAAAAATAAAAAAATTTAAAATATTTTTAAATTAAAAAAGATAGAGGGTAAAAAGGACCCTTTTAATTTTTTTTTAATTTTAATATTATTTTTAATTATTTTAACGTAAAATTGGTCAAAAATTGACCCCCACTCACACCCCAGGTGAGTGGCTACACTCTCTTTGTCCTAGTCACCATTTTAACGCCATATAGGCAAGGTCAACGGTCAAAGGATGCAAAATATTGCTTTTTAATAGGTTCAAGGGTCCAGATGACAAACATGTAAGTAAAAGTGTCCAACTTACAAAACTGACATAGTACAAGGGTCCAGAAGGTCATTTTGTCATTCTAATATTATTAGAGTAATACATAAGGGCAAACATGTGGTTCATCATGTGTAACTTATGAATTCTTTGTGAGAGAGAGCATAATTTGATTCTTGTACCCATTTGTGATAAATTGCATCTATGTAAGTGATTATGGGTAAATCTTTTATTATGTGGGCATGTGCTTGATGATAGTTGGGTGAGTTGTATGACATCTTTGATTGGATAATATGCATGAGTTTTCCAACTTGGGTGAGTCAATTTTTTAGATTAGGATGTTTCGAAGTAGAGTTTATGATCTCTCAATTGTGTGTATAACATGCTTAGTGTAAAAACTTTCATCCTGTGTAGTCATTTTAGGACTAGCTAGAATGTCTTACTTGTTGTAGAAGTGTGGACTCTTCCTAATTGTGATGCTTAGAGTAAAGAGTTGTTCGAGTATGAAGAAGGAATTAAGTATGGGGTGATGATATGAGGTGGATTCACTACTAGAAATTACCCCTATTGCAACAAAACTTTTGGCAACGATTTTAAAAGCGTTGCTACAGGGAAAAAAAATTGTTCTAATAGAAATCTTTGATGCTACAACCATTGTTATTGCCGCATAACCATTGCAATAGTGTGTCTTATAGCAATGATTGCTTTAACCGTTGCTATAAAGTCACCTATAGCAACACTTTATTTGAAAAAAAGGACTATTACAACGGTTTTAATTTATTATATGTTCTTGTAAGGTCAAGTGGGGCAACTGGAAAAAGATTAAATAATTAATTATCAATTTCTTACCTCTTTCACTCCTTCAATAATTTTTCATAAAATTGTCAGTTGCTACATATTATGTTCAAAGAATACAATATTTCATTCTCAAGCCAAGAGAAATAAAATTTCACTCTGACCAATTCTCTCAAATCGATCAATTCTCGCAAATCGACCACCATACTCCGACCGCCATACCACTGCTCTATCCACCATACTTCGACCACCATACCACTGCTCTGACCACCGTACCACTATTTCGACCACTGTACCACTACTCCGGTCACCTTACCACGATTTCAAAGCTGCTCAGACCACCACTTCAAGAAGATGAAAAGTGCGACCACTGCTGCTCCAACTTCAGCTCCTCCATTGCTTGACAATCACTTCAATTTCCGAGCAAATTTGGCGTTTTCTTCTTTAATTTAGTGATTTTAAGGTTTGTTAATTCTTCTAATATATGATTGTAGACACGTAAAATTTATTGGGTCAAATTCATACAAAATTTGGATTTGATCCATATTTTATTAGGTCTAAAATTATTTTGGGCTATAAGAATAATGAGCCCATTTTATTCCTCATCAAGGACTTCAAGGTCCATTATACTCGGAAGCCCAAACTCATCAAGTAACGTGGCATCCCAATCAAATTCAAGACCAATGAGACGCCGCCACATGTACAAATGATGTGGAAATCTCATTCAAATTCAAGAACCAGTCAAAAGTCGCCAAGTGTCAAAGTGACATATTTCGGCCAATCACAAGCAACTAGGCCTACCACCTACAACTATAAATAGGGGGTAACATGACATGCTAAAGGCTATTCGGCAAGCATTGGAGGAAGCTTCTGCATTGACTACACAACTCTTCAACGAATCGACTAACGGAGTTCTGTCCGAAGGTCAACTCGACAAGATGAAGTGTTGTCAGACAATTCCTGGAGATCCAAATGCATTTCTAGGAGGATCAAATCATCCTACATTCGAGAATCACGCTGCGAAGGCCCTCGAATCACGGAAAAACTTAGGAGAGAAGAATCGAGAGAATAACATAATTGTACTCACAAGTTTCATCTTAATAAAATTATTATTTTCTTTTATTTATATTTTTGCTTGCAGTTAATTTTCTGCATAAACGAAAATTTGTTGCGAACAAATTTTGGCACGCCCAGTGGGATTTGTCGAACCTGTTAGAGATGAGATTTGAAGTATTTGTGAAGCCCCTTTTTTTTTTTTACGTCTTGAGCATTTTATCAAAATCCGACTCCTCAAAGTCATGATTATTCGGGTAGAATAACGTGAATCCAGTGTAAATTCTATTTAAGACTAAATATATCCAAATCATGTAGGATTCGGCTATTAGTCCTATATCGAATTTTAATAGGATTGATTAATGATGTTATCCCACTTCAAAAAGGATTAGGAATTTGACTTATTGTGGACACTTAAACGTCCCAGTCCTTGTAGAAGACAACTTTGTTCGGCAGATTCCTTTTTAAAATTAAATTGGGGCCTTTCAGAGTCTATAAAAGGACATCAACACCCCCTTTAATTATTGTAATTCAGCCTGAGTACAAATTCGACTCACATTCTTTTCCTCTTTTTGAGCTTTCAATACTTTGGCGCGTCTGTGGAAGAAGCTTCATAACTCACCGTGGAGGTGTCTGAATCACAAACGGCTTGTAATGTTGGAAAGTAGACTCTCAAGTCTACATTCTACGTAAAAACCACGCTCATCTTATCACCAGATCTGCCCAGGTATCGTTTCAAAATCATACCTTCAGTTCTGTTTCATCAATGTTTACTTGTTTTGTGCAGTTTCACGAAAACTCTCATATCTTGACTTAGGAACATCAAAATCAGGAGCCGTTTTTTGCGTTGGAAACTAAACTCGTAGATATACGTCTCACTCTGAAACCATAATCATATTGTATCCGAATCGTCCCAGATATTGCTCTGAATACGGCCTTCGAATCCTGGTTTGCTTTTTATTTCAGCTTTGTGCAGTGTCACGAGAAATTTCATATCTCAACACGGAAGTGTCGAAATCAGGTACCGTTTTTTGAATTGAAAATTAGATTCGCAGATCTACGTCCTACGCAGAAACCACAACCATATTGCATCCAAATCGTCCCAGATATTGCTCTGAAAACAGCCTTCTGATCCTGGTTCACTTGTTATTTCAGCTTTGCGCAGCGTCACGAGAAATTTCATATCTCGATGTGGAAGTATTGGAATTAGTTTCCGTTTTTTGAATTAGAAATTAGACTCACATATCTACGTTTCACATGAAAACCACCATCATTGAACTTCTGTATTTCTTCAGGTTCTTTTTCGAAGTTGTAGCCTAAATCTTGTGATACTCTACTTCTCGTCAGGTTTGGATACTTCATGAATTTCTTCTTCTACTTCAAGTTTTGGGATGCATAACTTCTGTAATTTGGTGAAGGCCGGACTAGAGCAATATTCAAAGTACCACAAGTTATTTTACTAGTCGAGAAGACTTTATTGCTACGAGATAATGAAAAATCATTTTGCTTTTGCTTTAAAGATGACATCTTCAAAGGACTCCAAATATGCATTCAGGCTTCATACTTTTCTTTATTTTGCTCTTTTACTATTTTTTTTTTGTAGAGTCGTTTACAGTTTAGACTCATACGGGCCAGGAGTGATTTGACTTACAATTTAAGATCGTGCATCAATGAGTAGTTTGATTTGCAGTTTAGGCTCGTGCATTGAGGAGCAGCTTGACTTGCAGTTTAGGCTCGTGCATCGAGGAGCAGCTTGACTTTCAGTATAGGCTCGTGCATTGAGGAGCAGCTTGACTTGTAGTTTAGGCTCGTGCATCGAGGAGCATCTTGACTTGCAGTTTAGGCTCGTGTATCGAGGAGCATCTTGACTTGCAGTTTAGGCTTGTGCATCGAGGAGCAGCTTGATTTGCAGTTTAGGCTCGTGCATCGAGGAGTATCTTGACTTGCAATTTAGGCTCGTGCATTGAGGAGCAGTTTGACTTGCAATTTAGGCTCGTGCATCGAGGAACAACTTGACTTGCAGTTTAGGCTCGTGCATCGAGGAGCATCATGCAGTTTAGGCTCGTGCATCGAGGAGCAGCTTGACTTGTAGTTTAGGCTCGTGCATCGACGAGCATCTTGACTTGCAGTTTAGGCTCGTGCATCGAGGAGCATCTTGACTTGCAGTTTAGGCTCGTGCATCAAAGAGCATCTTGACTTGTAGTTTAAGCTCGTGCATCGAGGAGCATCATGCAGTTTAGGCTCGTGCATCGAGGAGCATCATGCAGTTTATGCTCATACCTTAAGGAGCATCTTGGGGAAGAATTCTTGTAATGTAACATTCCTCCCAACCCTTTGCAATGAAGTATTATTGGACTTCAATTTGATATTTACTGCCCCCATCGGTTGAAGCAGATATGCATTTGATCTTGGGTCGTCTTTTGAAAGATGGAGTTTAGAAGACCTTTGACATTTTTTTTCTTTTGCGAGCGATCAATGTCCAAGTACCACCCTTCTTGCTATTGGAGAAGTCGTTTTACATGGATTTGCTTGTTGTTTTCTTCAAGGCTGAAACTCCAATCGGGTCAAACCTTCCAAATTGTAGCATGATGATTCCCTTACCTTTTGATGATACCACAGAGCGCATGAGTTGTAGAACTTTTAAAATTAAATCTTTTTTATGGTCTAGTTCGGCGCTAACATGGTTTGCATCAACTGTATCGCCATCATCGATGATGATCTTTTCCTCTTGCATTAATGTCATGATCTTTTCCTTTAGGATGAAGCATTTTGTAGTGTGATGACCAACAATGCGGTGAAATTTGCAATATTTAGGATCGTCGACTTTGTTTGATTTTTTGGGTCACTTTGACTTAGGGAGTTCAATGACTTTTTTGGCTAGCAACTCGTCTAGAATTTCAAGAACATCAGAGTCAAAAAAAGGATATACCCGTGCTTGTAACTCTTTCAAAGTTGGTTGATTTTCCAGTTCTTGCATTTGTTGCTTTGGAGTTTTCTCTTTCAGTTTTTGTCTTGTGGAGGCCTTCTTAGAACTCACAATCGTCACCATAGATTCCCCAATTTGGTCCTCTGACGAGTCGTTGAATTTCGTGACTTCTTTTCTAAGATAAAAAATAGGAGACGCCATTCTATGAGTTGCAATGCTTAACTCCATGTCATGAGCGCGCGTAGCTAATTCTTCAAAAGTTCGAGGCTTAATTCCTTGGAGGATATACACAAGGCCCCAATGCATCCCTTGAATGCAAACTTCAACCGCGGAAGTTTCAGAAAGTTGATCCTTGCAATCAAAGCTCAATGTTCGCCAACGATTTATGTAGTCCACTACAGGCTCATTTTTACTTTGTCTTGTGTTTGTCAACTCCATCATGCTGACGGTACGACAGGCACTGTAGAAACGATTTAGGAACTGACTTTCTAGTTGCTCCCAACTATCAATTGATTCAGACTCCAAGTCCGTGTACCAATCAAAAGCGTTGCCTTTCAAAGAACGAACAAACTGCTTGACAAGAAGATCACCATGCGTACCAGCATTGCTACAAGTCTCAACAAAATGAGCGATATGTTGCCTTGGATTTCCCTTTCCATCAAATTGTTGAAACTTTGGCGGTTGATATCCAATTGTCATTGGTAAGCCCTCGATTCGCTTAGAATACGGCTTTGAGTATCCTACGAAATTTTGTGATGCACCGCCACATTGTGCCTTGATGGTATTTGCAATCATATCTTGCAGTTGTTGAACTGTTCAAGTAGCAATCGAAGTAGACTGCTTCCCATTTTTAGTCTTGCTAGGTGACTCATCAACATCCTTATTTTGCAGAGTAAAGCCGGGTGGATAAGCAGGGTCGTGGCTCGATTCTCCAGGGGCGAAGGACTCCAACTTATTCATCAGTTGAGCGATTTGAAGATCTTTATCCTCGACAGATTTCTTCAAAACTTCAATGGTTTGTTCCATTATTGCGAACTTCTCATCCATATCAGTTGCGTCGGCCATTAAGGCATTAACCTTTGTTGAAGTTGGTGAATCAGTCGAATCTTCAGATTCACTAAAATTAACTCCAGATTGAGAGGATTCATCACATAACAAGGATGTCAAATTGCCTCCAGGAGCTACAGCTTCAACCGTCATATCAGATTTGCTCTTTTTCCTTTCTCCAAAGAAGTGAAGTATTCAGACCCGTCCCAACCACTGGTCTTAAATTTGCGCCGAGTGAGGGGACCAACAAGGCTGAGCTCATCAGATGTGGCAGTAGCAGAGTTCTTGCACGAGACATCTTTCGTATTTTTGACATCCATAGCAGTAGTTGAATTTGATTTGCAGGAAGAAGAGACGGAAAGCAGAACTGGTCTCACTAGGCGTGCCAAAATTTGTTCGCAACAAATTTTCGTTTATGTGAAAAATTAACTCCTAGCAAAAATATAAATAAAAGAAAATAATAATTTTATTAAGATGAAACTTGTGAGTACAATTCCGTTATTCTTTCGATTCTTCTCTCCTAAGTTTTTTCGTGATTCGAGGGCCTTCGCAGCGTGATTCTCGAATGTAGGATGATTTGATCCTCCTAGAAATGCGTTTGGATCTCCAGGAATTGTCTGACAGCACTTCATCTTTTCGAGTTGATCTTCGGACAGAACTCCGTTAGTCGATTCGTTGAAGAGTTGTGTAGTCAATGCAGAAGCTTCCTCCAATGTTTGCCGAATGACCTTTAGCATGTCATGTTACCCCCTATTTATAGTTGTAGGTGGTAGGCCTAGTTGCTTGTGATTGGCCGAAACATGTCACTTTGACACTTGACGACTTTTGACTGGTTCTTGAATTTGAATGAGATTTCCACATCATTTGTACATGTGGCGGCGTCTCATTGGTCTTGGATTTGACTGGAATGCCACGTCACTTGATGAGTTTGGGCTTCCGAGTGTAATGGACCTTGAAGTCCTTGATGAGGAATAAAATGGGTTTATTATTCTTATAGCCCAAAATAATTTTAGACCCAATAAAATATGGATCAAATCCAAATTGTGTATGAATTTGACCCAATAAATTTTACGTGTCTACAATGATTTTAACCTAATTTGTGAACTTGGGGTTTTCTTCTAGTTTTTGATTTTCAGTGTTGAATTTGTGAATGGGCATTTTAAGGAATTCAAGTTTACATATTTGTTCCGCATTTTGTGTTCTTTGTAGTTTCTATAAAATGGAGATTATATTTGTTTACTAAAGTGCTTTATTGTATACAGATTTACGTTGTGGACTCTTTGGATCGAGAAAGAATCGAAAAGGCCAAAGCAAGAGTTTCAAGTTCTGGCCTTTGAACTTTTATCTCTTTGTCTCAGTTACAATGGTCACTAACCTACTGCAATCAGTGGGTATTTGTTGTTTGATATCTATATTTCTCTCTTTATGTACTATCAATCTTATCGTAGAACTGGTGGATTTTACTGTCGCTAGATAGCTCATTGCGGTTACCCTTTATCCATGAAATTTAGTGTTGTAATTGAGTGCCTCTAGCAGGGTATTCTTAGTGTAAAATGGACATGAAAGCTCTTCTGGAAAAGCACCAAATTTCAAGTTAAACATATTGGAGTGCAGATCTTCTACTTATATTTTGAAATTTAAAGAGATTTCTATGTCCTATATACCATTCTATATCTGCATATACGTAATATGTATCTGAATGTGTACTTTTTTCATCCTCTTAGATTAGGCATTAGGCATTAAGAAATCTGGTCTTGATGCCCATTCCATCTCTCAAAAAATGAATGTGAACTTTTTTCTTTCTGTAATTTAAGAAATCTGAATGTGTACTTTTTTCATTTTGTATCTGCTGATGTAGAAGTAGTGTCTCAAAAAATTCTGTTTTCTGGTCTATGCCCGTTTCATCTCTGCTTATGGCTTGGCAGAACTTGCTTATCTCATTGAGAGGACTTTTTTTCGTTAGATTTTTAAAGTCAACTGACTTGCTCATGAGAGAACTGTATATTGTGAGAATTAGAAATTAAAATGCCTTCCTAGAATTGAGTCAGAGTATTAGGCATTAAGAAATCTGGTTTTGATGCCCTTGTAATTGAACTACTCCCTGCACATGCCATCTACTTTCTTGGTTTGTATTAGTGAGTTCCCTTTCACTCCGTTGGATGTTAAATGTTGTAGTTCCAAGTGATGTAAGTCATCTTGTTAATGCAAGTCCCATCATATTTAGTTGGAAGAATGCCAAGTGCTTTTGGTGATTTCTGTTTGTGAAAAAAATGTGTATGTGTATATTGCTTTACCTGAACCTTAACAAATTTTATGCTCTCTTACTGCCAACTCTCCATGATATCTTTAGTGTGTCAATATAGATATGTGTTCCTTTTTAGATTCTTGAGTAGAAATTGAAGTTGGAGGTACAGTGGGCCTTAGTGTGATCATTATCTGATTTGTATAGTTAAAAGCAGCAAAATAGGAGCGCATCCTGGAGAACAGAAGTTTCTTGTTAGGTTGTGTATTATGTTTTGTTTCTTTTCCATGTTTATACTTCTGGAGTTATAGGACATCACTTGTATAGATATTTGATCAAGATTGTGAATGACTGCCCCTACAATATTTTTTTAGTTTCCACTTCTCAATGTTAGCAAAGGCCAAACAAGAGGTCAGTTTGAGTGCATTTACTTTTTTGTTTTCGGAGCTTGTTCAGTACAATCAGACTCAAGTGGACAACAACACTGAATTAGAGCGAAGGTGATTTTCAAGATCTCAGTCTTTTTGTTTATTTGTCTTTGTATTGCTGAACTATGAGGATTCATCATGAAATGAGCTTAAATGAAAAATTGGCTATTCGTATAGTAGAACCCAGACTTGTTTAACACTGAGTTGTAGTTGTTGTTGCCCTTGTGTTGCTGAAATTAGAGGTAAGGGGACTTGTATGTCTGTGGAACTAAGAGAATTACTCGTATTGGAATGGACCGAATATGATAAATCCACTGGCTATTTTGGAGTGGAGGCAGAGTTGATTGTTTGATCATTTTACATTAGTGTTGCTCTAAATATGGAAATGCTCTTTGTTTTTCTTATTCCCACTATATCTTTTTGGTGTGCAACAGTCTTTTCCATGGCGTCATGTCAATATAGAAGAACAATTAACGCATCTCCATTCTCCATATTATTAGCTTCAGATGAAAGGAATGATCACCTTGGGTTAAGGATTAGCTATTTTAACTTGTATGCCATTGTTGATACTTTTACATCCATTTTACTAAATTCTTCCGTTATCGAAAGGAATAAAATTGGTAGTTTTGCTTCACCTAAACTTGTGTAAGGAATCATTTGTCTGGTCATTCTGTGCTAAAAAGAAGGCATTGAGAAATGGGATTGAATATTAGTCAAATTGAAGTGGCAAAGGATAAGAAGAATCTTCTGCGAACTTGAGCTTAAATATTTCTGTCTTTTAAAGTTTGATATAGTTTTTGCAGTAAGATTTTGCCATTGCCAAATTTCAGTGTATTTGTGAACACATTCTTGTAGATGTTAATGATTTTTTGGAAAATAGGTTAGAGGATATTGGCTATGCTGTTGGAGCACGTATTTTAGAACTCCTCTGCCATAGGGAAAAGGTATGACGCTTCAATGCAATTGCCATCCTAATGTGCTGCTTTTCACTTCTTCATTTAGAGGAACACAATATCCAGATGATAGGTATCTGTAAACCTCAACCACATGATTCTCGGGGCCAGTTATTTCCATTTAATCTGAATCCGTTACATGGAAATCTATACTTCAAGCATATTTACTTACAGTAATTTTGAATGCAATCATTCATGTTTACTTCTTCAAATCGTTTCTGAAATGGGAAATGTTTTACAACCATGATCATTTGATTTTGACACTTAAGACTGAGAAACTATAGAGGAGAATATGATGACTACCTTTAAACTTAGCCACATAATTAACTGAAGTCATTCCCCATTAAAAACTTCAGAATTAGGACAAATAGACTCGAAAAGAAGCTAGCTATACTGCGGCTATCATGGCTGCTTTACCAAGTGAAGAATGCAATATTACATAAAATCCTATAAAGTTACTTTCTAATATTTAAGTAAGCAAATTTTGATGGTTATTTGTTGTACTAGCCTACTAGGTGACGAGTTTTATTTCAAAGTTGATGCAGTAATTGCTCTAAATCTTCGTAATGTTGCAGGGAAACAGAAGGGAAACACGACTTCTGGGTATTTTATCATTTGTGCAGAGCACAGTATGGAAGGTTTTGTTTGGAAAGGTCAACTTCTGTTTCTTGTTTCTGTCCTTCCTTTTTTGTTTAAACACCTTTCCCATCTTTCTTGAATATACTAATTTGTTTTCTCAAAAAGGAAAATCTAACTTATTTTCTCGGGGGAGTGTGCTCTTTATGTTGTTTTATTATTTTTTATGTATATATTTGGTTTTAGACAGTTGGGGGTGGGGATAACTGGAAACATTTTCAGTGCAAAAGGAGAAAAAATGATCATTTAACTAGATTGAGTTCTTATAATTCTAGGATAAAATGCTTTATCTTTACTTATGTTTTCAAGTAACTTGCTTAGCAGCAAGCGTGGAAAACTGAAGCATATATTCTATCACTTATTCAACTGCTTAAGATGTACATCATGTAGCATGTGAATGTTGTGGTCCATCTTTTCTTCATTCTAGTTCTGTTTGATGGAAATTTACTAGTGAGTTCCACTTCTCAACATCAAAAGTTTCTATTAGGCATATCCACGGGTTAGCAAATAGTGACTTATGTTATTGGATTGTTGAAGGGGTTTGTTGGTTTAAATGGTGCAATTATAACACAATTGTTTCATGGAAAGGTTTCTATTGATTAGTCGCTAGGGAATACATGAGGAAAATTTACAAAACAATGAAATATTAGTTGTAAATTAATGTAAATTTTATAATTTTGTCCATTATTTTGCAAGCTTTGATTTTTAAATATGTTGTCATTTAAGTGCTAATTGAGCTTATTTATTTTCTTTTTATAGGTGTTCAAAATTAAGGAGATGAAGAGAGAAGTGATGAATAAATGACCTTTCCTCAGAAGATTTTTGAATTATTGATAGATGCTTTAATATCGATCGTTTGGATACTGAATTTAGTGAAACTTATCGCCACTCGAACTTGATACTATATGGGAAAACTAATCATCATTTGACTTTATACATTTTGCTTTTGGGTTTCGATTACTAGTTTGTTGCATAAAATTTTAATTTGAATTATTATATTAATCAAAGATTTTGTTGTGATGTGTATATATATAATTGTATTAATATAATTCTCTCTCTCTATATATATAGAGAGAGAGAGAGAGTCATCGTTGCAATATGTGACAAAAATCATTGCAATAGGTAGCCAAAAAATGTTGTAATAGTTGTCAAAAAGTGTTGCAATAGGTGTCAAAAAGCATTGCAATAGATAGTTAAAAGTCGTTGCAAAAGACCAATAAGTGTTGCAGTAGATATTCGAAAATTGTTGCAATAGGGTTATTGCAATGCTTTCCTGTCATTGCAAAGTAGTCTATTGCAACGGTTCTTAACCGTTGCTATAGACAATATGAAGCGTCCCAATAGGAGTTAAAATAAACCGTTGCAATAGGTCTATCTATTGCAATTGTTCTTAATCGTTTCTATAGACAGTATGAAGCGTCCCAATAGGAGTTAAAATAAACCGTTGCAATAGGTCTATCTATTGCAACGATTATAGAAACCATTGCAAAAGTCGTTGCGGTAGCTTTATTGCAAAGCTCATATATGAAACACCTGCCAAACCATTGAGGTAGCTCTATAGCAATGGTTTTTGTATCTATCGCAATGGTTTTTGAATTGTTTCTATAGGGGTAATTTCTAGTAGTGATTTATGCATCTCAGTGTTGTTATCCAGGCTTAATTAATCTTGCTCTGAGGATTTCTCTTGTACTTAATGAGTAATTCTTCATTTAAATAAGCATCTAAGTGTTATGTAATGTACATTTAATGTCCATAGTGTGTTCATAGTGAAATTAGAGTCAAAATCCCAAGTTAAGAAGTAAGGGACAAAGGCTAGTACTCTTAGCTTGAGCTATTACCTACTCTAGTTTTTTTATCTTGAATTATAGGCAGTTATGTTCTCTAATTTGTGTTGCTGGATGTTGCAAGAAGCTTGGGAGTTAATGATGATGATAAAGGGATGCTAAACAAGATGGAAAACAAGTGGAAACAACACCACAATACATGGACTTAAAGTACAAAAGCAAAGGATAAGGCTTGATAAAAATAGGCATTTTCGGAGTGCTTGGTGTGCCACTCTGCCTAGGTGCCATGATATGGCCGTGGTATGCCCTTCCTTGATGCAAATTTCTAGTGAGACATCATGTTTTTGGCGTGCCCCGCTGCCTACATGGCACAATATTGGAGTGGCACGCCAATAGGTTAAAAATGGCTTTTGTGGTCCTAGTATAAATAAGACACTGATGTTTTGTTGGACACCTTGGACGACCTTGGGACTTGAAGGAAGGCTGGAGAACACTTTTTTTAGGTTTTATCTCTATTTAATTTAGTTTGTTTATGGGTTTTATCATGGATTACACTCTTTTGATTCTTATTATGTCTATAATCGGCTAAACACTCTTTTACGGGGTTTAGGCCAAGGACATGAGTACTATTATTTGGAATTGATTTGGTTGTGGTTAATTATCATATTTGGTTGTTTTTTAATCCTTTTTATTACTATTTTAAGGATTTGCGACCCTCAGAATACATGTTATAACTCTGTTGTGAACATGGAAGGATGAGTAGTGGAGTAGAACGTGGGATGAATAGAATAGGATTGTAATCTTCATTAATGGATGTTATAATTTGCACTTAGGATATGAATATACTTATGTTTCTAATGTATCATGGAAACACGACACTTTTGATGCTTAAAACAATGAATTTATGCGTGAACTTAGGATATTTTGTTGGATATGATGTACTTCGGTGTAAATTGCAGGTAAAATAGGTCTTCAATAGTGTTGGGATGGAAAAGGAAGAAAAAAACCAATTTTGACCAGGGTACGAGTCAGCTCTTGAGTTACAAACATCTGGTATGACTTGTATACTGAATCGTAAGCATAGCAGAACCAAAAGCAAATCTGAAAAGATAAGTATTGGGAAGATACGACTCTTGTATCCAAGTCGTAAGCTAGGATACGAGTTGTACAACAAAGTTGTGAAAATGACAAAACCTAAGCTACAATCCAAGATTTGAAGTGCCAGAAGTATACAAGTCAGAAGTATGAGTACGACTCGTAAAGGGAGGTCGAACACAAGCCAATGTTCAAAGCTTTGACAGACAAGAGTCCCAAATGGATACGTGTGAAGGACACAAGTCATACACTCAAGTACGACTCGTAAGCAGAAGTCGTATACTAAATAGAAAGTTGAATCCTTGGGAGATTAGACACTAGAACGGATACGAAAAGGCAGGGTACGACTCGTATGATGCCGGTATGAGTGAAGACCGAGTTATACCGACTGCCGACATAACTTTACCTTTCCCATATTTATTAGGATTTTTATGTTATTTTGAGATACTATAAATACCCTGGCGTTTATATTTTATTAGGTTACACTCTCTTATGCTTCAGTACAATACTTTACAATACTTTTATAGTTATTCTTGAGATTTTTGGGTTTTTTCAATTCAAGTCTTTGGAGTTTATTCATATTATTCTTGTGAAATTAATTATATGTGTTCTTCATTGATAATCATGGTATCTTGCACAAACATGAGCGGCTAATCTCCTTGACTAGGGTTGTGAGAACCCTGGTGGATTAGCTACATAGAGGAAGTGTGAGACTCATCTATTCTAGTATTATGAATGTATCTTAACCTTCTTCATAATAAATAATCTCAAGTATCTGTAGTAGCTTGGAATAGCTTGTATTTGTGCCCATCCCCAAAAGGGATTTCCGATTAGGAAAAGAAGTTAAGACGGTGATTTAAGATAGAAACCTTCACCTTTTAATCCCCGTGTCTCATCTAATCATTTGATCCTAAAAGGAGTGGTGAACTGAGGTCGTAACAAGGAGCAACAAGGTGACGCCCTGAGACTTAACTGGTAAAGGGTGAGATTTATCTTCACGCCCAACAGGCGGCTGATAATACTATCTTGTAGACCTTACATGCAGAACAACTGAAAAGTTGGATTGAACACGAGAAATTTAAAGAGTTGAGAAGCCAGGGTGAACACAATCCTAGTGTTCATCTCTTATTGTCTAAAACTCAAAAGCACTCCAGATTTGGTTACTACTTTCGATTGATACTAAAATCCCCTAATTTACTTTCATATACTTCTCGTGGATTACATTAAGTCAATTAAATGTTCATGTTTTTTCTATGGAATCTACCCCAACCTAGTTAGGTTATTATATTTACAATTGACTGCATTATACTTCTATTTGGAGTGAAGTTTTGGGCGACATCAAATTTTAGTGTCATTGCTGGGGAAGATGATTTGAGTAGTGCCTGAGTTGGTGAAGTTTGCAGGTTTTTATTTTCTATTTTTGATTTGGCATACACCGGTGTATGCCAAGTACTAGGAGTAAAGGCAATCCCTTACTCTCTTTTGGTCTAGAAGAATGTCAGGACAAGTTCGTGAAGGGGTTCAAGACCCCCCCCCCCCCCACCTATGGATCCAAATGTGTCACTCCCGCGTGCTCTATTAGATCCACAAAATATTATTGACATACAGACACAACACCTTTTGGAGTGAGAACGAAGAGAAGTTAAAGAGGCTAGACTTGCTGCAGAGGTTGAGTTAGCTCGGTAGGGTGGAATAGTCAGGCCTAGCCAGGTAGTTGATCGTCGAGTTCAGAGAGGTTGAGCTCCAGTTATTCCTGTATATCAACACTTATAACCATATGAGGATGATGATGAAGATCTAGGTTATGTTGAGTCTATTGAGTCAGGAGCCATTGTTCCTTCTGCTTTAGCTCCCAATGTGTAGTTTGATATTTCTAGTGCAATGATCCAATTGTTGAATCTGAAGGGTGTATTTTTGGGTAAAAGTAAGGATGACGCAAACATGCACCATGAAAATTTTCTTGGGATCTGCACATCTTATACTATTCTAGGGGTTGATCAAGAAGCATTAAGATTGAGGTTGTTCCTATTTTCGTTGACAGATAAAACATTACTATTGTTAGGGAAAAGTCCAAGAAGATCTATCACTACTTGGAACGAGTTGAAGAAACAGTTTCTGAGAAGATTTTTCCCTCCTGCACGGATGCTACGGTTAAAGGATAAAATTTACAATTTCAGAAAGTTACCTACAGATTCTATGTATGAGGCATGGTTTCGATTCATGAAAAAGCTAAGCATAGTACCAAATCATATAATAAGAGGGTCTAAATTGTTAGAAATCTTATATAGATCACTTAATAACTGTTCGAGAGCTATGGAAAATACTATTTTAGAAGGAGCATTTATGTGTTCGTTGGGATGCTGCGCAGGAAATGCTAGATGATATCGCTATGAATAATAGAGGATGGAATACTAAAGATTCAGAACATAGTGGTGGTACATATACTATTGGAGAAACAAATACTTACAGAGCAGTTAATGATATGGTAGCACAAGAGGTTGCACAGCTTCATACATATATTGGGTTGCTTACAAAGAAATTTGCAATAATGAGTGTTGAGAAAGTGAATGTAGTAAAAGCACAGGGATCTACTTCTAAACTATTTGAGATTGAATCTGAAGAAGAGTCAAAGTATCTCAATCGTATATTAACGGATTTTTGAGCCCAAGGGCAAAGGAATCAAGGTCGGAACTATTATAATAATTGGTACAAAGATAGGAGTAGAGATAGAGATGGTGATTGGCAGCATAAAGATGATAATAAAGAGAAGAGTGACAAGTATATTCCACCAGGTAGTCGTGATACAGAATCCAGAATTGAGGGACTTTTGTCTAAGTTGGTTAAAGGGAAGAAAAGTCAAGAGAGTTGTCTGAAAGATATAAAAGCAGATTTGTCAGGTTTGAGCCATAAAGTTGAATCACATGCTACAACAATCAAGCAGTTGGAGCAATAATTATGTCAGATGTCAGCCATAGTAAATCAGAGACAGCCTGGCACTCTTCCGAGTAAAACAGTGGTAAATCCAAGAAATGATAGTCACTTCCATGCCATTACCACTCGGAGTGGTAAAGTCACTGCAGACCCACATGTACCCACTGTTGATGACCCAAAAAATGATGATGAGCTAGCTAATGTAGAGAGCGGTAGCAAGTAAAATAAAGGAGAAGAAAAGGTTACAAAGCATGTGCTGAAGCCTATTCCAAAACCTCTTCCTTCTTATCCACAAAGGTTGAAAAAGAAACAAGAAGATGGTAAGTACTAGAAGTTTTTATCTATGCTAAAAAAAACTATCAGTCAATATACCACTAGTAGAGGCATTGGAGAAAATGCCTGGATATGCAAAATTTATGAAGGATCTGATCATCAATACGAGAGAAGTCAGTTATGAGCCAGTTGACAATGTTCATCACTGTAGTGTTGTAGCTACTAGATTATTGGTAGAGAAGAAGGAGGACCCCAATGCTTTCACTATACCTTGCACCATTGGATCTTTCAACTTTGTGCGTTCTTTTTGTGAAATGGATGCTAGCATAAACCTCATGCCATTTGTTGTATATGAAGAAATTGGGGTTGGAAGCTCCAAAATCTACCACCATGAGACTAGTAATGGCAGTCAGGAATATGAAAAAGCCAGTTGGTATTTTATATAATGTATTTGTGAAGGTGGCTTCTTTCATCTTTCTTGCTGATTTTGTGGTCTTAGATTGTGAAGTGGACTTCCAAGTTCTAATTATTCTTGGAAGACCATTTTTGGCTACAGGAAGGACATTGATTAATTTGGAGATGGGACATCTAATGTTGAGATTGAATGATAAATAGGTGATATTTAATGTATGCAAGTCCATGAGGCAGCCTGATGAATTGAGAGTGATATCTGTTATTAATGTGCATGATAAGGAGGGAGATTCATTCCATGATGTTAATGTTGTGACTCTGTGGGATGATGGTTCTGATGTGATTGTTCCTATTGAGAGGCTAGGTGTTGAAGCTCGTGCAACTGTGATCATAAACTTTGATGCTGATGGTATAGATGAGTATGAGGAGTTAGTAAGTGCACTATATGGCAGTGGTTCTTATAATTTTGCACTAAAGAATCTTGATTTTGATTAAAAAAATAAGACTACTCTACCTGCTCGTCCATCCATTAAGGAACCACTAGTATTAGAGTTGAAGGCCCTCTCATCTCACTTGCGTTATACATTTTAGGGTCCACAACACTTTACTTATTACTATTACAATCGATCTGAGACAGTCAAAAGTAGGAGCATTATTGTCAATATTGCATAATTTTAAGAGGGCCATTGGATGGTCCATTACAGATATTATGGGTATTCCTCTTGGGTTGTGTACTCACAAAATACAACTTAAACCGGATTGTGTTCCATCTATTGAACATCAATGTCGACTCAATATTCCTAAGTAGGAGGTGGTGAAGAAAGAAATAATCAAATGGTTAGATACTGGTGTGGTATATCCCATTGTTGATAGCAAGTAGGTATGTCCGGTACAATGTGTTCCAAAGAAAAGCAAAATAACTTTCATGCCTAATGAGAAGAATGAGCTAGTGCCTACGAGGATAGTCACTGGATGGAGAGTGTGCATGGATTATAGAAAATTGAATACATGGACTTAGAAGGACCATTTTCCTATGCCTTTCATGGGTCGGATATTAGACAGGTTAGCAGGTAGAAGATGGTACTGTTTCCTTGATGGGTGCTCAGTCTACAATCAAATCACTATTTCACCTGAGGACTAAGATAAAACAATGTTTACATGTTATTATGGGATTTTTTCATTCAAACGTATGTCATTCGGGATATGCAATGCCCCAACCACGTTTCATAGATATATAATGTCAATTTTCTCTAATATGGTAGAAGACACTATCAAAGTATTCATGGATGATGTTTCAGTTATTGGTGATTCTTTTGAAGACTGCCTAAAACACTTAACAAGTTCTCTCCAAAAGTGTAAAGAATACAACTTGATACTTATTTGGGAAAAGTGCCATTTTATGTTCAAGGAAGGAATTTTGATTAGGCACAAGGTTTCAAAGAGGGGCATAAGGTTGATCGAGCGAAGATTGAGGTGATTAAGAAATTACCTTACCCAATTTATGTGAAGGGAATTTGAAGTTTCCTAGGACATGCAGGGTTTTTATATGTAACTTATCAAGGACTTCTCGAATATTGCTAATCCTCTTTGCAAACTTATTGAGAAGTACGTAAAATTTAATTTTAATGATGCATGTTATAAGTCTTTTGAAAACCTAAAGAGAAGTTGGTGACTTCTCTAATTATTGTGTCTCCTGATTGGTCTTCACCCTTCGAGATTATGTGTGATGCTAGTGGATTGGTTTTAGGGGATATACTAGTCCAACGGAAAAAGAAGATCCTTCATCCCATCTACTATGCTAATAAGACACTAAATACTGCTCAAAAGAACTATACCATGACAGAGCAAGAGTTATTGGCAGTGGTTTTTGCCTTTGAAAAGTTTAGATCTTACTTGATTAGGACAAAGGTAATTGTACACACTGATCATGCAGCATTACGGTACCTAATGGGTAAAAAAGATGCAAAACCTAGGCTTATTTGGTGGGTGCTGTTGTTACAAGAATATGATTTTGAGGTGAATGATATGAAAGACACAGAAAATTAAGTTGTAGATCACTTGTCTAGACTGGAGGAGGAAACTATGTAGAAGGTTTATAATGGGTTGGAGATTGATGACAGTTTTCAAGATGAATAGAAATTAGCAGCTTCCAAAGATATAATTCCATGGTTTGCGAATTATGCAAATTACTTAGACAGTGATCTAGTCCCAGAAGATCTTTTATATCAGCAAAGAAAGAAGTTCATGCATGAGGTAAGGAATTTTTTTGGCAAAAAACTTATTTATTTAGAATTTGTGCAGATGGAGTCATTCGTAGGTGTATACCTAAGGTGGAGATGATGTTCATACTTAAGGCTTGTCATTCATCGCCAGTTGGGGATCATCATGGAGGGGCCCACACAACGCATAAAATTCTGCAATGTGGCTATTATTGGCCAACAATCTACAAAGATGCTCATGATTATGCTTCGTCTTGTGACCAATGTCAACAATAAGGTACAATTTCTAGAAGACATGAACTACTTATGACTCTTATTTTAAAATTAAAATTATATGATGTATGGGGCATAGATTTCATGGGACCTTTCATGAGTTAGTTTGACATTAAATATATACTTGTGGCTGTAGACTATGTTTTGAAGTGGGTGGAAGCAATCGTGCTTTCTTACAATGAAGCATATAGTGTTACTACTTTTTTTAGAAAGAACATCTTTTCTCAATTTGGCATGCCATGAGCTATTATTAGTGACGGAGAGTCATATTTCTTCAATTATCTATTCAAGAGTTTGCTTGTAAAATATGGAGTGAAACACAAGGTGGCAACACCTTATCATTCACAAACTAGTGGACAAGTTGAAGTTTTTAATAAACAAATCAAGTCCATCTTGGTGAAGACTGTAAATACCAATAGATCTTATTGGGCAAGAAAGTTAGATGATGCATTGTGGGCTTACTGCACTGCTTATAAAACCCCCATAGGTGCTTCACCATATCAGCTGGTGTATGTTAAATCTTTCTACTTGCCAATTGAGCTTGAGCATAAGGCACTATGGGCATTAAAGAAGCTGAATCTAAAATGGCAAGATGCAACCAGGTCAAGGTTGAATAAGATCAATGAGTTGGATGAATTTCGGCTCCGGGTTTATGAAATTTTAGCACTTAACAAAGAAAATATGAAGCTGCATCACGACCCTAAGATTGAAAAGAGAGTATTCGAAAAGGGTGACCAGGTATTGCTCTATAAGTCCAAGCTTCATTTGTTTCTAGGTAAACTAAGGTTAAGGTGGTACGGTTCATTCCCGATTATAAATTTTATACCTATGGTGATTTAGAATTAAAGAAGGATGGTGAGCCCCCGTTCAAGGTAAACGAACAAAGAGTGAAGCACTACATGGGAAATATTGAAGACGAGAATGAGGTTGTTGAAATTGCCCTTGGTGAAGACTAAGTAGCCAAGGAAATTTCGTTGTGCTGCAATGTTAAATCAAGCGTTGTGTGGGAGGCAACCCATGTTTTTGTACTTATTCATTTATAAGGTAATATGTTTGTTTAGTGTGCAGGAATAATGAATGCAGAAAACACCCAGAGAAATTAAAATTTTTTTGTCATACGGACTTTTCACGAGTCGTATCTAGACGGTACGACTTGTAAGTAGGAGTCGTATAGACCTAGGAGAAAAAATTAAATCAGCCAAAAGTTTATGGAATGGATATGATTCTAAGAACCAGTCGTACCCTTAAGGTACGACTTGTCACCTTAAGTCGTACCCACTCCAGAAACCCAGGTAAGATTCCTAGTCTATACGAGTTACAAACACGACCCGTAAGCCTGGGTACAAGTCATACACACAACTCTTACCCATACTTACCAGGTCAGTTAGCAGATCAACCTTGCCCAAGAAAATTGAATTAAAAGGAAATTAGGGTACCCGACGGGTACCCGATACTCACAAATGATACCCAACTTTATTTTTACCAAAATTCAACCTCTAATCACGAAATAACTGGTAAATGACTTCATTAAACTACCAACAAGTTCAAAATTTGCAATCTTTGTGAGTTGAGATCAAATTTGAGACGAGAATCAAGTGAAATCAAGAATTGTTCTTCAGCTTAATCTCTCAAGTTTCCAAGTAAGTTTTTGAAATCAATCTACTTATTTTGCGTTGAAATGATGAATGTTAGGTAATGTGAACTTGGTTTAGTAGAATGCTTATTGATATCAAATTTGTGAAACCCTATTTCTTAGGTTTTGGTTGAAAATAGGGAAATTTGGAAAAAGTTGAATGTAGTAGGTATTTGGTATGTTTGTGTGGACTAAAATGATTATTATTGTTGGACATTGTAGTGGGTATATTGGGAAATTTCTTTACAGCCAAACTTTTGTGTTGCAGTGGATAGGAGACCACTTATGAATCGTAACCACCGGTACGGGAGTCGTAATGGGACTCGTGCCCACTAACAATATGAAAGTCTAATAATTTTAAAGTTCTAGAATGGATACGTCTTGACCATATGAGTCGTACCCAGACCATACGACTCGTACACTCTTAGTTGTACCCACCTGAGAGGCCTTAAGTTAGAATCAATATTTTTGGTCTGCCTATTATTGTTGTTAATAAGTCATACCTTGTTGGTATGACTGGTTAGGAGGTGTCGTAAGTTGACCTGTGAACTAATGTCATTCACTTTACATGATACGACTCGTTCATACAAATTATGCCCCATGGGAAAGAGTTGGCACTACCATGTTACGTATTCATTTATGAGATGTTCTACAACTATTGCGCTCAAAGACTTTCAAACTACAATTTATGCCCTAAGGGCAAGAGTTGACGTTACCACATTATGTCTTCATTTATGAGATGTTCTACAACTCTTGTCTTAGAGGCAAGACTTAACTCTAAGACTTTCAAACTACAAATTATGCCCCACGGGCAAGAGTTAATACTACCACGTTATGTATTAATTTATGAGATGTTCTACAACTCTTGCACTCAAAGACTTTCAAACTGCAAATTATGCCCTACGGGCAAGAGTTGACGTTACCACATTATGTCTTCATTTATGAGATGTTCTACAACTCTTGCCTTAGAGGCAAAACTTAACTCAAAGACTTTCAAACTACAAATTATGCCCCACGGGCAAGAGTTGACACTAACACATTATGTCTTTATTTATGGGATGTTCTACAACTCTTGTCTTAGAGGCAAGACTTAGCTCAAGGACTTTCAAATAATAAATTATGCCCCACGGGCAAAAGTTGACACTATCACGTTATGTATTCATTTATGGGATGTTCTACAACTCTTGCCTTAGAGGCAAGACTTAGCTCAAAGACTTTCAAATAATAAATTATACCCCACGGGAAAGAGTTGACACTACTACGTTATGTCTTCATTTATGGGATCTTCTACAACTCTTGTCTTAGAGGCAAGACTTAGCTCAAGGACTTTCAAATAATAAATTATGCTTCACGGACAAGAAGTGACACTACCACTTATTTGTGAGATATTCTACAACTCCCGCCTTAGAGACATGACTTATCTCAAAAAATTTCAAAGAACTTCATAACAACGATTCATGCCCTTAAATTTGCTTTGATGTAAAAAAAAGATTTCTTTGCGGATTATCTAATTTTTTATTTATTATCAAAATATAATAGAAGTTGAGAAAAAAGAAAAAAGAGATCAAACAAAATAGAGAAATAAAAAAAAGATTGAGAAAAAAAGGAAAGAGAAAATAAAGATCAAGAAAAAAGCAAAGAATTAAAAAAATAAAAATAAGAGAAAAAATAAAAATAAAGTTTGAGAAAAATGAGGAGAAAAAAAAGAGCTGAAAAAAGAAAAAAATGATCAAACAAAATAGAGAAATAAAAAAAAAGATTGAGAAAAAAAATGCAAGAAAAAATAAAGATTAAGAAAAAAGCGAAGAATTAAAAAATTTGAGAAAATAAAAAATAAGAGAAAAAAATAAAAATAAAGTTTGAGAAAAATTAGGGGAAAAAAAAGAACTGATAAAAAATAAATAAAGGTTAAAAACAAATGAATAAAAAAAAAAAGAAATAGATAATGCTTGAGAAAAAAAGAAAAATAAAATAAAAAAATAAAGGTTTAGACAAATGAATTAAAACATGAAAATAAAATTAAAGAAAAAAAAAGTGAAAATAATAAAAAATAGAATAATAAAGTTAAAGGAAAAAATAAAAAGTAAAAATAATAAAAAATAATATTTGAGAGACAAATGAATATAGAAAGTTTAAAAATATATTTGAGGTGTAAAGGGGCAAAATAATACTTATACTATACTTAAAAAAAGTAAGATAGATTATTTTTCGGAATCAAATATCTAAAGTCAGCCATAATTGAGTTTATGACATGCAATTTTCTCGAAAAAAGTAACTTACACTCAAAGATGGGCCTATTGGTCGCATTTTTAGGGGACGACGACCCAAATCAGTAGGCCGGCTATCTTACTCTTGAAAACTTAGCGCACTGCTCATTTTTCTAAGGAGGATGACCCAATTCTTTAAAATAAATGCAACTTTGTTGGGGGATAACCTAACAAGTTACTTTAACATATATCAAAAGTGGTGTTTGCCCATTTTTAAAAGATAAGATGAGAGAATTAAACCATGACTACAATTGGTACCACATGTTACTATTGCATGGAAATTCTTCTTATTTGCTTTTCTTTTAACTAAGATTGGTTTTGATATAATTCTATTAGCTTCAAGTGGTACCTCAAACGTACCTAAGTATCAATACAATTTATTCATCTTGCTTCGAATAAAGATTTTGAACTATAACTATCCTCATGTTTCAAATGTCCTTACCATAAAAAAATATCTTATTTGACACTCAATTAAAGTACTTGATTTGAGGACTTTGGCAAAGTGCTCTAATATTCAGAAGGATGTTCAAAGCATTTAATTGTTATGTCATATGCTCAGGAGCGGATCCAGAATTTTCAATGAGGGGGTTCAGTAATGGATTTTCAGGGAAGGGGTTCGGTAGTACATATACGGACTAGTCGAAGGGGGTTCAACCTCTACTATTTATACATAAAAAAAAAATTATCATGTAAAAATAGTATAATTTTCCGACGAAGGGGGTTCGAATGAACCCCTGACGCTACATAGATCCGCCACTACATATGCTTGGTCATCATCTATGTCTCCAATAATGTGAGAATGCTTGGAATAAGATCGTGTAGGGCTTGTTATCGGATTATAATGTAGGTTTGGAGACGGGTAGGATATTCTTGCAGTTGATAAAAAAGGATTCAATTATCCTTTCCTATCAATTCAATTTGCAGTGTAGCACCTAATGGCACGATGTTGCACCTCACACCATTGTTGTTGGGCCTCTCACACATGACTGCAACTTCACACTCTCAAGGTACAACTGTTGCAGAGACTCGCACACGTCTACGACATCTCAAGGACCCAAATTATTATTATGATAGTACCAATTGTCATTTGGCATTTCCAATGTAACTCTGTCCACCTTATCTTATCTTCCTTGTTACCGTGATAATTTTTTTATCTGGTGTCCTAAAGTACCAAACCATCATTAGCAAAAGGGTTATCTTGTATTGTTAGTTTCTGACCTTATGGTTCGTTTGGATCTTCTTTTGCTAATCCCCAGTAAAATTTGCATAACCTAACTTGCCAATAGAATCAGGGGCACAATGAAAGAGATTTTCTTGTTCGTACTTGTAATTTGCGGTACCCTTTTCCTGATAGAAAACTAGAGAAAGCAAAGCATTGGTTTAGGTTAATTTAAGAGCTCGTTTGTCCATGACTTTTTCTTTTACTTTTTCTAGAAAATTATTTTACTTTCGCGAAAATTGTAATGTTTTGCCATAAAAAATTGAAACTAATCTCACAAAACATAAAAAAGAACTTCAATTTATTTTCATGGACAAACATAGCTCCAACTCTAATTTTTTTTTTTTTTAATTTTCATGGTTCGCTTTCTAAATTTGGGATATTATAGAAACTACAGAAATGGAGAAGAGTAAAGAGTGCAAAACATGTCAAATAACAAAAATTTATGATAAAAATATCACTTACATAAACCTCACATAAAGTTGTGCAAGTGAACATCTATACTAGTGTCAAAAGAAAGCTATAAGTTTAATTACACTTTGTACTAAAAATAGTTATAATTAAACAAGTCCAACTTTAGCCTAGCTAATTGAATAGTTATAAAAACTAGGCTAATTCTGATTTAATCCGTGTCATATCATCAGAAGCTTTACCATTAGGTGCAGGAGGAGACACAACAAGTGCCTGTTATTTTCCTTCTACGGGTACAAGAATCTGTATACTAGAAACAACCACTTCAACTAGTTCAAGTTTATAAATCAAGAACATAATGAAGTGCAGAAAATACCCTCAACACAAGATCAAAGTGATCTTTCTAAGAGGTGTATTTTACTTTTAGAAATAAAGATGAAACAGAAATGGCCAAGTCGCTCGAATTCACGGACTTTCCTTAAGGAAATAATTTCTCTCACTGTACTCGAGGTTGCGGAATTTTCCTCCCAGGATAAAATGGCCAAACAAACCAATTGTAGCGGTACCTCAAACAACTGAAATATCTTCGAACTCACTAAACGTTTTGAGTGATCACATAGAATATTTTTAAGGCAAGAAGAGTGTTTTTATTCTGAAATTTTCGTACCAAAACCTGTGGATGAAAGCAGGTTTATATAGCCACAAGATGCCTTTTTTGAAAAGTGGCAATGGTTCATTCAAAAGGTGTAACCTTTTCTGAAAATTCATGTCCATTCGTCCAAACAGTGTGTCTGTTCCGAACAGGCATGCTATTTCGTGAATCAGTGTGTCATTTCGTTGAAGAATTGCATCCTTCTGAAGCATCAGTGTGAAACAGTGCAACTTTTCTGAAGCATTACTTCAGTTCAAACATTGCATCTGTTACTGTTACTGCATGCATATAAATGCAGTATTAAACACACAGAAAAAATTTCCTGCGTTTTTGTCATTGATCAGATTTCGTCAAATAAAGTTTGTCCAAAAAGATAGATCTCATCGATCGATCCAAATCCGAATCCGAGCGACGACAATGGCGCGAGGCATCTCTTATTTTTTGTCTCACTTATCATGTGGAGTAAGCATTCTTGATTATAAACACTTTCAAGTTTTCTTCTTCACCAATGTGTGAGAAAGAGTAAACTTTCTAATTTGGGAGTGTTATTTTCCACAATATAGGTACGTAAAATCTGTATAATAGAATAACAACTTCAACTCGAGTTCAAGTATAAACAAGAACACAGTGAAGTTGAACAAATACCCTCAACACAAGATCAAAATGATCTTTCCAAGAGGTGTATTTTATATTTCAGAAATATAGATGAAATAGAAATTGTTAAGGCCAAGTCGTCCGAATTCACGGATTTTTCTTAAGGAAATAATTCCCCTTACTGTACCCGAGGTTGCGAAATTTTCCCTCCTAGGATAAAATGGCCAACAATTCAAATATAGCGGTACCTCAAATACTTGAATTCTTCGAACGCACTCTCGGTTTGATTGATCACAAAGAGTATTTAGAAGACAAGAAGATTTTATATGTAATCAGAATTTTTTCATTCTATAACCTGTGGAAGAAAACAGGTTATTTATAGCCACAACATGCCCCTCCGAAAAGGTGGTATTGGTTCAATTTTAGAGGTGTGTCTTTTCCTGAAAATGCATGTTTGTTTATTTAAAACAGTGCAGTAATTTTCTGAAATAGTACACCTTTTCAAGAACAAGTGCACCAGTTCAAAACAGTGCATCACTTCGTTGAAAAGTTGCATCTGTTTGAACCAATGTATATACTATTTCGAAAATCTGCATCTGCTCAGTCGAAACAATGCATTAATTCAGAAACACTATAGCATTTCGTTGCACCAGTTCGAACACAACACTGTTTCATGTCGAAATAGTGCAACTGTTCACTGCATGCATGCATAAATAAATGGAACGTTATTGCTTCGGATTGAATTTATTTGTTTCTGTCAAATAAAATTTGTCCAAAAAGATAAATCTCATCAATCACTTGCCAAATTGAAATCCGAGCCGAGCAAACAACGATGACGGTGCAAAGCATCTCTATTTTCTTGCCTCACTTACCATATAAAGTAAGTGTTTCACTTTATAAACACTTTAAAGTTCTCTTCTTCCACCAATGTGGGAGAAGAGTAAACTTTCCAACTTAAAGAGTACACTTTTCAATTTGGGTGTCTCCTTTCCTTCACTTGATTATTTCATTTTCCATTCAACACACATATATATATAGAACCCAACAGGGAGTACACTTTTCATTTTAGTGTCTCCTTCACTCCACCATTTTACTCTCCATTTTTCCATTCACATTCTTTCATATACTATGAACCCAATAGTGCCAACCATTGATTTGAGTCCTTCCGATAAGATCATAAGTGGATCATCATGTTAAGGTTTAGATTATTTCTCTTGTACACTGACTTCCAGTCATTCAATAACACATAACTAAAACTTGAATTTATTCTCCACTTAGCCAAATGCATGCTACATTCTTCACGTGATGGCTTAATCAAATTAAAATTTATCTGTGATCATCTCTGGAAACTGTTTTTTGTGTTCAATATCTTCTTCTCTTGTGTAGTCAAGAATTTCTCATGATTTAGCTCTTGATTTAATGGTATCGATAAACACGTGTTTATGACTTAAATCTGTGATATAAAGTGCATTCTCTATCGCCAACCACACTTCAGAGATCGAAAACCCCAATTCTTGAATCTTGCTCTTGAACTCCATTGGTAGAATAGATTGTGAGACTGTGTTTGACTTTTTGTTATGAATCCTTTTCTTCCCTTTTTCCCTTTTCTATCAAGATTAAATCTTGCAGGGTCTTTATTTTTCCCTCATAATGAAACTTCAGATTTATGAAGCCCAAATTCTTGAATTTTTCCCGTTGGCTCTGAAACATTTTTGTTGTAGCGATCAGACTCTTTTTGGTATGTTTCAAATCCCCTTGTATATTTTTCAAAAACGATTTGATCTTTCAGACTCCTTCTTCCTCAATCAGTAATGGAACTTCAGAAACTCGAACACCTAATTCTTAAATTGTCTTATTCAACTCCACTTTCATCAAACTCTTATCAATTGGCTTTTCTTTATGAATAAATTTTAGCTTCTTGGTTTTCCTTTTCAGGAGAGATTGATCAACTTGGTAACTCTTCTTTCTTTTGCTTCTCTTACATCTTGAAATAAGATAATAGTCTAAGACTCTAAGTCATTGATAGCATCCAAACAAACATTTGCATTTTTCAAGAAAGCTTCATGTCGTCGGATATAATATTGAATCAACTCACTGCATTTTTGCCTCTTCCATTCTTCTTCTAGTTTCTCTTCATCTTCTACAGGAATTGCATCTACTCCCTCCATCAAATGAGAGCATTGTCTAACATAAGAAGAATTAATTTTAGCGGTCCACGGTGATCATTCTTATTAATGTCATGAATAAACTCACAACAGTGATCAAAAGTACTACTATTATTTTCTTGAACCATGATTTTTGTTTCCAAAGAAAAAAACTCAACTAGAGAAAAATATACAAAATATATATTTGATATTAAATGGTCACATACACTGATACACGAAAAGAAGTGAGAGAAAACACAAGATGGGTTATAATTACTCCCCCTCCGTTTTATATTAGTTGACTCCTATGAACTTTACACACCCATTAGGAAAAAAAAGATCTTTCCAAAATTGCAGCATTTTACTATAAAACACACCTTCTATAGCCATATTTTACATAATTACCATTTATAACCACTGTATTCGATTTATGCCCGCTGTATTCGATTTTACAGTATGTATTCGTATAAAATATGAATACAGTCCCTATTTAGTCGCGTCAAAAATAGAATTTAGTATTTTTAAAATGAAAAAAAATCTCAATCACGTTTATCTCGTTGAACTGAATATTTTCTTGCTTAACACTACCATTATCTTTTTTTATATTTTTTTATTTTTTGTGTTTTTTCCGTTTTTCTTCTTCTTTTTTCTATTTTTTCCTACTTTTTTTTTCTCCCTTTAATCTCTAACTTCTATTTCCCCTTTTTCTTTTCTTTTCTTTTCTTCTTTGATTTTTTTTATTTTCTTTTTTGTTCTTATTTTCTTTATTATTTTTTTTGTTCTGTTTTATATTTTTGAAAAATATGACTTGTCGAGCACAAGTCATAGATGATAACGTAAATCCATAATTTTTTATCGTATTTGTAGTCACACCGCCATTTATATTTCTGTATTTATTGATACAACTGTATTTATATTTGTATTTTAAAGTTCAAATTTGTATTTATATTTTATAGTTCGCATTTGTATTTGTATTTAATAGTTCACATTTGTATTTGTTAGTTTGTGCCATCATTTATATTTTATATAATTCACACTTGTATTTTAAAATTTTTTATATTTCTATTTTATAATTGATTGCATATTATATTGGATTATATTTATATTGTGGTTTTATTGTGTTTGTATATTTAGATTATATTTGGATTATACTTGTATTTATATTCTATTTTCTTCATTACCTTTTTATTTTTACGAAATTATTTTGTATTTGTATTTGTAAGTTGATTGCATATTATATTTAGTCATGACTATGTACAATTTATCATTTTTATTTATATACAAACAAGTAAGTGCATTAATTGTCTTTTCTTGATTCTAAAATATATAAATATGTAATGTATCATTTGATACAAATGTACCGTTTTGTATATTTGTATATCAAAATTATCATTCATATTTGTAAATAAATAAATATCACTTGATACAAATACTATGACAAACAAAAATGATTTTACAAATACAAATACAATATATATTTGTATATATTGTATTTGTATAAAAATTTGAGTTATATTTATTTGTATCAATAAATACAACTCGTATCAATAAATACAAACAAGTATTCGTGGAAAGAAAATCAATCGTTCCTTTTAAATAATTAAAAAATACAAACGATAGTTCACACTTGTATTTATATGTTATAGATCGCATTTTTTTTTGTATTTTATAGTTCACACTTGTATTTATATGTTATAGTTCACATTTGTATTTGTATTTTATAGTTTACACTTGTATTTGTATGTTATAGTTCGCATTTGTATTTATATTTTATAGTTTGCATTTGTATTTGCGTTTGCTAGTTCGCACAAATGAAAAGAAGGAGAAAAATTGAAAAGATAAAAAAAAGAAAATAAAAGGAGAAAAAATGAGAGAGAAAGGAGGAGGAAAAATGAGAGAAAAGAAGGAGAAAAAAATACAAAAAAGAAGAAGGAGAGTAATAGAAAATAAGAAAAAAATATAAAAAAATGAGAAAAAATAAAAAGGAAAAAAAGAAAAAAATGAAGGAGAAAAAATACAAAAAAAAGGAGAAAAATGAAAATAAAAAATAAAAAAAAATAAAAAATGAAGAGAAAGCAACAAAAAGAGGAAAAGAAAAATCGAAGAAAAAAAATTGAAAAAGGAAGAAGAAGAAGAAAATAATAGAAATTAGAAAAAGAGAAAAAATACATGAGAAAGACTATTAATTGTAATTAGGAATAACTAATAGGTAAGAGAGGATTATGAATTGCAATTAATTAAAAATTAGGCTTTAAGTGGTAATAAAAGCCCAGTAATGGCTAATTCGGGTAATTTTTTCTTAAGAAAATATTAATTAGGGGAGTTTATTTTATTAAATTAGCCTTATTAATTATACTTTAAAAATATAAATTTGAGTAAATACACTTTGTTTAGTTATTTAATGTTAAGGGTAGTATTGAAAAAACATAATAAAATTCTCTTAATTTGATCAAAAGGACGACTAAATTGAAACATATATTTTTAAAAAGAGAGCCAACTAAAATGAAACGGAGGGAGTATATAGTTGTATTTTGACACTATTAGCGTTGTGAAAGGGGTAGGGGCGAGTGTTGGGTTTTGCAAGTGATAAATGGAAATCCTAGTTCTAATCATAGGAGGAATTTTTAAAAAAACAAAATAAAGTTTCTTGTTTGTCGAGTCTCTGTGTTGTTTAAGGTTTTGGAAGCGTAACTATGTTAACGTTATATTTTTATTACATCTAACTTAATCAACTTAAGTAAAAACAAATTTATATTAAAATCAGTCTTATGTTTCGATTTTGTTTAGCAAGTATTTTAATTGAAGTGTGATGAGTTTTCTTTTAGAAAATATTTTGAATCATTAATTATTGTGAGTTATAGTACTTTTTCTTAGTGTAATTTTTGAATATATAATTTATTTCAAAAGCTTAAGAATAATCGATATCCTAATTTATATAAGAAATTAAATAATTTGATCTCCAATGTAAAAAATTAACAGCTTGCCCCATTTGGGATGCTGTCTTATATTTTTTGTGTCATGGTGTCTTTGTTAGATGCTATATCATTTGTTTTTATTTTGAAAAGTGATAACTAGGATATTTATTTATGATATTTGGAATTTATGTTTTAAATTTAAACTCACTTTCAATAGTTTGGACATTAAATTGTATGTTGAAATAATGAAATTCGAAGAATAAGTTATTAAGCTTGAACAAAAATTTGTTTCGCTAAACGTCATATATAAATATCAGAACTTTAACTATACATGACTAAAGTACATGCAAAAATTGGTTGAACTTCTGTCACATTTCCCTAAAGCGCAAGCAATAATATATGGTTGAACTCCAGTCAGATGTATTGATGCAAGGACGGGGCCAAGGTATCGGAAGGGCCCAAACCCCCTTCAATAAAAATGTTACACTCTATAAAGATCAATTTTTTTTTTCTTTTTTATATATTGTAGATATTGATCTCCTCAGTTTATTCGTGTGTTTATCTTCTTATATTATAATCGATCCCCTTTAGTAAATATCCTTGTTCCACGACTAATCTGAAGTGCATGCAAAGTTTCCTAAACTTCATTAATATGCGACTGAAGTTCAGTCATGTAAGTTACCTTCCAATTTCAGACACAAATTTTGTCAACTTCAGTCTCATATTAAGTTGTATCCAAAGTGGATAAATTTTTTAACAAGAAGAATTTCGACTACGGTTCAAACAATGATCCCAAAGTTGGGTATTTGTGCTCTTCGCCCATAATAAATAAATCTTAGTATAAGTTCAACGCACTTATAATATAGAAAAATATTTACACCATTAATCACCTATGAAATAACAAATATATGGAGTGGTATATGTTGCACGCATATCCCATATCAATGTTTATATGCTCGCATCAAACTCGTTTTATTATGTCCAATTAATCTTTAGGATGCAATAGTATAATGTCCCCTTATTCATGTACTACTATCTTCGTTTAAAAAAGAATGACCTACTTTCCTTTTAGTCCGTTTAAAAAAGAATGATCCCTTTTTCTTTTTAATAACTTTTTAATTTTAACTTTCCACATCACATGTTTAAGATCACAAGATTGAAGGACATTTTGGTACATTTGACATATCTTTAATATAACACCACAAGATTCAAAAGTCTTTTTTATTTTTCTTAAATTCCGTGCCAAGTCAAACTAGGTCATTCTTTTTTAAACGGAGTTTTGTTGAGTTGAGAATCTCTCAAAAATAACATTTCTATTTGAGAAAAATAAGAGTAAAATTTGTTTACATTCCATGTGAACGTTTCCCAAATCTCATTTATAAGACTATACTGAATATGTTGATACGAAACATTTTACCTCCGTGATATATTAAGTAAACATTTCCGATTTTCAAGATATCAAATAATTAAGACAAAAAGTATTTACTAGATTACATTATTAGAAAGAATCTGGTCATGTTGTTATTGTTTAGTAAAGTAATCCAGAATAATCTTTAAAGTTCGGAATAGACAAGTTCTCAGAGTGAAAAGATAAAGAGTTTCAATATAATCCTTGTTATACAGTTTAATGCATAAATCATTTGTAAACCAGACGATATTTATTGTAAATAAACTAACTTTATGTTTCAGAGGCACATAGTCATTAAACTATATTGAGAAAAACATATAATATACTTCCTAACTTGCTATTCAAAGCTGATATATCCTTTTCCACTAAAATAGCCTACAGATATACCATTTTTCAAGGACAGAAGTAGAAAAAATTATTTTAAATTTATTCTTTTGATCTGTTATTAAAATAACATAAAGGCTTAATTTTTAACTCTTCTCACAAAGTGAAGTATATTTGATTCTTCTCACACAATAATTTTTTTTTTGTGAATTCTTTGATTCAATGAATAACATCAAAGTAAGAGTTATTGCCACAAACTTTTTCCAACGCTTGTTTAACTAAAAAATTGTCCATAGATCTCTATGATTATTGGTGTTGATGTAAAGCGTTCCTTTTACTAGGTTAGTGACTTCCAAACACTCACAGCCTCGGCCATGAGTGAATTATGCAACCTTCTAACCAACTAGAGCAGCCTCTGACGAAGGTTCCATGAGAATCAAGGACTAGCAGGCCGACTCTACATTTAAGGATACTATCATTAGAAGGAAATAACTTTAGTACAAAATCAATTTCTATTTTCCATTGCAGTAGAACTGGAGATTGTCGTTCTTGCCTAAGTCTATTCCTACCAAAACTAGGCTGCCTTTCGGATAACAACTTCACATCATAGAGATCTTGTAATGACTCTTCACGTTATTTTTTGTATTTTCGTTTATTTTCATCGTTAGAGCTTTTCAATAGTTGCCTCAGGTCATTTATGACTTATTGGGACTGACATTTCCATTACCGGGTAGTTCGTTTGATTGTTAGAGCCAATTCTCTGTTTTGAAGTCCCGCCGGTTCAAATTGGCTACCGGACAAAACTTCAATCAAACAACCTTGTATTCTAAATCTTACTATTCCAACAACTCCAAAATATCGATGCTAGGTGGACCTTTGACTCGAGTCTTGAGGCACCCGAGCTCATTTTGATCCATTGATCAAAGTTAAAAAATGGCAAGTTAGGTGTAGGACCTACTTTTCCCTGAAACAACCTCAGATAGAAATTTTGACTATGCCATTGAGTTTGAAATATCGAATTTGATAGGTTAGCATACTCCATTTACATATACCGAATTTCAGATGAATCTTGAGGGGTTGGCGGAGCTGGTGCTAGTGCATCGACGATCGCGGGTCACCGATCGCAATTGCGATCTGTACACCGACAGCATCGCGAACACGCCCCTTATGTCGTGATCGCAACTCCCTTCTACAATGGACTGGTGTCGCAAAAGTGACATTTCTTGTTGCGATTGTCGTTTCTGCCTTTTGGCCAAGTGTCGCACTTGCGATCGACAGATCACGATTGCAATACCCGAGCACCCGGGAAGGGTATAAATACCTTATTTTCAGCTTGTTTTTGTCTATTTCTCATCCATTCTCAAGAGACTTAAACCCTAAAGAGTGGAATAACTCAGGAATAAAATTTTCAGTGCTTTTGGGAGCTTGGGTAAAGATCGATTACATATTTTTCCTTCAAATTTGAGGTATGATTCATCCATTTCCATGGTTTATTTTCCCTTTTCTTCTCTAAAATTTCTAAACCTTGGTGTCTTGATTTTAGCACCAATATATATTGAAAGTCACCCAATTTTAAGGGTAATTACTCCTTGAGCACGTGGGGACGTCGAGTTGGTTTCAGAAACACAATTTTCATAAATAAGCCCCACATGGGATTTTTGTGTATTTTTGGACTCAAAGCACAATAGTGAAATATATATATTATTATTCTGATTTTGATGTGTAGCTTGTGATTTTGATAGCGTGGCATCTTGTGAAAACTTTTCGGAAGAGAAAATTGGTGAATTAGTGGATGCATCAACCTTTCTACAACGTCTAGGTAGGCTAGGTTTTCCCTCTTTATAGATTGAGATATGTCATGGTATGTTTATGATATTGTGTTTGATTTTGGATGGGTTTTAGGTGTTGGTGATGGAATTTGAAATACTTGGGTTAGTTGGATCATCTAGGCTATTCGAAAATCGTAATTTAGGCATAATTAGCTTAGTTGCTCATGCTTCAGGTAAAATCTCTATATTAGGGTTGATTGTGGCTTAGTTAACATTTCAAAGTGGATTTATATACCTTAGCCTAGTACGTGGTAGAAATTGCCTTATATTGGATTTCAGGAATTTAGAAGTGGGCTCTTCAACCCACCTTACACCAAGATTCATGTTGTTCTTTGTAACCTTTTATATGTTTGTTATATGTTGCACCCAAGAGCACACACAAGTGTACGTGATCTCACCAAGTAGCATAATGACCTTTAACAAGCCAAGTATCAATCCCTCAGAGACTTGTGTTAACAACTATCCAAGACTAGTTCACTGATAAGATTAATTCAGTGTATATGTAACCATAAGAGTTTGTAAGTTATAAGTAACCGTAAACTAAACAATGCGATAAAGTAAAGGTTTGAAAAAACAATGGGAAAAGCTAAGGGTTAAGGATCTGCGAACAATCGTACTATGTTATAGAACTTCATTGGTTAGGTTAGTTATCTTGGTTGTTGGTCATGGGTCCATACTATGACTATGGCCTTCCGAACCTTTAATCACTTATCTAACTTAGCTCCACAACTACATCGTTGAATGGAAATGTGAGAACTAAGTTAAATGCATTCATATTTCATCCGATAATTTAACAAAATAGTGAACTTAGGTACATTCCTATCTTAGATGCAAATTATAAATTCATTCAATTAGAGGATTACAATCCTATTCTATCTATCCTATGTTCTATCCTCTTGTTCCTTATTTTGGGTACACAAGATGATTATGTAAGTATTCTAAGGGTCATGAAGTATTAAAATAGTGATAACAAGGATAAATAAAAAACCAAATATGATAAACAACCAAACCAAATCAATTCATAAACATAGTACTCATGTTCTTGTCTTTAACCCCGGAAAAGGGTGTTTAGCTGATCATGGACATAACCATAATCACAATGAATGAATATATATTAAAATTCATAAGAAAACTAAATTAATGGAGTAAAAACCCTATTTGAAGTGTTATACAGTCTCTCTTCAAGTCCCAAGGTCGTCCACGGTGTGTAACATAACAACAAAGTGTCCTATTTATACTAGGACCAAAGCCGTTGTTTTTGACTTAGGGTCGTGCCATACCCTTATCACGGTTAATAGGATTGGTGGAATGCCATAATCATGTTTATATACTGTAATTGATCATTTATGATGTCGCCAAGTCTGTGTCATGGCTCTAACGTGGTGCGTAAGGTCCGTGGCATGCCAATGACTTGAAAACGTCTATTTTTGGTCGAATCATGTTCCAAGTATTTGTCCATCCATTCCAAACCTTGTGATGTTGTTTAGAATTGATTTAAAGATTGAGTATCATCCATATATCATCATGATAAACTCAAAAAGCATCCTATATCATCAAAAACCACGAGTTAGATCTCAACACAACATACAATCTAAGACGATGAACTAGTAAATTAAGCTAAGAGTACTAGTTTTGTCCTTTTGAACTTTCACTTAGTGTTTTGTATCTTGGTTTGTTTCAATCGAAAATTAAAAAATATAAACAAGTTATTCCATACATAATTACACAATAATACCCTTAGTAACTCATTACACACACTATAATCCATCAAGATCAACTAGAACAACACATAGCTCAAGCTAGTAACACTAGTTTTTTGGTCTAAGCTCTAAGTGACCAAATTGATTCCAAACTTGTTTGAAACAAAACTTAAACATTATAGTCAAGTAGTTTAACTCTTAGATGATTAATTATATCATCAACAACACATTAATTATACAAGAAGTCCTAAAAAAAAGTCTAAACAGGCATAGATAAGGATACTGAGGTGCATAAATCCACCTAAGATCATCACCCCACACTTAAAGCGTTGTTCGTTATCGAACAAATCTTTATTCTAAGCATCATAATTAGAGAATACTCCACACTTCTTCAATAAGAAATACATTCAAGCTAGTACTACAATGACTACATAAAATGTATGTTTTTACACTAAGCATGTTACACACAAGTGATAGCTCAAGAACACTGCTTCATAATATCCTAGCCTCAAGAATTGACTCACCAAGATGGAAAACTCATGCATATTAATTGATCATAGAGATCATAAAATTCACCCAACTACCATCAAACATTTCGTCTCACACAAAAGTTCGTTTCCCATATCTACTCACAAAGATGCAATCTACACATATGGGTATAAGAATCAAATTACGCTCACTCTAAAAAAGAATTCACTAGTTATATAAGATGAACCATAGGCTTGCCCTTAGTATAGTACTCCACTACTACCAGAATGTTAAGACTTAGGACCAAATAGGTATTTAAGGGTTGTAATGTAGGCTAAGGGACATGTAGGAACTATTTTGGCCAAGAATAGTGACTATCCTCCCTAAGAGCTTTAATACATTACATATACATTAAGATTAACCTCTAACAACCAAACTTTCCACTCATCTATCTTCACACATATCTTTTGTTTTTCCTTATATCATTAAGCTAATTCATATATACCATGAGAGGGAATATTCTACTCAATACAATATTTAATTTTGAACAATCTTTATTATTTTCATTACACAATTCCCCACCTCAATGCACATCAATTCTCAACACCAATAACTATATTTTTGGGGCTTAAATTTCACCTTTTCCCTACTTTTATTTCAACTCCTTAACTCAATTAATTTTTAACTAAAGTGGTTAGGAGCTTTGGATCAAATTAAGGTCAAGGAAAGAAAGAGAATTAGGCTACATATGAAGCTACCAAAAAATAGGCTGAAGGCTCAATGAGGCTAACTAGGATTATGCACAAGAGTAGATAAAAGAGGGTATAAAGCATGACTATAAAAGAAATGCCTATATCATCTCCTAAACCCATACTCTTTATTTTACTTAGCACATACACTAGGTAAGTTCTAGACATCACATATAATAAGGAATACACAAAGCATCACTTCACACATGACATATGCTCAACTCAAGTAGGATCATCATAGACTTTCAACCAAATAATCGCATGAATTAAGAATTAAGCCAACAACGTACAAGAGTCATAAACTAGAGCCTATGAGTCTAAAAAGTAGTAATTCAAATAGACAACATGCTTTTACACACAAAACCCACTTGCATCATGCAATCACACATAGCACCAATAAGAGCATCCCATTTTCCTAATCACAAAATTTTTAAAATTACTCCTTAAAAGAAATGGATACTAGGTTCAATGGGCACCCCCGTGGAAAAGAACTGAAAAGAACAACCACAGGATGGTTGATGTGTGCACCTAGACTAACCCAACTAACTAAAAACTATAAACTAAAAAGAAAATCTTTTTGTAATTTTAAAATTTAACCCCAAAACTAAAAAAATAACTAAATGCTAAGATCCTACCACAATTAGATCACCCGAAACATGGGAATTTTCCCACCACACACTTAAAAATCTATTTTTTCCCCAAAGATGAATTTAAAAGAAGAGATAGAAATATTCCATGAGTCCTCTAAGCATAGCTAGTAGCATCTTTATACATCAAGAGGGTCTGGGGACCACACACTTTGTATTCACCATGCTCCTTAGCTCAGGTTTTCGGTACTCAGACTTCCCATCAATTTGTGACTCAACTAAGAAAATACAATGTAAATTAAAAACTAAGAATACGCAAAATAAAATGCCTACCTTAACTTGGGTTGCCTCTCAAGCAATGCCTGATTTAGTATCGAGGCACGACCTAACATCACTACTCTATCAAATTCCTTTATCCTCTTCCACTTACTTGGAGGCCATCTTCTCACTTTCTTTTAACCTCTTGAGTGTGAACTCTCAAGGTTAACAACTTTTTCGAGTTTAGCCCTTTCAAGCTCATCAATCATCATCAACTCAGGGTGAAGTGGTGGCTTGGGCAACTCAATGAGACTATTAGAAGAGGTCTTTGATGGTGAAATTTCTACTACCCCACACTTATCCACTTACATCACTATAATCATACACAAATATTTGTAGTGAGAAGGTGGGTTAAGTGGCTTAACACTCTGAAAACTACCGCTTCATCATCAAATCTTATTATGAGAGTGTCTTTTCTTACGTCTATCAACGCTCCTCCCTGAATGGATATCCTAGAATGATTGGCACCGTGCTATCTGCATTAAAATCCATACTAATAAAATCAGTAGGATTTACAAACTTATTAACCTTTATGAGGATTTCCTCAATTATTCCATCAGGCTTACTATTATTTTATTTGCCAATTGGATCATCAAAGGGTTTGGTCTTGGCTTACCTAACCCAAGAGTTTTGAACATCGACAGAGGTATCAAATTTATACTTTCCCCCAGATCACTCAAAGCATAGACCACCTCTCCATCACCAATCTATATGGGGAGGATGAAACTCCCTGTTTCCTTAAGTTTTTTAGGCATCTTTTGCATTACTACAATGCTATACTCCTCCGTCAGTGCCATTGTCTTAATGTACCATAGCTTTTCTTTATTAGGCACCATATCCTTTAAGTACTTAGTGTACTTGGGCATTCCTTACAAAACACCTAGATGAGGAAGGTTAATGTGAATCTTTATGAATGTGTCAGAGAACTTCTTGAAGTATGCATCCTTCTTTGCTTTGTGAAACCGCTACGGGAACGGTGGTGGTGGTCTTTACTTCTCAATAGATTTTGTTTTCAGGTACTCAAACTTTCCTATTTTATCAACTTTGTTAGCAACTGGTTTAGGAACCAACTCTACATCTGCCTCCTTATTTATCTTTGGAGGCCTATCATTGAGCTCTTTACCATTCCTTAAAGTGATTGCCATTACTTGTTTAGTAGGTTCATTATCACTTGGAAAATTATTTTAAGGCCTTGTATTCTGTGCTTGCACTAATTTCCCCACTTATTACTCTAACTATTTCTGTGCAATTTGCTGATTTTTTTTTATTTCAGCAACTATCTATTCTTGGTATCTATTCTTGGTTGGCCAAATTTTTTTTTAAAGTCTCTTCAATGTTACTAGCCTGATTATGCTGCTACTACTGAAACTGCTTCTGCTAGTTGTTGCACTAAGGATACACTGGTTGAGTCTGCCACTTTTGATTGTAGGCGTTACTATAATTTGGCTTTTGTGCATTGCCTACAAAGTTGATAGATTCAAGATTAGAACCACCCATATCTACTGAGTAACTACTGTTGCCTAAATATCACACCATACTGGAGCCTTTTGTACTGTATTAACTTGAGCTTGAGGCTGCTGCATACCCAACTTGCTAAACTGTGTCATCATCTAATTTTGGAGAGCAAATAGTTGGTCAGCTTAGGATGTTATGGAATCAACTTTAATCATACTTATAGTCTTTTTCACCGAGAACCTTAAGGTATCACCATGTTAATTTAGATTTTCTTGGGCAATTTGGTTCAACAAGATGTATAGCTCATCATATGTCTTATCCAAAGCTTGACCACATGCAGATGAATCTAGCAAAATATTTGTGTTATGGTCAAGTACCTCAACAAAGGTGTGGGATAGTCCCTCATGAGACTATTGGTGCTATGAATAGTCTTGAAAAAGAGACTTGAATCTCTCCCAAGCATGGTATAGATTCTCATCTGGCCTCTGCTTGGAGCTCAAAATCTCACTGCATAATCTCGGAGTCTTGCCAGATGGGAAGAAGTAGACGAGGAACTTCTAGGATAAGTTATCCTAAGTTGTGATTCAACATGCCGAATCAGTGTTTAACCACTTTTTTGTTTCTCCTAAAAATAAATAGGGGAAGAGTGTCAGCCTCACATAATCAATTGACACACCCATAAGGATGAATATGTCACTAATCTCATAAAAGTTCTGCAAGTGGACTTGTGAATCTTCATGTGATAGACTGGTAAACTATCTACTACTATACAAAAATTGCACCATATTCTGCTTAAGTTCAAATATACCTCCAGTAGCCAGTCTGCAAATAACAAAGGTCACATTATCACAAGTGGGATTTCTATTTTGACAAACTATCTTGTGGTCTGGTGGATCCTCATCCATGGAAGTAAGAATGTCTTGTTCATCATGAATTTATGAGATATTATAGAGAAAGATGCTTCTCTCCTCTATTTGTGAAAGTGTTACTCGAGTTCAAGGTTTAGTTTAACCAATTCCCAGTCCCTTGCCAACTTACTAGCTTATTGCCTGTAAATTAAGAGACTAAGACCAAGTGAAAAATACCAAAGCAATCAAAAATTAAAACTAAAACTACGACAGTCATAAAATTACAAGTCCTGGGCAACGACGCCAAAAACTTATTGCGCCCAAGCGTACACACAAGTGTATGTGGTCTCATCTAATATAATGGCCTTTTACAAGTCAAGTATCGATCCCTCAGAGACTTGTATTTACAACTATCCAAGAATAGTTCACTAATAATATTAATTCAGTGTATATGTAACCACAAGAGTTTGTAAGTTATAAGTAACCGTAAACTAAACAATGCAATAAAGTAAAGGTTTGAACAATAAATGGGAAAAGTGCAGGGTTAAGTCTCTACGAACCATCATACTACGTTATAAAACTTTATTGGTTAGGTTACTTATCTTGGTCTTTGGTTCACGGGGTCTATACTATGACTATGACCTTTCAAACCTCTAATCACTTATCTAACTTAGCTCGTAGCTACATCTTTAATCAAGGATGCGAGAACTAAGTTAAATGCAGACATATTTCATTCCATAATTAAACCAAATAGGGAACTTAGGTATATTCCTTTCCTAGATGAAAATTATAACTTTATTCATTTAGAAGATTACAATCCTATTTTATCTATCCCACGTTCTATCCTTTTGTTCCTTATTCTGGGTTCACAAGATGATTATGTATGTATTCTAAGGGCCATGAAGCCTTAAAATAGTGATAAAAGGAACCAGGGACCATCCCGAGCTCCATCGAGATTATACCCAGGCTCTACTGGGATTTATTTCTTCTTTAGTTTAGGGATGGTTTGGTTTAGCTTCTAGGGTTGGTTGGTGGTGCACCGTATTATAGTGCAAATCAGAGTGGTATTGAGGTATGGGCGTAACCTATATCTACAGATCCTAGAGTTGAGGTCCCTCTTACGCTAGTAGTTGCTCAACCTATAGTTTCTTATACAGTGGTTGCCCAACCTGCTATGTCTATTGAGGAGCATAAAATGTTGGGCAGATTCTTGAGATTGGCTCCGCCTAGATTTTTTGGTGCACCAGGCAAGGATACATATAAGTTTCTGCTTGTTTGTGAGGACAGGCTCCATAATTTAGGTCTAATTGAGACTCATGGTATGGATTACACTACCTTTTAGTTGGACTTGGTATCTCATATTACTGGAGAGGTCATCTTGATTCTTGTCCAACCGGATCCTCTCATTTGATATGGGCACAGTTTTCTAAGATCTTCTTAGAGAAGTTCATGTCTCTCAGTCTACGGGATTGTTTAAGGGATCAATTTTCGAGGCTGGAGCAGGTCTCCATGATTGTTGTGGAGTTGAGGCTTATTTTCACAATTTATCTAGGCATGCTACTTCTATTTTATCTATTGAGTATGAGAGGGTTTGATAATTTATTTAAGGATTAAGACATCCCTTTTGCATGTCTACTTAGAGTTTGGTTGCTGTGGGTAGGTCTTTCATTGAGGTTTTTGATCATACTCAAATGATGAAGGGGATGCATTGCGAGACCCAAAGGGGCAGTGATTAGAGGCCTCGATATTAGGGTAGTTATAGTTGGAGTCATAGTGGCTCTCAATTAAAAGGCAACATTTCTCAGGGTAGATACCATCCATATTACCTGTATCAGACTCAAAGTCATCCTAGTAGACCCATTTAGAAAGCGCTCTAAATTACTAACGGAGGTCAGTCTTGTGTTAGTGATTGCCCTAGTTAGGGTTATGGTCATTATTTGAGAGGTTTATTTTCTGGTTATTCTAGTCATGGTGGTTATTTTGGGTCCACTGATCTTTTTGTTCTAGTTCAGCTCATGTGACATGCTATGGTTGAAGAGCTTTTGGTCATTACGCGTGAGATTGCCCTAGTTTTGGAGCGATTATTATTGTAGGTCAGAGTGTTCCCTCTATTAGAGAAGTTTATACCTTAGATAGAGGTGATTTGCATAGTCATAAGGGTAGTTTCCCGGGTTCTTGGGGAGATTCTTAGGCAGGTAGGGTAGGTGATTAGTTAGAAGCCTAGCTAGGTGGTTGGCGATGTCAATTATATGCAATACTTTCTAGGCTTGAGGCTAAGTCTTTAGATGTTGTTATCATAGGTACGATTCTGGTGTGTCATCAGTCGACCTTTGCTTTATTTGATCTGGGATCCACTTACTCTTATGTTTCTGCTTATTATTCCCCATGGTTAGAGTTATCATTGGATTTGTTATCTGTGACTTTATGTGTATCTACTCCCATAGGTAATTATTTAGTAGTGAATCAAGTGTTGTGACCTTATGTTATGATTGTTAGAGATGTTGTTACTCCTGCTGATCATATTATATTAGACATAGTTGATTTTGATGTGATTTTAGGCATGGACTGGTTATCCTACTATCATGCGATCATATTTTATCTTGCTAAGACCTTACCTTAGCCATGCCCGACATACCCCCGATCGTGTGTCAGGGAGCTGTTAGCTGCGAGCCAACGAGATTATTTCTTATATCTATTCTAGGAGACTTATTTCAAGGGGTTGCAAGTCTTATATTGCTTATATTTATGATGTTAGTGTGGAGAGTCCATCTCTTGACTCTATTCTTGCAGTCCATGAGTTTCCTGATGTTTTCCCTATAGATCTACCTGGCATACCTCCTACCCCTGAGATAAGTTTGTCATTGATCTTCAGCCTAACACCTGACCTATTTCTATAACACCTTACCATATGGTTCCTGCCAAGCTCAAGGAGATGAATTCTCAACTTTACGGTTTTTTTGTAAGAGTTTCACTAGACTGAGTGTGTTACCTTGGGTAACTCCTGTATTGTTTGTGATGAAGAAAGATGGCTCTCTACGTGTGTGTATTGATTATAGGCAACTTAATAATGTGAAAGTTAAGAACTATTATCCTATGCCTCATATTGATGACTTATTTCACCAGCTTCAGGGTGTAGCAGTGTTTTCTAAGATTAATTTGAGGTCTGGTTACCATTAGTTGAGGATTTGGGATGAGGATATACCAAAGACATCCTTGACCCATTATGTTCATTATGAGTTTCTAGTAATGTCCTTTTGGTTGTCGCGTTCATGGATATAATGAATCGAGTGTTCAGGCCTTATTTGTATTATTTCACGATTGTGTTCATCGACAACATTCATGTGTATTCGAAGAGTAGAGAAGAGCTTGCACAATATTTGAGGGATTGTTCTCCAGACTCTGAGAGATCATGTGCTCTTTGGAAAATTCTATAAGTGTTAGTTTTGGCTTGAGTCAGTGATATTCCTTGGGCATATGGTGTCTAAGGATGGAATTATGGTATACCCGATAAAGATTGAGACTATTTATGATTGGGGCAGGCCTACATCTCTTATTGAAGTTCGTAGCTTCATTGAATTGACTGGTTATTATTGATGATTTGTTGAGGGTTTTACTACTATTTCAGCACCAATGACTAGATTGATTCAAAAAGAGGTTCCTTTTTGATGGTCCAAGGAGTGTGAGTTGAGCTTTGGTAAGCTCAACGATTTCCTTACATTGACTCCTATTTTGTCTCTTATTATTAAGGGTGAGGGATTCACCATGTATTGTGATGGTTATGGTGTTGGTTTGGTTTGTGTATTCATACAGTATGGTCGTGTTAACTCTTATTCTTCGAGGCAGTTTAAGGTGCACGAACACAACTACTCCACTCATGATTTGGAGCTGGCGGTGGCAGTTTTCATGCTTAAGATTTGGATGCATTATCTTTATGATGTTCATAATGAGATTTTCACCGATCATTACAGTCTTCAATACCTTATGACCCAGAGGGAACTTAATGCTTAGTAGCGTAGAAGGATGGAGTTTCTTAAGGACTATTATATCTCCATGTTGTGTCATCCGGTCATAGAAAATATGGTAGCAGATACCTTTAGAAAAAAACAATGAGTATAGGTAGCTTGGCTTGTATTTCAGTTTCTCAAAGGCTGTTGGCATGGGCCATTTAGTCTTTAGCCAACTTGATGGTGCGACTTGATATTTCAAACCCTAGGTGGATTATTGCTAGTGTTGAGGCTAGGTCCTCACTATTTGAGTAGATTTGGGATTTCCAGTTTGAGGATAATAGACTTTGCATCCTTCGTGATCAGGTGTTAAGTGGCGAGTCTAAGAGGGCTGCCATAGATTCTGAGGGTGTCTTAAGATTTGATAGCCACATTTCTTTTATGAGGATTGATGACTTGACTCAATTGATTATGCACGAGGCTCACAACTCTAGGTATTCTATCTATCTAGGTATTACTAAGATGTATAGAGATTTGCAACAATACTATTAGTGGAGTGGCATAAAAATAGATGTGACAGATTTTGTAGATCGTTGCCTATGTTATTTGCAGGTGAAAACCGAGCATCAACGACTTGGTGGATTAATTCAGGGGTTACCCATTCCTGAGTGGAAGTTGATCACTATAAACTTTGTTAGTGGTTTGCTTTGCACTTTCCGTGGTTCTGATGGTATCTGGGTCATTGTGGCGTGGTTGATAAAGTTATCGCATTTCATTCCTATTTCGGCGTCCTTTAGCGTCGAGAGGTTAGCCCATATCTATGGGTGTGATATAGTCCATTTATACGGTGTTCTTATATCCATCATTTCAAACTGAGGTTCCGTGTTCAATTCTAGCTTTTGGAGAGCTTTCCAATAGGTTATGGAAACTCAAGTAGATCTTAGTAAAACCTTTCATCGATAGACAAATGGCCAGTCTGAGGGGACTATTCAAGTTCTCACGGATTTGCTCTGAGTCTATGTTATAAATTTTAGAGGTCAGTGGGAATAATACTTTTCCTTGGCAGAGTTTGCATATAAGAATAGTTATCATTAAAGCATTAAGATGGTGCCTTTTGAGGCTTTGTATGGTAGGCGATGTCGTTTCTCGATTGGATAATTTGAGACTTCCTAGGTTAGACCTCATAGTATTGATTTGCTTTAGGAGTTGTTGGATAGAGTCAGGGTGATTCAGTATAGGTTGGAGCAACTTAGAGTAGGTAGAAGGCCTATGCAGACCGTAGGCTTTATACCTTAAGATTTGGAGTCGATGATTGGGTATTACTCCATGTATCTGCCATGAAGCATGTGATGATGTTTGAAGGAAGGACAAGCTCATCCCTAACTATATTAGACCATTCGAGATTCTTTGCACAGTGGGTGAGGGGTCTTATGAGTTAGCCTTATCCCCAGATTTCGCTGCTGTCCATTTGGTTCTCCATGTTCTATGTTGCGGCAATACATTACTGATCCATCTTATGTGCTCATATGGGATTTAGTCCAGTTGAATGAGTGGTTGACCTTCGTGGAGAATCTTGTGCTCATTTTGGCCAGTAATGTCAGACGGTTGAGCATTAGAGAGATTTCTGTAGTTAAGATTTAGTAGAGGCACCACCCAGTAGAGGAGGTTACTTGGGAGATCTAGAGCAATATACAGACCTAGTATCCTCACCCGTTTTAGACTTTAAGTACATTGTAGTCCTTTACTTTACGGATGAAAGTCCTTTTAGTAATGGATATTGTAATAACCTTTTAGGCTATTTTCTGTATTTTGGCTTAGTTTCAATATTAGAGCTTTCCTTTAGCTGCCCTAAGTCATTTATGGTATGCTGGGACTGACAGTTTGATTACTGGATAGTTCGTTTGTTTTTAAGAGCCAATTCCCTGTTTTGAAGTCCTCACTAGATCAAGTTGGCTACTAGGCAGAAACTTTAGTCAAACGACCTCATATGCTGAGTTTGACTATTCCAATAGCTCCAGAATGTTGATTTTATGCTAGGTGAACCATTGTTTTAGGTCCCGAGGCATCTGGGCTCATTTCGAGCTATTGATTAAAATTTTGACTGCGCCATTGATTCTAGAACATAGAATTTGATAGTGTATCATAGTCTATTTATATATACAGGGTTACAAATAAATCTCGAGGGGTTTTCATAGACTTGGAAATTCCAAGTCTCAGCTGGTGCTGGTGTACAGGCTATCACGGGTCACCGATTGTGATTGCGATCTGTCCACCGGCAGCTAGTGTCGCAAACACTTCCCTCATGTCACTAATGTGACTCCCTATGAAAGTGGACCGGTGTCATGAAAGCTACATCCCTTGTCCCTATCATCGCTTCTGCCTTTTGGCCAGGTGTCACGATTGCGATTGATGGGTTGCGATTGCAATACCCGAGTACCTGGAAAGGGTGTAAATAACCCCTTTTCAGCCCGTTTTTGCCCATTTCTCATCCATTTTCAAGAGACTTAAACCCTATAGAGTGGAATATAATTGCATTGTGGGTTCTTTTGGGAGCTTGGGTATAGATCAATTATGCATTTTCTTTCAACTTTGAGGTAGGATTCCTCCATTTCCATGGTTAATTTTCTCTTTTCTTCTCTAAAATCCCTAAACCTTGGTGACTTAATTTTATCACCAATATAGCTCAGAATTCACCCGTTTTCAGGGTAATTACTCCTTGAGTATGAGGGGACATCGAGTTGGTTTCACAAATGCAATTTTCGTAAATGAACTCCACATGGGATGTTTTTCGTATTTTTTGACCCAAAGCATAATAGTGAAATATGTGTATCATTATTCTCATTTTTATGGGTAGATTGTAATTTTTATAGTATGGCACCTTGTTAAAGCTTCTCAGAAGGAAAAATCAATGATTTAATGGATTCTTTGAGCTTTCTACGACGGCTAAGTTGGCTAGGTTTTTCCTCTTTATAAATTGAGCTATGTCATAGTATTTTATGATATTGTGTTAGATTTGGGATGGGTTTTAGGTGTTGGTGATGTAATCTGAAATACTTGGGTTGTTGGACCATCTAGGCTATATAAAAATTATAATTTAGTCATAATTAACTTAGCTGCTCATGCTTTAGGTAAAATCTCTATCTTAGAGTTAATTGTGGTTTAGTTAACATATTAAAGTGGATTTAGATACCTTATCCTAGTACAGGGATAGAGATTGCCTTATAATGGATTTCTGAGATTTAGAAGTGATCTCTTTAACCCACCTTAGGAAAAGATTCGTGTTGTTATTTTTAACCTTTTATATGCTTGTTGTACCCCTTGAAAATGCTTACTAAGGTAGTATTGTGGATATTTAACATCTGGATGGTTATGATGGGTTGGTGTTAGGAGTTTATATTTATTGGTATTATGAATATGATGATATATTTACCAGTTCGAGTCTGGGTATTGTTTATGATATTGACTAAATTTATATACTGATTCAAGTTTGGATATTGGCCATGCATGTGATGATATACTTATCAATTTGAGTCCAGGTATTGTTTATGATGTTGACTGTATATATATACCTGTTCGAGTCCAGATATTGGCCATGATAATGATTATATGATCACCGGTTCGAGTCTGGTTACTGATTATAATATTGATGATATACTTACTGGTTTGAGTTCGAGTATTGATTGTAATGTTGATTGTATAATTACAGATTCGAGTTCGGCTATTAATTATGACTATGATGATACATTACCGATTTGAGTCCAACAAGGGAGTATGATATTGATAATATGGATACCGATTCAAGTTCGAATAATGGGATAATTATTACAGTGTGGCATGACATAAATGAATACTAGTTGGATCATGGAGGTTGGTAAAATGATGGTTGTTTAGGCAATACTTTACTTGATTATACCCTCCAGGATTATAGGGGCATGCATTGGGTTATTTACTTTTCCGCACTTATTGGCTTATGGGGCTAATCTTGTAGTTATAATTGCATGTTATTTATGTTATTGTTCTAATTTATTTATCAAATCGTGTGCAACAATGTGGGAGTTGTTCTCAGGTTTGTCCCTTCTTCTTTTCTTAGCTATGTTATCTTGCATTTTATCATATTTATATCATGATTTATCTGAGTCGACTGTTGATGCCTACTGAGTGTCGTGGTTTTGATACTCATACTACATTTCTGTACCTTTTTGGTGCAGATCTGAGTACTAGTTTCCATAATTAATTTGAGGATCATATTGTGTTGGATTTTGGAGATAGGGTGAGCTCTTGGAGTCGAAGTTGCCTCATTTCCTTCTATTTATCTATGTCTAATCTTTTGTTTTAAGGCAGATTGTATTGGCTATTCTAGAACTTATGATTTATCTAAGTGTTAGCTATATTTTAAACTATTTCTATTTCCTTGTGTAATTATAAGTTGATATTAATTATTTCACCCCCCTTTGGGCATTTCCCCAAGATAGCCCATTACATCTAGCTCCGAACCCATTGTATCTAGCTATGAGCTATGGTTCGGCTTACCTACTGGCATGATTTGGTAGGGGCCATCATGACTCGTAAATCGGATCGTGACAGGTCTTCCTTTCTACCCAAGGTTACATTGTTTCTAGTATTTCAAAGTTCCCTAAGGATTATGAAGGCTTAATGTCATTGAATGAGAGTCATGATATCCATTAACGACTTAAGCCAATCTAAGAGCGATAGTCTAAATTGTCGTAGCACAATGATGATAAGTCATACTTGTTTCACTGCCTTGAACTCGATCAGACAGTATAATATTGTCTATGTCTCTTGGAGGCATGTAGGAAATAAGTTCGATTAAAGAATCCGCTTACTCATTAAGTTATAACTGATTGACAGAACACCATTTGAAGCTCTCCAAATAAAGTTTAATCCCTAAGGAGGTATTTTCAATTTTTAGATTTTTCATCAAAATTAGCCATTCGGATAGGTGCAATTGCATTATGCAACTCTTAATACCCAGTCTTGATGGTGTATTATGCAGTACCTAATACCACTTAGGAAAGAATTCAATTTTCTTGTTCTATCAATTCAATTTGCAGTGCATCACCAAATGGCATGGTTTTTCTCCTCGCACCATTTTTGTTGTACCTCGCACACATGCCTGCGACATAGTACTCCTAAAGGGAAACTATTTATCCTCACGACATTGTTGGTATGCCTCACATTTGCCTGCAAGGTTGCACTCCTAAGACACATTTATTACAGAGAGTCACACACATTGACGACATCTCAAGGACCGAAATTATTATTTTGATAATACCAATTGTTATTCTGTGTTTCCAACTTAACTTTGGCCACCTTAGCTTATATTTCTTATTACCATGGAAAATATTTCTTTTATCTAGTGTCCCAAAGAATCAAACCATTATTAGCAAAAGAATTATTTTCTATTTTTAGTTTCAAATCATATGGTTCATTTGGATCTTCCTCTGCCAATCCCTTGTAAAATTTGCATAAAATAACATGTCAATGGAAGTAGGGGTGAAATGGAAGAGATTTTGTTTTTAATACTTGCATTTCATGATTCTTTTTTTCTGAAAGAGAATTAGAGAAAGGAAAGTGTTGTTTTTGGTTAATTTAAATCTGAGGATTATAGAACCTACAAAAATGAAGAAGAGTAAAGAGTGCAAAACATGTCAAGCAGTAAAACTTTATCATAAAAGGTCACTTTCATAAATCTCACCTAAGTTATGCAAGTGAACATTTGCGCTAGTTTCAAAATAAGGTTTTAACTTTAGTTATGCACTAGGCTAAATTTAGTCATAATTAGAGAATTATAAAAACTTGTATAGTTCTAATTTAATTTGTATCATATCATTAGAAGCTTCAAGTGGAGGAGGAACCACCACAAGTGTCAACTATCGATTTGAGCCCTTCCAAAAGAATCATAACTAGATCATTGAAACACCTAGACTTTGAACCATTGAAAAACAACTTCATTTTGTGTCTCTGAGTTGGGTACGACTAGAGACTTGAGTCGTACCCTTGGTCATGACTCGTACCCTTTTTGCTCTCCTCTTTCATACTTTGATATGTCCATGAGGGTAAAATAATGTATTGTTAATGTCATGACCATCCCTCATTCATAACCAATGTATACGAGTTGTTTACTACCCAATCGTATAGTGCATGGATCTAACTTGAGTGGACTATTTTTGTTACGGGTGGTCTATATGAGTTTGGGGTTGATTCGTACCCTTTGGTTATGACTTAGGGGTACCCACTTGTACCTAAAATAGTGTGGTTAATCTAGGATAATACTAGGGTACAATTTAGGGTACCAATCATACCCTAGGGTACGATTGCTATGAGAATCGTAAGAGGGAGTTGTATACCTGCATGAGTTAACTTTTCATCTTTTAACTAAGGACCATTTGGTTATTTCCCTTTCCTAAAACCCTAACCCCTCTTACTATATAAGGAATTTTATCCTTCTAAGTCTTTATTTACAAGACTCAAACACTCCTAAACACTACAAAATCTTCTTAGAGAACGATTGGAGGCTAGGGTTTAGAGGTGTTCATCTAGTGTCAAGGAAGAGTCAAGATTGTTGATGTGTTATCTGGTTTAAGGCATGTATCTCTTCCCCTCTCTAAATATTTCTAAACCCATGTATTTTACATATGTGAGTGCTTGTTGTTTTTAGTCTATCCAATGAGTATTGAGAAACCCTAATATTAATGATTGTTGTTTGGAATATGGCCTTGGTATGGGCATGTATATAAGGTGTTTGTGAAAATTTCTAAGTAAAATGACTAGTTTCATGTTAACAATGTCTTGAGCTAGGTCAATGGCACAAATATATATAAATGATTCATAAATGATATTGTGTAGGTATTATGAGTATGTATTATAAAATTGATAACCTTATTGGTTGATGGATAATGAAAGGGTGAAGCCCTAAACATGAAAATAAACTTGAATTCTGTATGGAACCAAATATGGTGAAAATGTGATATAATGTTGTTAATGAGATGTGAATGTTTATGATGTTCTTAAGGACCACAGATTGAATTGTATGATGAATTGAATGAAAGCATTGGCCTATTGAGGTTGTTGAGCAGTGAAGGCTCCCACGAGGACCATATGGTTTTGTATAAAGTTGAATTGGCTAAATAATCCAAAGCCCTTAAATGTGATGTAAATTGTATTAGAGTAAATACATGAACTAATGGGTCAAGAGTTTAAGTGGCGACTAATAACGATGGGCGATTAGAGTTCCTCTCCAAATGATATGACTAGTGATTCGAGTTTCTAGTCCTATGAAATGATGGGAGTTTGAGTTCCTTGTCTAATGACACGTGTAGTGGTTCGAGTTACTACACCAGTGATATGACTAGTTATTCGAGTTCCTAGTCGGAAGAGATATCTTTAGGTTAGAATACCTTGTCAAATGACCCGACTAATGATTTAATTTCCTTGACTAATGATATGACTAGTGATTCGAGTTCCTAGTTCAATGACATGTAATAGCTAGTGATTTGAGTTCCTAGATCGGTGAAATGACTAGTGATTTGAGTTCCTAGTCCAATGATATGGCAATGAAAAAGTCAAATGGGCCAACTTGGTTGAAAGTTATTCACTCCATGTCTTATGAATGAATGATTTCAGAATGCATGCTAAGCCTTTCTCCCTTATGTCATAATATGATCATGTTGTGTATATACATGTGTATAGGCATATGTTCAAGAATGATTTTGAACCTTGATCATTTGATTAGCATGTGAAATACGTATGTATAAGGATAAGTGTGTGAATATGAATGGTGATGATATATTGACTTAATTTTGAATGATGATGATATATTGACTTGTTGTTAAATGATGATGTTATTTTATCCTTACCCTTGAGTTACATGCTAGCATTCCAACCGCTAAATATCCTCGAACGCTATGTCCCACGTAACATAAGGGCTGGAGCAAATTCTTCTTTTCCTGAGCAATGAGTAGTAGATTAAAGTGGTTTGTGCATTGACTTTAGAGTGGTGAGCTTCCTTACTCTGGAAGACATTAATCCTTGGTCTCCTATCTTTAGACTTAGTTTATTTTGACTTGGTTTCGCTATCGTCGGGGGCTTGTCTTGACATATACATTTCCAAGCTTTGATTTGTATAGAGGTGTTGTTGACTTGGGCATATTTGGCTAGTTGTTAAACCATTATGAAATGGTTAGACATTGTTAAGTTATGTCACTTAGTTATGTTTTCGCAATCTTATTATTATTATGGTCGGGTTGTATCCGACCCTTATGGATTATCATTGATAGATAGGTTGGGTTGCGGGTCGACCTTCGGTACATGTGTTCTTGAGGGGACCATATGACATGGCCTGGTTTTGGATCGAGTCAAGTTGGTATCAGAGCCTAGGTTCATGGTTAGTTGGGAGTCCATAACATAGTGTCCAGTATATCCTCTTTTATGGGTGTGAAGCGCGCCATACTTATAAAAGAGGGGCTATGAGACATTCTAGAAAATGTGTCCCTTTCTTGTACTTCAATCTCAAGATGTAGAGTTTAAGGTCTCGTATTCCTATGATTTTCATTTGATATCTTTCAGATTATGCCACCAAGGAGATCTGATACTTAGGCAAACACTTCTGTCCCGGTTGGGTGCACTGTGGATGAAGTTCATCCAACTTATGGGGTTCGAATGGGTGCTAAAGCTGTGGCATCTGATCATCTTCGTGGGGTTCCTCTTGTACCTACCAATCCCGACTATAAGAGTGGGCTTCCTCCTCAACCACCTCAAAGGGATACCACTAATGTCGAGTTTCGTTGCTCTATCAACCTCTTGACTCAATTTGTAGCCTCTCAAGAAAAATGTACTGCTCTGGCTACTATTTCTTCCAAGGCCACAAGAGTTTTCCAATTTATGAGGTTGAGCCCTCCATTGTTCTTCAGTACAAAGGTTTAGGAAGATTCTCAATGATTCATTTATGAAATAGAGAAGATTTTTTGAATCATGCATGCTTCGGAGATTGAGGATGTTGAGTTTGCTTCCTACCAATTGAAAAATGTAGTTTACTGGTGGTACGAAAGGTTGGAGTTGTCTAGGGGTGTTGATGATAGACCTTTCATATGGGAGAATTTCTCTGAGGCTTTCTTGGACCGCTTTTTTCCTCAAGAATTGAGGGAGTCAAAGGCGGAAGAGTTTGTGAGCTTTAAACAAGGGATGGTGTCCTTTCAAGAGTATGCCTTGAAATTCCATCAATTGTTAAGGTATGCTCCTAATATGGTGTATACCATGAGGGCTAGAATGTATATGTTTTTGTCAGGATTGTCGTGTGAGCTAGTTCTTGAGAGAAAAGAGGCCTTGTTGATTGAGAACATAGACATTTCTAAATTGGTTGTGTATATGCAACAAGTGAAAGATGAGAAAAAGAAGCAAGTTGAACTTAGTGAGAGGCAAGGAAGGAAATTTAGGCTTTTCGAGCATAGTGGTAGAGATGGGGGTAAGTGGACACAAAAAAGTTGGGGAGGGAGGGAGTTTGGGTTCGTTCTCCTCAGCTTCTCTCCTTACCTGAAGTTTTTGGGTGGTCTTCATTCTCAGTTGAGTGGTGGGTCCCAGGCATAGGGTGCCCAAGTTCAGACTAGTGGTGCCCAGTCAGCTCCACCCCGCCCTCCTTGCAGATTCTGTGATCAGAGTCATTGTGGTGAATGTGAGAAAGGGCAAGGCAGATGTTTTTAATCCAGTCAGATTAGGCACATGTAGCGAGAGTGCCCCTCTTGGATGGTTGCTTCGGCCAATAGGGACACTATTGCCACTCCTTCTACTTCTGCACCAAAGGGTGCTATGTCTGCCTCTGCTTCCGTTTCTAGCACCGGCGCTATTCGAAACCGCTTGTATGCACTTGCTACTCGCCAGTATTATGAGGCATATCTCAATGTTTTCACGAGTATGTTGAGACATTTCTCCCGTGATGTGTATTGGTTGCTTAATCCAGGATCTACTCTTTTCTATGTGATCCCGTACTTGGATATGTGTCTTGATTATGGTCTTGTGAGTCTATCGATTCCTTTTTCTATTTCTACTCCGATGGGAGACTCTGTGGTTGTTACAAGAGTCTATTGGGGGTGTGTGATATCTATTGGTGGTAAAGATACTCTTGTTGATTTGATAGAGTTTGATATGGTTGATTTTGATGTTATTCTAGGGATGGATTGGTTTCACTCTTGCTTTGCTTCCTTAGATTGTCAGACTCATAGGGCAAGTTCAAACTCCCTAATGAGACGGTCATTGTATGGGAAGGTGGTTCCGTAGTTCCTAAAGAAAGGTTCATTTCTTATCTCAGAGCCCAAAAGTTGATTTCAAAGGGGTGTTTGTATCGTTTGGTCCAAGTTAAAGATTCTAACTTGGAAGATCCTTCTATAAATTCTATTGGTATAGTTAATGAGTTTCCTGAGGTGTTCATTGATGATCTTCCTAGCGTTCCTCTCGATAGGGAAATTGATTTTGGGATTGATCTTGTTCCGGATACTTGTCCGATTTTGATTTCTCTTTATAGAATTGCTCTGGTAGAGTTGAAAGAACTTAAGGAGCAATTGAAGGACCTCTTAGATAAAGGTTTTATCTAGCATAGCTGTCTCCATGGGGTTGTCCTGTATTGTTCGTGCGCAAGAAGGGTGGTTCCTTTCGTATGTGTATCGATTATCGTTAGTTGAGCAAAGTGTCCGTAAAGAACAAATATCCTCTTCCTAGGATTGATGATTTGTTTGATCAACTTCAGGGTATAAAGTATTTCTCTAAGATTAATCATAGATCTAGTTATCATTAGCTTAAGATTAGAGGAGCAAATATCCCTAAGACTGCCTTTAGAACCTGGTATGGTCACTATGAGTTTCTTGTCATGTCCTTTGGGTTGACCACTGCCTCAGCGACATTCATGGAATTGATGAAAAGAATCTTTCGTCTGTTCTTAGACATGTTTGTCATTATCTTCATTCATGATATCTTATTGTATTTCAAGATTAAGGTGGATCATGTAGATCACCTCTCTGCCGTGTTATAAACTTTGAAAGAGATATGTGTCCTTGATAAATGATGGGTTTGAATCCCCTAGTGAATGATATGAATGAGTGATTGAATGATCATGATATGTATTGTGTTGTATCATTGTTGCATTTTGTTTTTAATTTGTGTATAGGTTGCCTTGATGTATGTTGATGTGTTAACTTGTGTTTAGGCTTGCCTTACTCATCATTCATGGATGAATGATCCAAGTGGGGGAGAATTGAAACACCTAGACTTTAAACCATTGAAAAACAACTTCATTTTGTGTCTCTGAGTTGGGTACGACTAAAGACTTGAGTCATACCTTTAGTCACGACTCGTGCCCACTTTGCCTTCCCCTTTCGTACTTTGATGAGTCCACGAGGGTAACAAACTATGTTATTTATGACATGACCATCCCTTATTCATAACCAATGTATACGAGTCGTATACTACCTAATCGTATGGAGCATGGACCTAACTTGAGTGGATTGTTTTTGTTACGGGTTGTCTATACGAGTTAGGGGTTGATTCATAACCTTTGGTTATGACTCAAGGGTGCTGACTTATACCCAAAATAAGGTGGTTGATCTAGGATAAGCCTAGGGTACGAGTTAGGGTACCACTCGTACCCTACGGTACAATTGCTATTGGAATCGTAAGGGGGAGTCGTACCCCTGAACGAGTTAACTTTTCACCTTTTAACTAAGGACCTTTTGGTTATTTCCCTTTCCTAAAACCCTAACCCCTCTTACTATATAAGTCATTCTAGCCTTCTAAGTCCTTATTTACAAGACCCAAACACTCCTAAACACTACAAAAGCTTCTTGGAGCAAGATTACAGGCTAAGGTTTGGAGGTGTTCATCTAGTGTCAAGATTGATGGAATGTCATCTTTTTTAAGGCATGTATCTCTTCCCCTCTCTAAATAATTCTGAACCTATGTATTTTACACTTGGATTAGTAAGTGTATATGGTGGTTTGGAAATCAAATGAAAAATGTTTTGTTGCTAAATGATGAATAATGTGGACTATTGCTTAGAGTTGTGTTTATATATGTTATTATTGATGATTGCACATGTGAGTGCTTGTTGTTTGTAGTCTAACCTATGAGTCTTGAGAAACCCTAATGTTGATGATTGTTTCTTTGAATATGGCCTTGGTAAGGGCATGTACACAAGGTGTTTGTGAAAATGTATAAGTGAAATGACTAACATGTTGACAATGTATTGAGCTAGGGCAATGGCCCAAATGTGGATAAATGATTGAAGAGTGATATTGTGTAGGTAATATGAGGCATGTATTATGAAATCGACAACCTTATTGGTTGATGGCTAATGAAAGGGTGAAGCCCTAGACATAAAAATAAACTTGAATTGTGTATGGAACCAAATGTGGTGAAAATGTGACATAATGTTGTTAATGAAATATGAATGTTTGTGTGGGTCTTATGTAATGCCCCGAGACTACTCCCTAGATGTCACATGGTGCATTGGAACACAAGTGATCCCAAGATAACCCTTGTACTTGCATAACTCGTGAGCAACAGAATAAGATACAAAAATCATGAAGAAATGAGCGGAAGAAAATTCTTTAACTGAGCATCTTCAAAACAAAACTATTAAAAAGGATTACAACTCTGATTATACAAAACAAAATTGAAATCAACTATACCAACTCTACTAACTATCAATGAAGACTCCACTAGTATTGACTTTAGGTAGCCGAGACATGACCCCTAGCTATCCAGAATCAATGTGACTGAATAAAGAAAACAAGATGCTACTCGAACTATGATTGACTCAAGCCCTCGAATCAAAAGGACTCATCACCTACTGACTGAAAGCTGCAAATTATCTAATTATGATGTTCGCGCTATAATTTGTACCTACATTATGAGACAATGTAGCACATAGACATATATATGGATCAGTACTTCTGGAATGTACTGAGTATGTGGGGGTGAATGTATAAGTAAAAAAATAACTTAATATTTTCATATACTTTCAAATAATGTATGCTAAGTGTATATGACTCTCCTTGAGCTTGAATAACTGAACGCTGAAAATCACAAGTCCTGAATAATAAAGCATACTGTCAAAATCTTGTATTCCATAGCACTTAGTTCTAAAAGGTGTACTTTTATTCTTTCTTTTAGGAGGTTCTTCAAACCGACATAAACCATGTGAGCTATCATGGAGTCCAACATCTTGCACCCACATTGGTAGGGCTGTCCCACCCTTGCCATCGGAGTAGAACCTAAGTTAACGTGATCACTATGTTGAACCTACTTATGGGTATTAAAACCTATGGTGGCACATAGTTCTTGGGCATGAGACCTTGGAAAATACTACTCCCATATTTGTTATATGCTCTCTCTTTAGCGAATACACCTTAAAATAGCATAAGGGTTTATAATGAAAACCAGTTATGCTTCTCTTTGCTTTAAACTTTAATAAAGATAAATAAATGTTGATTCCATCTCTTAGCTGAGGATTAAAAGATCAATTCTTGCTTTAAATCTTGAAAATAGAATGCTTAAAAGCATATTCTTCTTGAAATCTCAATACTCAAACTTAAAATTCATGCATTAAACCCATGGTAATTCATACTAAAACCTAATGCTCAATATAATTCTCGAAATACTTCATCAATAACAAGTCAAAATAGTGCAATATGACTCATAATGTACATCATGTAAGTTAAAAGCATAAACATAAGCACTTCTAGATATACTTAAAGCTTTAATTCTCATGAAAATCACATACTTTAAGAATATACATACTTAGGTATGAACCCTACTTCAAAAAAAGTGCATTAAATCTTAAAATCATGCAATTTAGGCCCAAGGGTGAAAAAATACCATTGTTCATAACCCCACATACATTAATAGGCTTGATTTGATGAAGAAAGCTTGACATTGAAAGCCTTGGAGGTGATATTGAAAGCTTTTCTTGAGATTATTGGATTAGGGAATTTAATTCTTGGTTTTTCTTGATGAGGATGGATTGAATTTGATGTTCTTGGGATTAGGTTAGGGTTTCTTGGAGAGAAAAGTAAAGGAAAATGGGCAAATAATGCTTAAACCGATATCTTAACTCGTGTTTTTACTACTTGGTTTGAGGGGAAAAGACTTAACTATGGCTTAGACATTTAAATTCATACATGGATTGTATTTTGAAGGTTCATCGCGATGCGTTCTAATCGTGGTGGCTTACTAATTCTGACGAATATGATCATAACATTTTTCTCGGGTATTGGATTAAGGCAAAATTCGTATCGTTGGAAATCTGACTCAATTATCTACAATTTAGTTGGTCTTGAGATGAAAAATTCCACATACATAAAAAGTTATACACTTTAGAATCTTACCCTTATTGAATCAAATACCAAACTTTGGATGAATCATAGGTTCTTAGCTCAACTTGACTTTAAGTGATTTATATGAACATTCTTCACCTAATAAGAACTTCACACACTAATATAAAGATCATGTCACATGCACTCAAATTATAATTCAAGAACTAGACTAAATCACCTTCACCGCGATGCAGTGATGTGCCTATCGCTATACCCACCAAAGCGCACCACTATCGCAGTGAGGTTCTTGAATCAAAATCCAAGAGTGACCCAATCCTCGTCTGAAAAATCTGAATCTCCCCCAAGATATACTTCTCACTTCCCTGAACATGAATTAACTTATAAACTTACATCAGGGTCGGGAAGGCCAAATAAAAAGTCCTCGAAGTTAAGAGGCCAATAATATGATTAAGTCTCTAACACTTAGTGAAATTTTCATGTTCTAAGCCTCTTATGCATGCACTAGGAGATGAACTAAACTAACGAAAATACAGGGGTATTATAATATCTCCCCCTTGGGAACATTTGTACTCGAATGATACTGACTTAGCTGAATTACTAAGGAAAGACTAAGATGATGCACAAGACACTCACGAGCTGAATCATGACTTAATATCTGAATCTTAAACTGATGCACGATTCATGAATTGAGCTGAATTCGTAATTTCCATGAATGCAAACATTTTACCTCATGAAATGTCCTTACTCGTGAAACTTTGGGTAGTACGACTAAATGGAAAGTTGAAAATCTATAGACACTTATCTATTTGATTGCTAAACTGGATCGTAGTCTTTATGAACTTGACCATACGAACTGCCCATACTCAAATGAAGTATTTCTCCAACACTCTTCTAAGAAATTCTAATAATATTATGGAGAAAAGAATTTTGGGCACGATCTGAACAAGACATCTGACTAAGGAATCACAACATTGATACAAGTCTATAGCATGGAACATAGACATATAAATCATAAGTTAGGATAGATTTACTAGGCCTTAGGCAATGCAACTTCGTACTTTCAAGATTAGCAACACTTCTCAAATACTTACTCAACTGTACTATTCTCCTTAAATACTATACTCATTTGATTCAACTTAAAATTTTTGCATGGGCATTGATAAATCCATCTACTAAAGTCAAAACTGAACTAAATTCTCTCACCATAATCAAGCCTTACTCGAAATCACAAGATATAACACGCTACACCACAATACTAGTCTAAACCATATGATTCAATCTTCTATGTCTCTTCCAAGGCTCACACCCTAAGCATAATCTTCCTTACCGCTTGAATGACTAACTCTGAACTCTTACTATGAATTCACTAGCATATATTGCATTCCTCCACTTACATCCCACCATGACATTCAAGCCTATAATTATAATCACATATGAACTTCAAGGCGAAAACCCATAAAGGAATACTTCTCATATTCTCTAAACCTCTATCACAACAACTTTCTTGCACTATGCTTAAGATGACATACTTAATATTCTCACTTACTATGACATATAACAAAGATTTACCTCAATATTCCTTCATCCTTTAGACTTAGACATAAAGCATTAATGATCTTTCTTAATGAGGGTCATTAACTCCCTCTCATCTAAACCATTGCTAATCCATTTTCATCACCACTATCTCAACATAGGAATAGGTCACCGAAGGGCTAACACATAAGCACTTGAAGCACGAAAGAATACTATACATAACTTTGACACTTAACTAAGGCCTGAGGAATAGAATGTCAAAGACATGGATTCATTAAAGAGATCTAAACTAAGGACATACATAATATAATGCAAATTTCACTAGTATCATGAGTTCTAAGAACTGATCATACTCTGAAACATGAGTTCATACTTATCATAAGCTATTCAACATAAGACTGGAGTTTCATAGATTTATGAGGGATGACTTGAATCACAGAGTGAAGCTGTTACTTACTTACTTACTAAAAACTTAGAATGGACTTGAATACACATGTAGTGTATAAGAATTGGCCTTTGGCATGGATCTATCACACAAGAGATGAATCACAATCTAATTCTCAAAACTTGATTTGGTTCTTTACTCTACCATCTCCCCCTTGGATCAAAGATGATATTCGAAGATTATGGGTCTACTCCATATCCTCGAGAATGAACCATAATTTATTTGTTCTAACGGTATACACATGAATGTTCACTCACCTGAATAAACTTATCTAAACAATACTAACTTCATTATTGGTCACTCTCTTAGTACATACCATCCTTAAGTTCCTTGAGCTTCAATAGTCATCATCATAGACTTACACTTTATTAACTCGACAAATATACCTATCTCACTAAATACATAATCTATCTCACTATCTCAAATCACACCAAAAGGCTCAGTATACTCTATCCCTAGTTCCTTAACATAGCCATCAAGAATACCATATACTATATGACTAGCCTTATTCACACTTAGAAATTGGAATTATCTAAGCACATATAGAACTTAATAATCTTAGAAAATAATTCAATCCCCATATCACCTTGGGCACATCTCTATATCATACCTATAACATCATACTTAATTACGAATAAATGAACTTAAACTCTTGCATATGCTGTTTAAGCCTACTAGATCACTTCCATATAACTAGCATCACTAACCAAGCAATTATTATTTCCACCTTTAAGATCATTCACTATTCAAACTTAGTGTCTAGTGCTAGCCATGATTAACCACAACTTCACACACCATTCTTACATGAAAAAACATCAGGAAACACTAGTCGACTAAAACCTTATAATAATGATATTTGATCACAATCTTACAGTCTATCAAATTACAGTCTATAAGAACATCCCTCTTCCACACACCTCTATTACTTATCAATCTATATATTTAAATTATACCCTTAGCTCTTCAAACCTCAACTAATTTCTTTTACATAACTACACGGGGAACCCTACATTAACAAACCTTAATAACCTAATACCTTAATGACCTATACTTTTGTAACACCATAACATACCATCAAGATCTCCTTTCCTACTTCAAACAGACCAAAATTCACCTTAACTAATAACTCTTCCTCTACTTTCCAAAAGGAAAACAATACTACATCATTACCCCTAATTTGATACACAAAGACGTATTACCTTAACACAAACTCGATAGCATGCATAAATTTATCTATATACTTTTGATCAATTGCCATTCCCACCTTTCTTTGTCACTACACTTCTAAAACCACACTTTGAACTATAAGAAGGTTCTACTACTTATAAATTATAACACTCCAGGTCGCAATATCCCCCAAATGCAACTTTATTTAACAATCTAGGTTCACACTATTTTCTCTCATGAGCACTATCTGTATTGAAGGGTTAACGATGAATATGAATACATATCTTACTCTATCTTAACTGAACAACACATAAGGATGAGGAAATAACTTTCAAATTGAGGAACTTATAACACACTAGTGAGATCCTCTCAAGCCCCTTGTGTGACTTCTGAAGTTACTGATAGTAAATCTGAGAGCATCATCATGGGAGGAATTAGAACTTGCTAATCATGTTATCTCAAGAATAAGTCATAGATGAAGGATCATAGAGTAACATATGAATCGATAGAAGTTTCTGAGAGAATAACTTTACAGCACGACCTAGAGCATGAAGAAGGGAAACATTTCCTAAATGCCCTGTAGCCTCTTAAAGAAAATTACAAACGTATCTATACCATTCTGCAAGACTCTACTAGTCACGGTTTCACAGGCATCCTAGGACACTTGAACTCTATGCTCTGATACTAAGTTTGTAATACCGCGAGACTACCCCTAGATGTCACTCAGTGCTTAGGACCATAAGTGATCCCAAGCTAATCCTTGTACCGGAATAACTCATAAGCAACTGAATAAGATACAAAAATCTTAAAGAAATAAGCAAAACAAAAGTGTTTAGCTGAGAATCTTCAAAACAAAACAATTAAAAATAATTACAACTCTGGTTATACAAAATAAAAATGAAATCAACTACTTCAACTCTACTAACTATATATGAAGCCTCTACTAGTATTGACTATAGGTAGCAGGGACATGACTCCAGCTATCCCGAATTAATATAACAGAATAAAGAAAATAAGATGCTACTCGAACTATGATTGACTCAAGCCCTCGAATCAAAAAGACTCATCATCTACTGACTAAAAGCTACAAACTGTCTGATTATGATGTGCGCGCTACAACTTGTACCTACATTATGAGACAAGGTAGCACATAGACATATATGTGGATCAGTACTTTTGGAATGTACTGTGTATGTGGGGGAGGGGGTGAATGCATAAGTAAAACAAAAACTTATATATTCATATACTTTAAAATAATGCATGCTAAATATAAATAACTCACCTTGAGATTGAATAACTAAAATCTGAAAATCATAAGTCATGAATAATAAAGCATACTGTATAAATCTTGTGAGCCATAACACTTAGATCTACAAGCTGTACTTTTACTCTTTCTTTTAGGAGGTTCTTCTAATTGACATAATCCATGTGAGCTATCATTGAGTCCAACATCTTGCACCCACATTAGTAGGGCTGTCCTACCCTTGCCATCAAAATAGAACCTAAGCTAAAGTAATCACTATGCTGAACCCACTTATGGGTATCAAAAACTACGGTGGTACATAGTTCTGGGGCATGAGACCTTGAAATCATACCCAACTCGGTGCTAAATACTACTCTCATATTACTTATATGCTCTCTTTTTAGGGAATCCACCTTAAAATAGCATAAGGGCTTATAATAAAAACCCGTTATGCTTCTCTTTTCTTTAAACTGTATTTAAGATAAATAAATATTAATTCTATCTCTTAGCTGAGGATCAAAAGATCAATTCTTGCTTTAAATTTTGAAAATAGTATATGTAAAAGCATAATCTTCTTGAAATCTCAATAATCAAACTTAGGGCTTAAAATTCAGGCATTAAACTCATGGTAATTCATACCAAAGCCTCATGATCAATATAATTCTTCAAATACTTTATCAATAACAAGTCAAGATAGTGCAATCTCATTCATAATGTAAATCATGTAAGTTAAAAGTATAAACATAAGCACTTCTTGATATACTAAAAGCTTTAATTCTCATTAAATCACATACTTCAAGAATATACATACTTGGGTATGAACCCTACTTCCAAACAAGTGAATTAAATCTTAAAATTATGCAATTTGGGAACAAGGGTAAAAGAATACCCTTGTTCATAACCCTATACCTTAATAGGCTTGATTTGATGAAGAAAGCTTGACCTTGAAAGTCCCGGAGATGATCTTGAAAGCTTTTCTTTAGATCCTTGGATTAGGGAGCTTAATTCTTGCTTTTTCTTGAAGAGGATGAAATGAATTTGATGTTCTTGGTATTATGTTAGGTTTCTTGGAGAGAAAAGTGATGGAAAATGGGCAAATAATGCTTAAGCCAATATCTTAACTCATGTTTTTACGACTTGGATTTAGGGGAAAAGACTTAACTACCCCTTAGGCATTTAAATTCGTACCCGGATTGCATTTTGAAGTCTCATCGCGATGCAGTCTAATCGCGGTGGATTACTAGTTCTGACGAAAATGATCATAACTTTTCGCTCGGGTATCAGATTAAGGAAAAATTGGTATTATTGGAAAGCTGACTAAATTATCTATAATTTGGTGGGTCTTGAGCTGAAAAGTTTCACATACATCAAAAGTTATACACTCTTAAAGTTAACCCTTGTAGAATCGAATACCAAACTTTGGATGAATCATAGGTTCTCAGTTCAACTTAGCTCTAAGTGATTTCTATGAACATTCTTCACCTAATAAGAACTTAACAAAAAAAGATAAAGATCAGGATTCATGCACACAAATTATAAAATAAGAACTGTACAAAATCACCTTCACCGTAATACGGTGATATTCCCATTGCTATACCCACCGTGACACACCACTATCATAGTGAGGTTTTAGAATTAAAATCCAAAAGTGACCCATTCCTTTTCTAAAAAATTCTAAACTCCAAGATATACTTCTTACTTTTCTGAACATGAATTAACTCAAAAACTTATGTCTCGGGGTTGGGAAGGCCAAATTAATAGTCCTCGAAGTTAAGAGGCTAATACTATGACTAAGTCTCCAACACTTAGTGAAATTTTTAGGTTTTAAGCCTCTTATGCATGCACTAGGAGCTGAACTAAACTAAGGATAATACGGTGTATTATACTTGAGGACCATAAATTGAATTGTATAATGAATTGAGTGAAGGCATTGGCCTATTGAGGTAGAAATTATATAAGTGTAAATACATGAACCAATGGGTCAAGAGTTCAAATGGTGACTAATAACGACGGGCGATTCGAGTTCCAGGTCTAATGATATGACTAGTGAGTCAATTTCCTAGTCCTATAAAATGACAGAAGTTTGAGTTCATCATCTAATGACACAGCTAGTGATTTGAGTTCCTAGACCGGTGATATGACTAGTGATTTTAGTTCCTACTCTGAAGAGACCTCTTGAGGTTAGAATACCTTGTTAAATGACATAGTTAGTGATTCAAGTTCCTAGACCGGTGATATGACTAGTGATTCAAGTTTCTAGTTTAATGACATGAAATGGCTAGTGATTCGAGTTCCTAGACCGGTGAAATGACCAGTGATTCGAGTTCCTAGTCTAATAAAATGGCAATGAAAATGGTCGAATGGGCCAATTTTGTTGAAAGATCTTCATTCCATGTATTATAAATGAATAATTGAGAATGCATGCTAAGCCTTTCTCCCTTATGGCATAATATGATCATGTTGTGTATATCCATATGTATGGGCATATGTTCAAGAATAATGTTGATCCTTGATCTCTTGATTAGCATGCAAAATACCTATGTGTAAGGATAAGTGTGTGAATATGAATGGTAATGATATATTAACTTATTATTGAATGATGATGATATATTGACTTGTTGTTAAATAATGATGTTATTTAATACTTACCTTTGAGTTATATGCTAGCGTTCCAGCCGCTAACCATCTCCAGACCCTATGTCCCGACGTGACATAGGGGCCAGAGCATCATCTGCTTTTCCTACACAGTGACTAGTCGATCAAAGTAATTCGTGCATTGACTTTGGAGTGGTGAACTTCCTTACTTTGTAAGACATTCATCCTTCGTCTCCTATCTTTAGACTTAGTTTATTTTGACATGGTTTGGCTATTGTCGGGGGATTGTCCCGACATATATATTTTTGAGCTTCGGTTTGTATAGAGGTGTTATGGATGATTGTGGACTTAGGCATATTTAGCTAGTTGTTGAACCATTATGAAATGGTTAAACCTTTATAATTTATGTCACTTAGTTATATTTCCACTATCTTATTATTTTTATGGTCGGGTTGTATTTGACCCTGATGGATTGTCGTTGATGGATAGGTTGGGTTGCGTAGGGACCTTAGGTACATGTGTGCTTGAGGTGCCCATATGACATGGCCCGATTTCAGGTTGTGTCAATCATCATGTTAACCTTTAAATTATTTCTTTTATACATTGACATCCATCACTCAATAACACATACTAAAACTTGAATTCATATTCCACTTACCGAAATGGATGTTACATCATTAAAGTAATGGCTTAATCAAATTGAACTTTATCTATGACCATATTTTGCTACTATCTTTTTTGTTCAATATCGCCTTTTAATATGTAGTCAAGAATTTATCGAGATAGGAAAATGATTCAATGGTATCTGTAGATCATTGGTATCGATAGACACATTTGTTTCTCACTTAAGTCTATAATAAAAGGCGGCTTTTCAATCTTTAACAAAACTTCAGAAATTGGAACACCTAATTCTTGAATTTTTTTCTTAAACTTCGTTAGTAGAATAACTTTTGAGACTCTCTTTGGATTTTTGTTATGAATGATTTTCTTCATCTTTTTACTTCTCAAGAGAGATCCAATCTTTCGGGCTCCTTCTTTCTACATCATTAATGAAACCTCAGAATTTTGAACCCCGAATTCTTGAATTTACTTCATTAGCTTTGAAACATTTTTTGTTGTATTGCTCAAAATTTTCTTGATGCTTTTCAAATAACCTTTTACATTTATAAAAGAAAGAATCAATCATTGAGTTTATGTCTTCCTTTGTCAGTAATGGAACTTTAGTATCTGGAACTCCCAATTCTTAAAATGTCTCCTTCAACTCCACTCTTATCAGACTCTTCTCTATTGGCTTTTCTAAAATCATTTTTGACTTCATGTTTTTCCTTTTCAAGAAAGATTGATCAAATTCGTAAGTTGAATTTCTTTTTATTTTCTTAAGTCAAGAAATAAGATAATAATGTAAGTCTTTAATAGCACCCAAACAAACATTTGGATTCTTCAAAAAAGCTTCATGTCATAAGATATAATGTTGATTTAACTCTTCACATTTTTGCCTCTTCCATTCTTCTTATTTCTCTTTGTCTAAAGATAAAATTGATTGATTCTCTCCATTACTGAAGGAGAGCACAGAATAACACAAAGAGAATTATTTATGTCTAGCCATAATGTTCATCCTTAATGTTATCAATACAAATACTACACGTATTACTAATTTCTTGAACCATATAATAATTTCTACACTCAAGAAAATAAACACAACTAGAAAATATTATACATGATATTTGATATTAAATGATCACATAAACAAAGAAAAAGTGAGAGAAAATACAAGAAGGGTTATAGTTCTTAGTTATATTTTGGCACTATTAATGGGGATTTGGGGGGAGAGGGGCTGAATGTGTAAGTGATAAAAGGAATCTTAGCTCTAATCGGAGGAGGGATTTTTGAAAAAATAAAATAAAGTTTCTTGTGTGTCAAGTCTTTGTGTTGTTTATGGTTTTGGATAGGTAACTATTATAAAGTATTATTTAGATCTAACTTAATTAACTTAAGTAAAAAATACATTCATGTTTAAATCGGTCTTATGTTTTGATTTTATCTAGCGGGGTTTTTAATTGACGTGTTAATAATTTTTTTTTATAAAATATTTTGAATCATTAATTATTATGAGTTACAATAATTTTTATTAATGTAATTTTCAAATATATAATCTATTTCTAAAACTTAAGAAAAATCTATAGCCCAATGTAATGATCCTCCAGGTAATTTTCTGTATTTCCATACCTTTTTAACATTTAGAGCTTTACTATAGCTTCCCAAAGTAATTTATGACATGTTGGAGCTGGTAGTTTAGTTATTGGGTAGTTCATTTGATTTTTAGAGTCAATTACCTATTTTTAAGTTTTCACTATTAAGAATTGACTATCGAGTGTAAACTTTAGGTTAACGATCTCATATGCAAATTCTGACAGGTGCATCAGATTCAAAACTCTAATTTTAGGCTAGGTGAACCTTTGGTTTGAGTTCCAAATATTTTAGACTCATTTCGGGCTATTGGGTGAATTTTCATAAAAGTGACCTCTGTGTGGGGCCCATATTTCAATGAAATGACCAAGGTTCAAAATTTGGATGGTGCTGTTGAGTCTAAAATGTTGAATTTGATGACATAGTATAGTTTATTTGCGTTCATGAGATTCTAAATAAATCCTGAGGGGGCGATGGAAACTTGGCAAAACCCAAATTACAGCTAGTACATGGACTCAACTAGTGCAACCGCTTAAGCAGACCTTTGGTCACTTTAGAGTCCAATCTAGGTCCCCACCCTGACACTTTAGCAGAGGCCTGATCACTTTAGCAGACGTCGCTTAAGTGACGTGTTGTCCATTTTAGTAGATGTCAGCCTATAGGCAAGTTTGTTTAAGCAACCATGATCCACTTTAGCAGCGATCACTTAAGCGGTAAAGTGAGCCCTTAAGCGGTAACCAAAGGGGCATTTATTTCACTTTTCACTCATTTTCTCTCATTATTCTCAAGACTAAAGACCATCAAAACCCTACAGAGCTTAGAAAATTAGAATATTGATCCTTGGGTGATCGTAGGGTGTTGGTGAGCTCGAGAAAGTCATTTTCTCACCGTAATCCTTAGAAGTTTCCATCTAATTCATAATTTAATCCTTTGATTTAGTCTTAAATCCCTAGTTTCCTAGTGTTTTGATTTTAGAGTTGTTTGAGCTCTGAATTCACCCATTCTTAAGGTTAAATGACCTTTGAGTATAAATAAAAATGTTGATGGTTTCAAAATGGGTGATTCTGCAAGCGGGCCCCATATGAAATTTTGACTTAATTTTAGACCCAAAGAATTAAAATACATTATGGGTGTCATTATTCTCGTATTAATGCGTAGATCACTATTTTGATAGCATGTCATCGTGTAGAGGCTCTCAGAGGGAAAATCTCCAATTTAGTGGACATTATCGGTGTAATACCCTGAACTTTATTTAAGTAAAATCTAGTCTCCAGAATAGTTATTAATGACTTTCTAAATGATTAATATTCAAATTAGATAGAATTTCCCCAATTTTGACTTTTTATCATGTGAGAAATTGAATTAGCTTTCCAACGATACCAATTTCGTCCAAATTCGGTATCAAAGTAAAATGTTATGGACGTTTTACAGAGAACTGTCGAATTGCCCAGAAGAGGCGATCAGACCGATGGACCGTCGATTCAACGACGGATCATCTCCCAAGCCATCACGACTAAGGCAGTGACCCAGACTTCTGGTCAAGTGCGACGGCCAGGTCTAACGGACCGTTGAGCTAGCAACGGACTATCGCCCAAGCCGTCGCTACTAAGGAAGTGAGTCCTATTCTGGACCAGGTACGATGGTCAGAGCTACGGGCCATCGCATGAGCCATCGTAGATCCCGTTCAGCAAATTCTAAGCCATTTTTAAAAGGATATTTGGGTCTTTTCCACCCGTTTTAACCCCTAATTTTATCAGACCAAGGATCATAAGTTCATTATCCATCTACAATATCAAATTAAGGTTTTCTCTTAAAGATAATCCTCAAGAACAAGATCCAAGTCATTCTTCAAGAAACTAACAGATTCTAAGTTCTTCAAGTCCAAGAACTTCAAGAAACTCACAACCCAGGCATGTCATGTATTGATTCACGGGTTCCTTTCATCCATGAAGCTCAAGAATCTCTTTTCAAAATCTAAGATTTGTGTATTTATGAATGTTAATAAATTAAATTGAATTGAAATTAATGTTCATGATGTTGTGGGGTTTTGATTCATGTTTGAAATTACATATTCCAATGATTGACCCTAGGATGTCGTGATTTGCACAATAACCATGATAAACCCTTAAATTAACACGTTGATTGATGTATCCATGATTATTAGATATATTGATGATTGTATAACAAAATCATGCTCCCCATGTGTTCGATTAAATGGCTATGTGAAGGAAAAGTGCCATACTAGTATGATAATATGAAATCTCCATTTATGTACAAGTTTATGTATGTCCAGTGTTTGATGAAATGTCTTAGTCAATGAATTATAGATATATGTGTAGACATTGCGGTGCTTTAGAACTTGTACTTCATGAAATCTCCAACTTATTGTATTATGGATTGTGATGTTGGTCGTGTATTCAAGAAAGTCATGCTTTATCAGTTTCCTTCTATCGAGTCCTGGGGGTACTTGTACCCAAAAATTTAGCTGTGTGCCTTGAATTAGTGTCACGTTTTCATGATAATCCCAGTCAAGACATGATCCATAGAATTCAGTCAGTCTCATAACTCAAGAAAACTCAGTAATCTCAGTAATATTTCGTCAGTCAACAGAACTCAGGTAAATCAGTCCAGTTCAGTTTAGTTAATCATGTTCATTATCTATTCAGATGGGAGTAGTAAATTAGTACCAAGTGAACCCAAGGATGGGAACCCACCTGTTATATGAGGGTGTGATTCTTAGAAGCAATCCTTGCATTCAAGAACTATGTAGCCAGCGTAGGTTGAGACATCATAGCTTGTTATATGTGGGTAGATGATGTGGCTTAACCTGTTATATCAGCGTTCCCACCTTTCTCACTAGAGTTACCTATTATATCAGGGTTACTCATAGATTGTCCTTACTAGTGGTACGGTATTGACACCCTTCTAATTGGGGTTACAGATTGGACCCCAACTCAGCTATATTGCATTATTTGGGGCATACCGGTTAGATGACTACTTACCACAGTTTCAGATATAGAATCAGAAATGTCAGATACAATCATTCAGTCTCAGTAATAAAACTCTGATAGTTCTATAGAATTTAGGACTGTCAGATACAGTCAACTCAGAACAGCATGAAACTCAGCTAGTTCTATCAAAACCTAGACTGTCAGATACAACCGCTCCATATTAGTTATTTCAGTTATACAGTTATCAGTATCTTATGTTATCAGTACTCATGCTTAGTAATCATGTTATCATGAACTCAGTTATAGTTATTATGTATTCATGCATGCATTTTCACCTTCATGTTATCCAGTCAGTTAGTATAGTTTATGTATGTGAACCCTTTGTATTCAGTTTACCTCACATGCATACCAGTATATAGAATCGTACTGACGCATTTGCGCTATGGTGTTTTATACCATAGGTTCAAAAGCATGAGCTTCAGAGCATCAGTAGCATTCCAGTCTCGGTAGTCAGAGTTAGCAGTGAGTCCTCATCCTTCAAGGACATGACCATTACTTTACTATATCATTAATTAATTTATTTCAGTCCTTGGAGTTAGTTGGGGACATATCCCATCAAATCCTTGTTTAGATAGTTTAGAAACTTTTGGACTAGCAGTTTTGGAATATTATTTTAGTTGTTTTAGGTATTTCATACCCCCTCTAGATGTTATGTTTTATTAGTTATGTTATAGTTTTGAACCTTATGGCCTTTACATCTTTATTTTTGCATTTATACAGTATATTATGCAGTGTACAGGTACATATATCACTCATGGGTTAGATTATGGTCCTTTAGGGACATAAGCACCGTCTGGCATTTCGGGTACGAGACTCGGGGCATTACAAACTTGGTATCAGAGCCTAAGGTTTAATAGAGTCCAAGGAAGTCTGAAAGCCGCATCTAGTAGAGTCTTGTACTTGGGTGTATTGCGCGTCACATTTATGTGCAGGAGGCTATAAGATGTTTTAGAAATAGTTTCCCTTCTTTCAGTATTTATGTTGTGCTAGTGAGCATAATCTCAAGTCAATCTCTCTGTCTAATCTGTTTCTCCTTTTCTTCTATAGAATATGCCTCCTAAAAGAAGAAATGGGAATCAACCAGCCCCTTAGCCCGAAAATACTTTGGGTGAATATGTCTCTTATGCAAAGTTCAAAGATGTATTCACTACTCTCACTCAGTCAGTTGCTGCTCAGAATAAAGGAACAACTGTCGTTTCAGCCAACCCAGTGGCCAATTTTGCTGCAGCCAGGATTCAGGACTTCACCCAAATGAATTCTCCATCCTTTCTCAGGTCTATGTCAGATAAGGGCCTTTAGGAATTCATCGATCAGGTCCAAAAGGTTACGAACATCATAGGGGGTTACTTCTAGTGAGAGTGAAGAGCTAGCTTCATATTAGTTGAAGGATGTTGCTCACACTTGGTACAAACAGTGGAAGTTAGAGAGGGATATAGATGCAGGGCCTATTGAGTGGGAGGAGTTTGATACCATATTCTTATATAAATTCTTACCCCTAGAGCTGAGAGAAGCTAAAGTGTTAGAATTTATCAACCTCAGGAAGGGAAACATGACGGTGAAAGAGTATTCTCTTAAGTTTACTCAACTAGCCAGATATGCTCCTAATGTGGCGGCAGATAGCAGGGCCAAGATGAGTAAGTTTATTTCTAGGGTGAATGATAGTATAGTTAATAAGTGCAGGTCTGCGATGTTGAATAGTGACATGAACATAGCCAGGCTTATGACCCATGCTCAGCAGATAGAAGAGCAAAAAATTAAGATGAGGGAGAAGCAAAATAAGAGAGAAAGGACAGGTAGTTTAAACTTTGCTCAGCCCAAATAAGAAGGAGGAAATCGTTCTCAATTTCATCCTAAGTCATCAGTTCTAGATCCTTCATCTAGTGCTCCATCTCCTAGATTCATAGTCAGTAATAGGGATAGAGCGCCAGGCTCTAAGTCTCAGGGCAGTTTAGAAGTGCCTGCACCTATCCTCTTTTGCCAGACTTGTGGCAAGCACCATCAGGATATTTGTAGAGCTGGCAGTGATATTGGTTTTGGATGTGGCAAGCCAGGCCACAGAGTCAGAGACTGTCCTCAGCCAGGTCCTCAGAGTCAGCAGAACCATTCCTTAGCTCAATCCAGTCACCCAAACCAATAGGGTGACACCTCCAGCGCTACTAGTGGGCAACACCCAAATCGAATTTATACTTTCCAATCCTGACAAGATCAGGAAAATTCTCCTGATGTGGTTACTGGTACGTTATAGATTTATCATGCGTATGTTTACGCTTTGCTAGATCTAGGAGCTTCTTTGTATTTTGTTACTCCCTATATAGAAGGCGATTTCGGAACCAGTCCCAAAATTCTAGCAGAGCCCTTTTCAGTCTCTACCCCAGTGGGTAAAACTATCATAGCCCAACGGGTATACAGGAACTGTCCGGTTATGGTATTTCAGAAAGTCACCTCAGTAGTCTTAGTCAAATTAGAGATGACTAATTTTGATATCATTCTCGGGTATGGGTTGGCTTCATTACTACTATGCCACAGTTGACTGCAAAAATAGAATAGTCCAGTTCTAGTTTCCGAATAAACCTGTTCTAGAGTGGAGACATAGCACTTCAGCTTTCAAAGGTCATTTTGTTTCCTAACTTCGTGCAAGGAAAATGATATCTAGAGGATGTGTCTATCATCTTGTTCGAGTTAAGGAGACTAGTTCTAAAATCCCCAATCTTGATTCAGTCCCAGTCGTGAATGAATATTCAGATATTTTTCCTGAAGATCTTCCAGGAATTCCTCTCGATAGGGAAATAGACTTTGGTATTGATTTTCTCCAGATACTCAGCCTATATCTATTCCGTCATACAGAATGGAACCAAAAAAACTCTAAGAATTGAAAAAGGAGTTGAAGGATCTCTTAGATAATGGATTCATCAGACCCAGTGTGTCCCCGTAGGGTGCACTAATCTTATTCGTGTGAAAAAAATGGTTCTCTCAGAATGTGTATAGACTACCGTCAGCTCAATAAAGTCATGATCAAGAACATGTATCCTCTTCCTAGAATTGATGACTTGGTCGACCAACTTTAGGGTGCCAACTATTTCTCTAAGATAGACCTCAGATCCAACTATTATTAGCTCAGAGTCAAAGAATGTGACATTCCGCAAATAACTTTTCATACTCGATATGGTCACTTCGAGTTTCTGGTCATGTCCTTCAGTCTTACTAACGTCCCAGCCGCTTTCATGGACTTGATAAACTGGGCGTTCAAGCAGTACTTGGACATGTTCATCATAGTCTTCATAGATGATATTCTGATCTATTCCTGCAGTGAGTGTGATCATACAAATTATCTTAGAATCGTACTTCAGACTCTCAGAGATCATCAGCTGTTCACCAAATTCAGTAAGTGCTAGTTTGGATAAGGTCAGTAGCATTCCTTGACCATATCATTTCCGGTGATGGCATTGGAGTAGATCCTCGAAAGACCGAAGCAGTAAGAAACTGGACCAGACCTGTCTCTCCATCAGATATCGGGAGTTTGTTTGGTTTGGATAGATACTACAGATAATTTTTTGAGGGATTTTCTTCTATTGCATCCCCTATGTGCAGATTGACTCAAAATAAAGTCAAGTTTCAGTGGTCAGATCTTTCCAAGAAGAGTTTTCAGGACTTTAAGACTCGACTCACCTCAGCTCCAGTCTTAACTCTTCTAGATGGTCCAGATGGGTTCGTAGTGTATTGTGATGCATCCAGAATAGGTCTGGGTTGTGTCCTCATACAGCATGGTAAGGTCATAGCCTACGTCTCCAGACAGCTTAAACCCCATGAGAAGAATTATCCTACTCATAATCTTGAGTTAGCAGCCATAGTTTTTGACTTGAAGATTTGGAGGCATTATCTCTACGGAGTTTATGTTGATGTGTTCACAGATCATAAGATCCTTCAGTATGTCTTTTCTTAGAAAGATCTCAATCTTTGTCAGAGAAGGTGGTTAGAGCTCTTGAAAGTTTATGACATGAGTGTCTTTTATCATTCAAGCAAGGACAATATTGTGGACGACACACTCAGTAAACTGTCTATGGGTAGTGTTGGTCATGTTGAGGACAGTAAGAAGAAGCTAGCTTAGGAAGTCCATCATCTTGCCAGACTAGGCGTTTGTTTAGTAGATTCAAAGGAGGGTGACATATGGGTTCAGAGTGGTTCAAAATCATCTCTAGTTTTTGAGGTGAAAGAAAAGAAAGATAGAGATCCCAACATTGTCAAGTTAAAAGAGTCAGTCAAGGATCATAAAGAAGAGGTTTTCTCTTAAGGGGGAGATGGTGTATTGCATTGTCAGGGTCATCTGTGTGTTCCAGGTGTAGATGACTTAAGGCAGTGAATTCTTTTAGAAGCGCATGGTGTGCATTATTCTATTCATCCAGGGGCCAAAAAGATGTACCGTGACTTGCGGGAGATCTATTGGTGGAGTGGGATAAAGAGAGATATTGCAGAGTTTGTGTCTAATTGCTCTACATGTCAGCAGGTTAATATAGAGCATCTAAAGCCTAGTGGGTCCATACAGGAGTTCAGTATTCCTACTTAGAAGTGGGAAGAAGTGAACATGGACTTTGTGATAGGTTTGCCTTGTACTCGTCACCAACATGATTCAGTCTGGGTCATTATAGATAGAATGACCAAGTCAGCTAATTTACTTCCAGTACATCTCTTATTTAGCCGAGGATTATGCCAAACTCTACATCAGAGAGTTTTTCAGATTGTACAGATTTCCATTATCCATTATCTCAGACAGAGGTACCCAGTTCACCTCTAATTTCTGGAAAGCATTCTAAAAGGGTCTTGGTACCTAAGTTCATCTCAATATAGCCTTTCATCCTTAGCTAGATGGTCAAGTAGAAAGGACCATTCAGACTTTAGAAGATATTCTAAGGGCGTGTGCAATTGATTTCAAGGGTAGTTGGATGACCACTTGCCTTTGATTGAGTTTGCATACAACAACAACTATCATTCCAATATTCGGATGGATCCATTCAAAGCTCTCTATGGTATAATATACAGATATCGAATTAGTTGGTTCAAAGTTAGTGAGGCCTCAGTTATAGGGCCTGACTTAGTATTTGATTCCTTATAAAAAGTCCAGTTGATTAGAGAAAGACTCCGGGCTGATCAGAGCCGACAAAAGTCTTATGCAGATGTGTGCAGAAAGGATATTAAGTTTGAGAATAGTGATTATGTCTATCTAAAGATATCTACCATGAAGGGAGTGAAGCGGTTCGGCAAGAAGGGAAAGATCAGTCCCCGATATGTCGGTCCCTTAAAAAATTCTTAGTCGCTTCAGCAAGGTAGCTTATGAGCTCGAATTGCCTTCGGATCTAGCCTCAGTTCATTCAGTCTTCTATGTATCTTTGATCAAGAAGTGCATAGGTGAACCAGCAGTTGTAGTCCTTATTCAGAGCATAGATGTTTAGAACAACCTCTCTTATGAAGAGATTCCAGTCAAAATTCTTGACTACCAGACTTGTAGACTGAGGAACAAAGAAGTCCCTCTAGTCAAAGTTCTTTGGCGGAATTAATCCGTTGAGGGAGATACTTGGGAATAATAAGTAGGCATGTGGACCAAGTATCCTTAACTTTTCTCCGTAAACTCAAATCTAGCTTAAGGTAACAGTTCTTCTTAAGCATTTCAGTTACATGTTCAGATTTCAGTGACAAGCTTGGTATCTATTTCATGTTTAGAATTCCATTATAAACTTGGTATTAAGTACCATTGCGTAGTCAGTTATGCATTCATGTGTCATTTCAGTCATGTATTCATAAATTAGATATGCATGTTTAGTTTGATGAGAAACTCATCTTATTAGTAATTCAGTCATGCAGTCATAAATCAGTTACTCATGCATCAGATATGCATGTTCAGTATGATATATATTCAGTTTATCAATCATGTTAGTCATGGAGCCATGTTTCATTCATTCATATTTATGATATGCTTCAGTCTTTCATTTCTACCCTCTTAGTCAACCCTATTCGAGGATGAATGTTCGTAAGAGGGAGATATTGTAATACCCCAAACTTTCTTTAAGTCAAATCTAGTCTCCAGAAGAGTTATTGATGAATTCCTAAATATTTAATATTCAAATCAGATAGACTTTCCCTAATTTTGACTTTTTATCATGTGGGAAATTGAATTAGCTTTCCAATGATACCAATTTCATCCAAATCTGGTATCAAAAATTGGTATCGGAGTAAAACGTTATGGACATTTTATAGAGAACTGTCGAAACTGCCTCGAAGTAATGGTAAAACTGACGGACAGTCGAGCTAGTGATGGATCATCGTCCAAGCCGTCGCGACTAAGGCAGTAACCTCAACTTTTGGTCAAGTTCGACAGCCAGGACCGATGGACCATCGAGCTAGTAACGGACCGTCGCCCAAGCCATCGCTACTAAGGCAGTGAGTCCCTATTCTGGCCCAGGTGCGAAGGTTAGAGCGATGGACCGTCGAGCTAGCGATGGACCATCGTACGAGCCATCGCTGATCCCATTCAGAAAATTCTAAGCCATTTTTAAAAGGGTATTTGATTCTTTTCCACCCGTTTTAACCCCTAATTATATCAGACCAAGGCTCATAAGTTCATTATCCATTTACAACATCAAATTAGGGTTTTATCTCAAATATAATCCCCAAGAACAAGATCCAAATCATTGTTCAAGAAACTAAGAGATTCCAAGTTCTTCAAGTCCAAGAACTTCAAGAAACTCACAACCCAGGTATATCATGTGTTGATTCATCGGTCCCTTTCACCCATGAAGCTCAAGAATCTCTTTTCAAAATCCAATATTTGTGTATTTATGAATGTTCATGATTTAAATTGAATTGAAATTCATTCATGTTCATGATGTTGTGGGGTTTTGATTCATGTTTGAAATTACATATTCCAATGATTGACCCTAGGATGTCATGATTTGCATAATAACCATGATAAATCCTTAAATTTACACGTTGATTGATGTGTCCATGATTATTAGATGTGTTGATTATTGTATAACTAAAGCATGCTCCCTATGTGTTCGATTAAATGGCTATGTGAAGGAAAAGTGACATACTAGTATAATAATATGAAATCCCCATTTATGTACAAGTTTATTCATGTCCAGTGTTTGATGAAATGTCTTAGTCAATGAATTATGGATATATGTGTAGACATTGTGGTGCTTTAGAACTTGTACTTCATGAAATCTCCAACTTATTGTGTTATGGATTGTGATGTTGGTCGTGTATTCAAGAAAGTCATGCTTTGTCAGTTTCCTTCTATCGAGTCCTGGGGGTACTTGTACTCGAAAATTTAGCTGTGTGCCTAGAATCAGTGTCATGTTTTGAAAATACTCTCAGTCAAGCCATGATCCATAGAATTCAATTAGTCTCATGACTCAGGAAAACTCAGTAATCTCACTAGTCTTTCATTAGTCAATATAACTCAGGTAAATCAGTCCAGTTCAGTTCAGTTAATCATGTTCATTGTCTATTTAGATGGGAGTGAAAAATTAGCACCGAGTGAACCCAAGAATGGGAACCTACCTATTATATGAGGGTGTAATTCTTAGAAGCAATCCTTGTGTTCCAGAACTACGTAGTCAGCGTAGGTTGAGACATCATAGCCTGTTATATGAGGGTAGATGAGGTGGCTTAACCTGTTAAATGAGGGTTCCCACCGTTCTCACTAGAGTTACCTATTATATGAGGGTTACTCACAGATTGTCCTTACCAGTGGTGCGGTATTGACACCCTTCTAATTAGGGTTACAGATTGGACCCCAACTGAGCTATATTGCGTTATTTGGGGCATGTCAGTTAGATGACTACTTCCCACAGTTTCAGTTACAAATTCAGGACTATCAGATACAGTCATTCAGTCTCAGTAATAGAACTTAGATAGTTCTACAGAATTTAGAACTATCAGATACAGTCAACTCTGAACAACATAGAACTCAGCTAGTTCCATCAGAACCTAGAAAGTAAGATACAATCACTCCATATTAGTTATTTTAGTTATACAGTTATCAGTATCTCATGTTATCAGTACTCAGGCATAGTAATCATGTTATCATGAACTCAGTTACAGTTATTATGTATTCATGCATGCATTCTCACATTCATGTTATCCAGTCAGTTAGTATTGTTCATGAATGTGAACCCTTTGCATTCGGACTACCTCACATACACACCAGTACATTCAATCGTACTGACGCATTTACGCTATGGTGTTTTATACCATAGGTTCAGAAGCACGAGCTTTAGAGCATCAGTAGAATCCAGTCTCGACAGTCAGAGTTAGCAGTAAGTCCTCATCCTCCGAGGACATAACCATTACTTTACTATCTTATTAATTAATTTATTTCAGTAGTTGGAGTTAGTTGGGGTCATGTCCCATCAACTTCTTGTTCAGACAGTTTAGAGGCTTTCGGACTAGCATGTTCAGATAGTTATTTTAGTTGTTTTGGGTATTTCATACCCTCTCCAGATGTTATGTTTTATCAGTTATGTTACAGTTTTGAACCTTATGGCCTTTCCGCCTTTATTTCTGCATTTTAACAGTATATTATGCAGTGCACAGGTACAGATATCAGTCATGGGTTAGCTTATGGTCCTTTGAGGACATGAGCACCGTGTGGCATTTGGGGTACCAGACTCTGGGCATTACAATCGAGCATTCTTTGGCATCTAGGAAGGCTAGTCTTACTCTCCTTATCTATAGATATTTATTATGGTAGTGGCATGATATTATACCTGTTTTGGGTTGGGAACTTACAATTTCATGATATAGTTAGTGAAATTTGGATTATTTTAGCCAATTAGCTAGCCGTATTTTGGCAAATTTGACCTAACTACCCATTCGTTGGGTTGAATTTCTACCTTAACACTTATTTAGAATCTTATAAAAATACTATGGGACCTTACCTAGTTTGGGGTACAAATTTCCTTAGAATGGACTTTCGAGTTTAGAAGCGGGCCTCTCCAGCCCACTTTAGGTCAATATGATAATTAGCTCCTTGTAGACCTAAGAGGCCTTCTTCCGTCATCTTATTTAGATTCTTCTACCCACGGTGGATTTATACATTTTTTGATTTTTGAATAGACTTGTACCTTGTATTTATATTAAGACTGGTTCGAGTCTGACAAGTATGATATTAAGACCAGTTCGAGTCTGATAATGAAAAATACTATTTTTGGTTCAAGTTCAAACATTGAAGGGTTACTTATGATGGTTATGGGACCGGTTCGATTCTAGTGTTTTTGGTATGGAAGGATCCACGATTATAATTTTGAGGTTCAGATATTTTATGAGTGTTATTGTCGTTAAGCCCTTCTTGATTACATCCATTATGCTTATGGGGGCTCGGTTGGATTAATTACATTTTTTTGCACCTTCTAGGATTATGGGGGCCCATTTAGGATATACTTATAATATTTATTCGGTTGTATACATCTAGTATTTAGAGCACAGTTTTATGTTTGCCCCTTTTCCCTGACTTTAGTTTACTATCTCACATCTTATTGTACTTTAATTAAAATTTGGCTCAGTCGACCGATGAGGTTTACTGAGTACCCATTATTTTAGTACTCATGCTACACTTCTGCATCTTTTTGATGCAGATTTGAGTACTAGCTATCTGTAATGCCTCAAGACTATACCCTGGATGTCACACGGTGCTTAGAACCACAAGTGATCCCAAGATAACCCATGTTACAATAAAAATTCGTGAGCAACTAAATAAAAATACATGAAATTGGAAATACTAAGCGGAAGAAATGTCAATAGCTAAACTTTTTCAAAACAATACTTTCTAAAACATATACAACACTGGTTATACAAAAGAAAACTGAAACTAAATACATCAACTCTGACCGGCTGTCTATAAAGCCTCTACTAATACTGACTATAGGTAGCTGGGACATGACCCCCATCTATCCTTAATCAATATAATTGAATCAAAATAAAATGCTACAACTCTATCTAACTTCGGTCCTTGAATAAAGAGAACTCATTACCTATTGACTGGAAGCTACAAACTATTTTATCATGGTTGTGTGATTACAATTGATAGCTACATTATGAAACAATGTAGCCACACAGACGTATATATGGTTAGTACATATAAAATGCACTGATAATAATAGGGTGCATGGCATAAGTAAAAATAATATGTACCATAAGCGTAAAAAATGCATGCTAAGTGTATAAAAACTCACCATATTCATGAATAAAATTGAAAGCTAAAATATCATAAAGCATAAGTAATAAAGCAACATCTGATAAAGTCAGTGAGTCATTACACATTATTTCTAACATTATATTTTCTATGGGAGATTCTCTTACCTAACATAAACCATGCGAGCAACACGAAGTCTGATGTAAAAACCCTCATCGAAAAGGCATAATATACCTTACCAGGGTATAAAGGCTTAAGGTGATCACCTATACATGTACGTTTGGACAAGCTGAATAATATATGTATATGTCTGTTTGGACAAGCTTAATAATAAACCTACGATGATGCATATGTAATAGAACTAGGGTATGCTAAACCCAAACTCCTCGGTGCTAGGTACTACTCCCAAATCATATTATTACTCATAAAATATATGATATTTACCTTAAAATAAGCATATGAGTTGATAAGTCTGAAAACACAATATTCTTCTATTTTTGTCTCATAATCATAATTACATATGTGAATTTCATATCTTTTCTGAGATCATAAGATCAAATCTAAAATCAAAATCATGCTATAATAGCCTGTAATTTGAAATAGTAAATCTGAAATCCTTGTAAATTGAGAGAATCATGCAAAAATCATACTTTTACCAAATTTGGTACTTTTGTCAAGAACACTGAAATTTACTTCATGAGAACTACTATTGTCACGATCTGAGGCTACCCCCAATCGTAACACGGTGCTTAGAGCCACAAGTGATCCCAAGCTAACCCATGTACTGGCATGATACTTGAGCAACTAATTTGTAATGTATATACAAGCTAAATTCACTAAGCGGAAACATAATCATGAGAAAAGACTGAATAAATGTAATACTGATAAAGTTTACATCATGATAAAACTGAAGAAAGAAACTTGAATTACAAGTAACGACTCTGACTGACTATCTATGAAGCCTCTACTCCACTGACTATAGATAGATGGGACATTACTCTAACTACCACTAATCAATACATACAAATAATAACAAAATATTACATGAACTAATACTGACTAGAGTCCCCGTAATAAGAGAACTCATCACTTGCTAGCTGGAAGCTACAAACTATCTTGTTATGATGTGTGGGCCACAAATGGTACCTACATTATGAAACAATATAGTACATATACATATACATGGATCAATACTTTGGAACGTACCGAGTAAGTGGGGGTGGATGCAATAAGTAAAACTAAATAGATGAATAATCTTAAAACATGCATGTTAAGTTCAAGTAGACTTACCAAGAGACCGAAATTAATTGAAAGATGAAGTATCTTAAAAAAATGAGTAACAAACATAATATAATGAGCTGGTGAATCACTACACAACTTCCTAATTTTTACTTTTGTATAATAAGTAGAACTAAAGTTAGGATGCAGTAAAGCATGAATATTGTATGTAAATCTCATGTAAAAATGAATATGCTATAAAATTGAACTGAGGGTCATGTATTGTTACTGAGCATGAAAACATGAACATGTAAAACTAAGAATGAAAGACCAAGTAATGTGTGTACTGAAATAATCTAAATAACTGATATCTCAATAACTAAAAATCTGATTACTTGGTCAAGCAAACCTAAACTTGTATAGACTGAGTACTGACTGAAATTGTGGGAGCTATCATGTATCCGACATGCCATAATTTGAGCTAATTGGGGTCCAACTAGTAACCTCAGTTGGAAGGGTGTCAGTACCGTACCAAGGGTACTAACACTAGCTGTGTGGATCCACTTAACTGGTGTCCCAAAATACTAAGGAGTGACCCTATACTGGTAGGTGCTCTCATGAGATATGTGTCAGCCCTCAACTGGAAGGAAGGCATCTCAAACCTACGCTGGCTACGTAGTCCTGGAACTCAGGGACTGCTACTAAAGGTCACACCCTCTATTAGAAGGTGAGCCCCCATCCTTGAGTTTGCTCGGTGCTAAATCCTACTCCCAATGAACTGACATTGGTAATGAACTGAACTAAATTCAACTAAACATCACTTCTAATAGTGCTCATCATGTTCATAAATATCTGAGTATAATGATAAGATTCATAGCTTAATTGACTTATTACTTAAAATATGAAATCATGTAAAAACATAGGTATTGGGTGTTCATAACTCGCCAACACTGAATGATCATAAAATATGATATCAAAGATTAAAATTGTGGTATGGAATCATGGTTCAAGACCCAAAACATAAATATTTTACCAAATAATTAAGAAGCATGAACTTGAATATGGGAATGTGTTAAACATGAGAAAATAACATGATTACATGGCTAAATTTATAATTTGGGGATTTAACATGAAATCAATGAAATATGATATGGAAATTTACAACTCAAAACATGAAATAGCTTAATTCACTTGGAAACACTTATAGACATGGCTTATAATTGATGTACCAAGAAATTCATGGATTAATTTCATAAGATTCATGAATGATTTCATACAGTAAGATAGGATTTATACTTTCAAGTTAAAATAGGGATTTTGGGCTCAATGGGTAGAAGGAACCCATTGATAAATATCCCACATACCTTAATTAGATGAATTCTTGAAGAAAGCTTATAGATTAGAACTTGAATCCTTGAGTTCTTGGAAAAAAATGTTGAATTTCATTTTTGGGAAGATGGAAGGGTTTTGAATTATGTACTTAATGTTTAGGGTTAAGTGAGTGGAAATATCATGATTTAAGACCCCTTAAATCATTTAAAAATGATTAGAAATGAGTTACGGGTGTGAAAAGAGCTCAACTTCCTTAAACTAAGTCAAACGGAGAAAATTTTGGCACTATGCTATTACTGGGAGATGCACACCAGTCGCACACCTGAGGTTGTGCAGTGCATGCCAATAGCACACCTCATACAATGGCTATTTGCGATTTCCATGCGACACATGACCTTAGCATGGTCATAACTTTTTGCTTGGGTATCATATTAAGGCAAAATTGGTATAGTTGGAAAGATAATCCAATTATCTACAACTTAGTGGGTCTTGACATGCTAAATTCCACATATTTAAAAATGTATAAAGACTCAAAGCTGACCCTTGTAGAATCAAATACCAAGATTTGGCCGAATCAAACGCTTTTAGCTTAACTTTGCTTTAGGCGATTCCTATGAAGATCTTTCACCTCGATAGCACTGTACATACTATGATAATAATCATGACATATATATTAAAATATAAATCATGGGATTTAATTTTACACATGTAGGAACAATGATTTGATTTCTAGATAAAAAATGCGGGGTGTTACAACTATTCAGTTAAAATATGAGCAAACCATGAATTTTCATGCTAGATGTACTTTACTTTATAAGGAAACATCATTACTTCAAAATTAGGTAAAGTGGGTATGAGCCTAATTTGAAATTTCATAAATTCAATTGTAAAAATGAAATTTTTGGGTAAAAAGATGAAATTAAATCCCTATTAAAACCCCATATACCTTCTTGGTTATTTCTTGAAGGAAAGATAGAATTAGAGCTTTGAAAGTATGAATTTTTGAGAGGAAACCCTTATTTTGGTGTTCTTGAGAGTTCGGGAGGAGAGTAAACATGTATTTGTGTTATGGAATGAGGGAAAACACCTTAGTATTAGTTATAGGATCATTTATGACGTAGATGGCTAGTTTTCCCTCGAAAAACATAAGGAAAAAAAATGAGATTTTAGCATCGTAGTGACCATTGGCGTGGCACGATCTTATTGCAGATCATAGATAACATTCAACGCTCTTATTATAGATCACATATAGTGCGCCACACTTTTATCATGAAGTACAACAAGCATGCCACACTCTTATCATGGACCCTTACTGGTTTGCTCGCATAACTGCACATAACTTTTTGCTTCGATATTGGATAAAGGCAAAATAGGATGTGTTGGAAAGAGGACTCAAATACCTATCATTTAATAGGTCTTAAACTCCAAAAAACTATATATTCTATAATTTATACTCATTTAAAGTTGTTGACCCTTGTAGGATCGAATACTAAAACTCAATCGATATCAAATACTATCAACTCAACTTTGATCTAAATATTTTCTATGACCAAGATTTGCATTGAAAGCACTTTTACACACTAGGTAAATGATCATGAGACTTATGTATGGTTAAAAATAATCGTTTTGGGCCTTTAAACATATGATGATCGGTTAGAATCTTAGCTAAGAGTTTGTGGGGTGTCATATTGTCTCTGTCGATGTATATGCTATTACTGGTCGGAGTTTTGATAGAGGGTGAGATTTTGGAGCCATAGATGACTTTCTCTCCTTCTGTTGTAGGATAGCCTTTTTGATTGAATCTATTGTATATTTGATACTACTAGTAATCTTATTATTTTTCTTGAGGCTCTTAAACAGACCTTACTAGGTCGTGGGATACTTTGTTCTTTCTCCTTATTTATCTCTATTTATGATATGGATCTTATTTTTTATGGGTTACAATCTAATTATTCCATAATTCTAGTATTTATTCTATTCAGCAGTTGCACAACATGGTTTTCAATTTTAATGTAAATTTTAATAACCTTTTTGTAACGACCTATCACGATCCTATTTCTCAAGTCATGATGACACTTACTATAACCCACCAGTAGGTAAGCCAACCCGTAGTCCGAAACTAATAGTAATGGACTACCAAGACAAATGAAGGAAGAATGTAGAATAAATATAGTAAAAGACCAAAATACATAAGATAGTCCAAAAACCTGGTGGAATCAGGACAAGAACTTCTAGTATAATGATAAGATTACAAAATGAGGTACTAACGAACATACAGGTACAATCTATCTCTAAATATAACATAGACATTAGTCGAGTACATAAGAGGGAGAATTAAAATACTCCAAAATCCAAGAGCGCACCCTAATTGTATGGACCATAGAAACTCCACACGAAGCACACACCAATAATGATAATGCATACTACGGTCTGCAGGATGCAAAAGTATAGTATGAGTACCAAACATGTGGTACTTAGTAGAAAACTGGCGACTAAGATCCAAAGATAATGTAGATATAAGTAACATGCATGCAAGAATGTAAACTACACCCAAATATCCAACAAACTAACATTGTAAAGCTTAGAGGGCGATAAGGGTAAACTATACTATTCTTCCATACCAGAGACCCAAGCACTATACCGTATATCGCTGGCCAATATACAAATTAAGGGAAGGGGAAGGATATACAGTAGTATACAAGGTCAAGGAATGAATATACAACATGGATATACAATATATATATATACATATATATATATACACACACACACACATACATAAATAAGGCAAACTCAAAGGAACAACCTAAAGTAGTCATACTAGTAAACAAGGCCTCCTAATCGTAGTAGGAACTACTGCTAACATAAATAGGGTCTAAACCATAAGGCCTAACCATGGGATAATCATGCGTAGTAAAATAACTGTAAATGAAAGAAATCAGAATCATACCTTGAATCTCGATACTAGTCCAATAATCAATCTATCACAAACTAATCATAATATCAATAATAATATAAAGTAATCGGCTAGCTCGAACAAATAATGACTACATCGAGCCCTATAACCCAGAAGATCCAATTAGCACACAACACACTGCAAGCAATATTCATCACCTATATTTATGCAACCCCTTATAAGGCTGATAGATGTACACACATACTGGTGATAGGTGATGCACATACAAATATAAATGCAATGTAAATCCATAATACCATAACCGATCCAAGTACCATAGAGTAACCCAGTGCATACACCTCTTACAGCTTGATGGATCATAAAGGCAGGACGCATGATGACCTCTCTTCTCTTACATGGTGGCTCATGGATGAAGGGGGCCCTAGGGGGCTCGAGAGTACCTATATACACCATGCTAGTCCCAATCTAGGATTTCCAAAAATCATTATCATCATTAACCAACTTTATCCAATACAGAAGATATATATATATATATATATATATTTGTGTGTATGTCTAAATGGACGGACTTGAATTGTGGCTAAAAAGTGTATGTCAGTAAATCCATTACCCGAGGTAAACTAAGGGACTAAATAATCATAAATATGTAGAAAGGATTGGAGACTTACCCGACCAAAGTAAATATTATTAGTAAAGCTGTGGGATTGAATCTATCTTGGTCAAATCTCCAAAACATCATTTTAGTCTCAAAAGCCCATAAATCATTCATTAAGGTGGTACGATTCCCGTTATGAAAGAATTCATTTTAATAAATTCCTTTTTAGGAAAACAATAGTAAAGCCATATTTTTGGTTGGAATCATACCATTAAGTGATCATAAATGTACCAAATCTATGCATGCCATCACCATTATCCAGACAATACCATTATAAGTGTCTAAACATCATTAAAACTAAACCACACCTTTTACAAGGATAAATTACTCACCTGAAATCCATCTAGTTTCATAATCATAGCTTTGGTCCCAATAATATATAACTGGCACACCCATATCATAATTAGGAAAAGCATTATAATCCACCAAGGCGAGTAGTAAACCTTATACTAAGGGTTACTAACCTCAACTATGCATAGCATGCTAGCAACCTATGGTAATAGAATTTTGGAAGCATAATAATTATTTCATCTTAAGGGTCCATTCACCCTTCTAATCACCCCAAACTCATTATTTAGGCTAAGTCACGGTGTTCTACCCATAATCAAATCCTAACATCCTTATCTAACATACAACATATCTAATAACATTATCTCATGACGAAGAGTAGACAAAAGCCTACCTCAATGCCAAACCGTAAATCCTTAAGCTATCCATAAATCATTTGCTTTAGCTCTAAGACTGCAAAATACCGTCACACTATCAAAATAGTAATCTACATGCTATTAGGAGTAAAATGAGACCCATATTGCTATATTAAGGGTCAACATCCAGGTCATGAATGGTCCCGCGAGACTCGGAAAAGGAATCCAACATTGAATTCGAGGTCCCGCAAAGTACAATGAACGTCTGCTCAAATATTGAGCACAAACGGAGCAAACATTGGGTCTCAAATAAGCCCATAAAAGTTTAGGAATTTCAAGCCCTAAATCTAAGAAGTGTTAGGCTAGATTACCTTAGCTTCAATGGATAATTTTACATTTTTTCCTCTCCTTTAGCTCTCAATTTGGTGTGAAAATGGTGGAAAATAGGGTGGGAAAAAAGAGACAAAAAGATTCCAAGTGCCACTTAAGCGGACACTTGAGTGATAACGCGCCTACTGCTAAAGTGGTATCTCGGGTGCTTTATAGGTCTGGCAGCATTGGCTCATGTACCACTAAAGTAGCCCCTGCTTGGTAAAACAGGGGTTCACTTATGCAGCCACCTACTAATAAAGCGGCCTAGCCGACTGCTTATGGCTGCTTAAGCAGCTCAAAAGGAAATAAAATATGCTATGGTAAAGTGGCTCCCTGAGAACTTATGTGGTCGCGCTTGGTCCCAGATACCTGGTTTTTGCTAAGTTTAAAATCGACTCCAATCGGGTGCTTGGAATCCGTTTGAAACTCAGTGCGCGCAAACGAACTATGTTTCATACCGAATTCCATATTTCAGACTCAATGGATCCATAAAAACATTCATTCGAGATCGTTTAGACTAAATGTGGGGCCCACACCTATAGTCCTATTTTTCATATAATTCACTCAATAGCCCAAAATGAGTTCGAAAGCCTTGGAACCTGAACTAAGGGTCCCCTTAGCCTAAAATTAATGTTTTGGAGATAATGGCACTGTCAATTCTCATCTGAGGTCATCTACTATGAGTTTCAGTCCAAGACCAAATTTTAAACAATAAAATCTCTAAAACAGGGAAATAAGCCTAAAATCCAAATTAACTATCCAATAATTGAACCAATAGTTTTAGAAAGTCACAATATGACCTGTAACTACAGTGGGAATGCTCGAAATACCAAAATTGCATGCAAATTAAGGTAATTAACTAAGGATTCATTAAAATATCCACTACTAAAAGGACTTTTGTTCACAAAATTCAATGGATAGAAGAAGCATAAAAATTCAAAGGGATGAGGTACTGGCCCCGCGTGCTTTGAGCACAACTTCCTAGATAACCTCCAAGAAGAGACAACATTTCCAAGGATTTTTTCCATAGGTATCCCTTTTTCAACAAACTTTCTTAAATCAATTCTCAAACAACCAAAACTTAACTTCAACCAACAACTTGTCTCCAACTGAACTGAGAAAGGCTGATGTTTATGAAACTGAACCATGATTTAGTGATGCCATACTGATATCAGCAGAACCAAGCAAAAACTCATCCAATTTTAAGGCAATCTAAGGCATGATCCAGGCAATCAACTCCAAAATCCAAATATAACCTTCTCTTGCCTTTCCAAACTTGATATCCACTCCAACCAAAAAGAAAGTCACTCGAGTCCTGTCCGCCCAACTCCATCATCATAATCTCAAAGAACTAAAGCTAATCCATTGGAAATCCATAATGCCAACCATGAGAAAAATCCCATATGGCGCTACCTAGTCACACAAATTTAGATAACCAAGGTCTGTAATCCATGCCACTGCTACACAAGGTTCGGATGACCCTCAAAATGAATAGCCAGTAGTCTGAAGCACAAATACTAACCACTGAATGATCCATTCCAGAAGGTCCCATAAACTAAGGATGAAACCATGATGAATCTAACTCAAGCATACTACTCCTACTAAGTAGATCATCCAAAAATTTTGAAAAAACTTTAAGCTCAATGTCAAAGCTGAAGGAATCAATATTGTGCCAATGGACTACAATCTTAACACCTATTAACCACAATCTATCTAAAGAGAAAAAGACCAAGTAGGTGGGATAATGGTATGCACAACCAGCCAATAGATGAAATCTAAATCGAGACAAGTCTGGAAATAAAGGTTGCACCCAAGCTCTACGACTTCAAACTAAAATCTCAGCACCAAGGTTGAATCATTCGATCTTAACTATGGAAAACTACTCTACAGATGGGTAAGTACCCACACTCTATATAACAACCCTCAAGTTGTCATTCTAAGGTGTTAAATTTAAAATTGAGTTAACAATTCCGATCTAAGGCCAAATACCCAATTTTCATTAGTATCAAAATAAGACATATTCTTACTGAATCATGTTGGAACTAAAACTGAAGCATAAATGAAGCTAAATCACCATGAAGGATAAATTATAGGCTGAAAACACAAGCAACATCCTCTATATTTATGAGAGGGAATGAACTACCAAAACATGCTTAAGAATTCACCAAGGCCGCAAAATGTACTAGAGATAACAAAAAACTCTAGCAACTTAGAGAAATACAACCATAGTTAGAAAAAGCTGATACGTCCAATACTCCATATCAATAATGAACATCCAATTACCAACTTAAGAAGCATTCATAGGAAAAATCAACCTATCTCTAACTCTCTTAAATCTACTAGACCAAGAACCACGTTGTGACAAGAACGGAGTATCCAGCTCCACCCTAATACTAAGATCAAAGCTACCACCAAGAGGAGAACCAACAAACCTAAAAGGTAAACTTAATACCTCTCGACATTAACGTCAAGGCCTCTACTGGGTGATAAACTGGTCAAATCGATAGAATGGATCCCAAACTGGTCAACCTAAAAAATGGTCTATATAACCCCATCGCTAACTCTAGAACCATAACTGAAAGATTAGAGGTCAACTTACATTCAATTCCAATATCCACTCCACAATCGATCTATACTAGCCAATAGAAGAGGAAAATAACCAACCTCACCTTGCTATAAGAGAGAAATTATCTAGCTAACCAAGTCACCAAGCCAACAAATAAGAACTGCGAGGTAATTCTTACTTGATAATACTAGTCTAGTCTTCTTTTAAGTAAGGATCGATTATTGTTAAGCAATGAAAATAATTACAATAGCAATATAAAAATCAATATAAAAGGTAGGTGGTACCCAAAAATTAAAATCAATAACAAGTAACACTCTAGGCCATAAGAAGGATGATATGCCAAGGTAAATGGGACTCGAACCCAAATAGTACACCCTTAGGGAAATATTAACACTGATCTTTTCCATCAAGAACTAAAAGAAATTATCTGTAGGGGTGGTCATATAATCATAAACTCTATATCAAAGAACACAATAATCAATACAATCCTACCAAAGCATATATCTGTGAGAGGTACAAAAATCCCAATGCACACAAATAAGAGGGTAAAGGTAGAAAATAAAAAGTGCACCTATCACAGTGGAATCTAAAGTCACATGCTTGACGTGCCCAAGGAATTACAAATTTGAGTGGGTCTAAACTCGAACTGAGCATCTGAATCATCAACTGAGGCGCTAAGTACACTGCCTCTAATTGAAGGTGCCACAAAACTATGAGACTGATCTAGATGAGATAAATGACCAATAAGCCCACACCAAGTTCTCTCTCAAGACCAATAATAGATCTCTCTACAATCGTACCAAACCCTAGAAGACCTAACTTTATGAGAAACACAAGTTGACCCTAACTAGTTGACCAACTAACACCGAGGGCACTCTCTACTGAAATGACCACCCCCACAAATATACCACATCTCAGGAGCCCTAGGCTTGCAGTGAACAAATGCTAACTCTATTTTAGCAACTAATTCATATCTAGGGCACTCTCTAGACCAATGACCAATCTTTTTACAACTATGGTAAGCTCTCAAAATATTCTAAGTTGTTGCCCCTCCTAATCTAGGATGGCCACCAAGGCCTGAAGACCCATACCTGAATACTCTACAAGGTCCAATAAGAACTCTTTCTACTATGATCACCATGACTTATCTGAGAGCTACCCATATTCTAAAATGTTACACGTATAGAATCAATAGGTTGTAAACAAAGTTGACCTTCACTGAAAGGACCCTCACTCCTAGATGGAATAACACCAGCCTATACTGATGACATGGCCTCTTACTGGCACCTCCATAAGTCTCAATATATGATCTCTCTATGACCTTCAGATGGCCAACAACCTGAGAGAAAGAAGACCCAACTGCTATCAAATAATTTGATGCCAAATAGAGTGGCAGATATAATCCTCTAATAAATCCATGCACCATCTTATGCTTAAAAGGATATAGCATGGGAATATTCCTGTACCACTCAAGGAATCCAATCTCGTACTCCAAAGTGGATAGGTACCCTGCTGAACACCAACAAGCCCAACTCTGGCTTGAGAACTGCTCGAAGAACCAAATATTATCCCTGGCTATGAGGTATCCACTAAAAATACTTAGTATCCCCATTATTGAATCTTGAATGTATAAAGAAGTTACAAGCTCTACCGGAGCAAAGAATGGCCCCAAATCCTTTGATTGACGCTGAAGATCCATGACACTCATCCCTTATCCCTTACCCAACGCTGAGATGAATCTTTAGGAACATGTGTCAAAGTTCTATTCATATCTATTGATAACCTTGCATTGTCCATCTTGGATAGAATAGAGTAAAAAATATACTTGAGGCTCACAGGCATATAGACACATGAAAAGAAGTCAAGAGTAGAATTTCCTAAGAATGCCTTGTAGCCTCCTGAAGATAGGTTATGGATGTCTTTACACTGATCCGTAGGACTCTACTAGACACTAAGATCTTGTACCAATACGCCGATAAAGCCTAGCTCTAATACCAATTTGTCATGACCCAATTTCTCAAGTTACACTGGCACCTACTATATCCCGCTAGTAGGTAAGCCAACCCATTATCTGGAACTACTAGTAATAGACTACCAAGAGAAAAGAAGGAAGAATGTGGAAAAATATAGTAAAAGACTAAAATACATAAGATAGTCCCAAAACCTAGAGAAGTTAGTAGAAGAGCTTCTAATATAATGATAAGATTACAAAATAAGGTACTAATGAGCATACAAGTATAATCCAAATCTGAATACAACATAGAGATTAGTCTAGTACATAAGAGAGAGAATAGTAATACTTCGAACACTAGGAGCTCACCCTAAGTCTCTAGACCATAGTTTCTCCACACGACACACACGATAATGATGATAACTCATAATATGACTTACAGGCTGTAGAAGTGTAGTATGAGTACCAAATATGTGGTACTCAGTAGGAAACTTCCTACTGAGCTCCAATGAAAATGCAAATGTAAGTAACTTGTAAGAAGGAAAGTAAACTACACCCAAATATCTAAGAAACTAACATAGTAATGCTAATAAGGAAATTAGGGTAAACTATACTATTCTTCCATACCCAGAAACCCAAGAACTACACCTTACATAACTGGCTAATATACAAATTAAGGATAGAGAAATGATATATAGTAGTATACAAGGACAAGGAATGGATATACGACATGAATAAATGAAGAAAGGGAGAGATATATGGTAATACATACATACATACACAGATACATATCTACATACATACATATATATACATAAATAAGGCTAACTCAAAGGTACAACCTAAAGTAGTCATATTAGAATCTCAAGGCCTCCTAATCATAGTAGAAACTAGTGATAACATAAACAGTGTCTAAAACCATAATTCCTAACCATGGGATACTCATGCATAATAAAATAATCGTAAGACAAAGAAATTAGAATCATATTACGAATCTCAGTACTAGACCAATAATCAACCTGTCACAAACTAACCATAATAACAATAATACTATAAGTAACCAACTAGATTGGACAAATAATACCTAAATCCAAGTCCCATAACTTGAAAGGTACAATCAATATATGACACACCATAAGCAGTGCTCATCACCTATACCTATATAACCCCCATAAGGATGATAGATATGGGTGCATACTGGAGAAAGGCAATGCATATAGTTGCATGAATGCAAAGTGAATCTATAATACCATAACCAATTTAAGTACCAAAAAGTAACCCAATGTATAAACATCCTCTAACTCAACGACTTACAAAGAAAGAACCTACATCTAAGTCTCTTCTCTGATATGACGGCTCAAAGACGAAGGGCCCCCTAGGGGATTTAGGAGTACCTATATACACTGACTTATTTTTGATCTAGGATTTCTAATAACCATCATCATCATTAATCTAATCCATCCAGTACCGTAGGTATATATATGTGTGTGTATAAGTCACAAAATTAAACCATGGCTAAAAGAGTGTAAGTTTATAAATTCATTACCTGAGGTAAACTCTGGGACTAAATCATCATAAAAGTATAGAAAGGGATGGAGTCTCTCTCGACTGAATTAAATAGTTTTAGTAAATCCGTGGACCAAAATCTATCTCAGTCAAATCTCTAAAACATTATTTTTATCCTCAAAAGCCAATGAATCATTCATTAAGGTGGTATGATTCCCATTGTGAAATAATCTATTTTAAAAGTGAAAAGTGGGAATAAATTCCTTTTTTGGAAAACAATAGTAAAACCATAATTTTAGTCAAAATCATACCGCTAAGTAAGCATGAATGTACCAAATCTATACATGGAATCACCAGTATTCAGAAAATACCATTATAAGTATCTAAACGTCAATAAGCTAAACCACACCCTTTACAAGGGTAAATTACTCTCCCGAAATCCATCTAATATTATAATCACGACCTTGGGCCTAATAATATATAACTGATACAATGATATTATAATTTAGAAAAATATCATAATCCACCCAGTTGAGTAGTAAACCTTATACTTAGGGTTTTTAGCCTCAACTACGCCTATCATTCTAGAAACCTAAGGTAATAGGATTTGGGAAGCATAATAATTTCATCTTAAGGGTCGATTCACCTTTGCAATCCCCGAACTCATAATTTAGGCTAAGTCATAGTGTTCTACCCATAATCATATCCTAATATCTCAATCTAACATGAAACATATATATTACACCATCTCATGAAGAAGAGAATACAAAATCCTACCTCGATGTCGATATGCAAATCCTTGAATCATCCATAAATTATCCACTTTTGCTCCACGACCTTGACATATTTCCATACTATAAAAATAGTAATCTTTACACCACTAAGAGTAAAAAGAGACCCATATTGCTATAGTAAGGATTGGGTCAAAATTTGGGTTAAGAACTGGACTATAGGGCTCACAAACATAATCCAAAATTAAATATGTCATGAGGTCCCTCTAAAGACAACAAATGTGTGCTCGAAAGTTGAGAAAAAATGGAGCACAAATCGGGTTTCAAACAAACCCTTAAATTTTAGGAATTTCAAGCCTTAAATCTAAGAATTCACCATGAATTAGGATACAAATTTAAGGAAAATTAATGGGAAATGATCAAGGTGTATTAGGATGGATTACATAGCTTCAATGGATTATTTCCTATTTTTTTCTCTCTTCGAGTTCTCAATTTGGTATGAAAATGGTGGAAGAAATGGTGAAAAATTGGGTGGTCAAAAAGAAATAAAAAGCATCTAGGTGTTGCTTAGGCGGACAATCGAGCACTGAAGCGCGTACCACTAAAGAGGCATCTTGACCGCTTTAGCTATTTGGAAGCATTGGTATGGGTACAATTAAAGAAGCCCCTAGGCGCTAAATTAGGTGTCCACTAAAGAGGCCACCCTGCCACTAAAACGGCATAGTCGGCTGTCCATGGCTGCTTAAGCAGCTCAAGGGGCACTAAAGTGGCTCCTTTAGTACTTATGCAGTCGCTCTAGATACCAGATACCTAGTTTTTACTAAGTCTAAAATGGACTATTATTAGGTTCTTGAGATTTGCTTGAAATTCAGTGCATAAATGAACTTTGCGACCATACAAAAATCAACATTCCAAACTCAATGAAACTATCAATACTTTCATCCAAGATATTTTTGACTAAATATAAGGCCCACATTGATATTTCATTTTTTATATAATCCGTCCAATATCCCAAAATGAGTCTGAAAGCCTCGAGACTTGAACCAAGGGTCCCTTGAGCTTAAAATAAATATTTCAGAGCTGACGACTCTGTTGTAATTCTCAACCGAGGTCATCTACTAGGAGTTTTGATCCGAGATCAAATCCTTAGTAATAAAATCTCCTAAATAAAGAAATGATCCTAAAATCCAAATAAATTATTTGAGAACTGAACCGAAAGTTCTGGAACATCACAAATGACCTATAAATATTGTGGGAAGGATCAAAATTTTATAAATACACAAAAATTGATGTAATAAACTAGAGAGTCATTACACGACCCTTTATATCATTATGAGTAAGTAACATACAAAAATTTTGGTTAAGGCTTTATCACAACCCAATTTATGAGTCATGATGGCACCAACTATATCCCACTAGTAGTTAAGCAAAACCGTAGCCCAAAGCTACAAATAATGGGCTAAATTGGCAAAAAATTACCTAAAAGCTAGAATTCAACAATAAAAGACTCATAACAATAATAAGGTAATAAAGATAGTGTCAAATATAGACAAAACATCAACAACCGCCGCACGACCTAGTAGTGTCCATACAAGAGCTACTACTAGTTGAACATAAGTACTAAAATAGTAAAATATAATCTATATTCGAAAATGAAAAACTACACATATATAATAGTAGGAATAAGGGGCAACTCTGACTCTGAGAGCTCACTCTATCTCCAAAATCAACTCAGCACAAACGTCTCATCAACGATAGTTACTAGTACTCGGATCTACACCAAAAAGGTATATAAGTATAGTGTGAGTACCAAAACCATGGGTAATCAGTAGGAATCATCGACTAACTGAGCTAAATCATGATTTAAATATGATAAAATGCTAGACAAATAAATTAAGTCAAGGTAAATGGGAAAACTTAGAAATAATCTCCAACATTGTGGTGAATAAATAAATAAGTAAATTTGGGATAGTAGAGTAATGATCATGCAATTATAACTACTAAATTGGCCAACATAAGTCAAAAAGTGCACAAATACAAATAACCCAATGCAGGGGCCCATAAGCCCGGAGGGTGCAATCAATAAAAGTAAAAAACTGAAGATCCATAAATATACTGAACATCAACTATAACCATGAAACCATCCATACTATATCATAAATAAACTCCCAATGTCAAACTTATACCAGAACTCAATAACATCAACAACATAATATCATTCACCTGACTTGAAATATAACTCACATTATATATATCATCATCAATTGTTGGACTTGAATCGAAACTCATATCATCAATATAATCAACAACTGATGGACTGGATTCGAAACTTATATTATCAACAAACCACTGGGTTTTTCCCCAAATTAGCACTAACTCCAAAATACCAAACTAACATTACGATTAAGTATCTAACCTTCTCAAAGTCCCCAAATAAGCATTTTGAAGGTATAACATGCATATAGAAGTCTATAAAAGCTAACATAAGTCATGGACTAAGGTGGGTCGAAGGGCCCCACTTTAATCCCCACAATCCATTTTAAGGTAAATTCTACCCCAGACTAGACTAAGATATCTAAATTCATTTCAAGATGTTAAATAAGCCATATATTGCCCAAAGATACTAATTCTACCAAAAAAATGAGCAACTAAATTAATTTTGCCTAAATTATGATTTTAAGATAGCCTAATGAAACATCCTAGGTTTTGACTATTAGAAAATTTCCTGGAAATCCATTCTCCAAACCCAATACGATTCATGGGTATAAGCTATATACTGGGGTACATGTGGTATGGTCCTGTCATATGTTGACCAGTGTTAGTTGGTAGGATGGTTTTGGTCACTGGAATGGGTACGACTTGGAGGTGTAAGTCATAAGGGCTTAGTATGAGTCGTATCAAGGACTCATATAGTAGGCAGTGTTTGATTCTCCTAGTATTTTATTCTTCTAGGAATACGGGTTATGGGTACGGATCATATGCTATGGTTACGACTTGGTTGTATGAGTTGGATACTGGAAAGTGTTTGATACAAGGGTTGAGGTCTGGATACGAGTGGTGGATACTGATAGTGTAGGAGAATATAAATTGTGAGGACCAGTCGTATCCCTGTGATGGAATTTTTGTGCAAATTAAGTGGGGGTATTCTGGATATTTTCCAACTTACCTTAATTAGGACCCATAATTTCTAATACACTTAGGAGGTTATTTATCCTATTATTCTATTCATTAACAGTTAGAAACTATTTCAAAATATCTCATAATTCTCTCAGGAGTTTTTAGGGCATGGAAGCTAGGGTTTCAACTAAGGGATTGCTTTGGGTATTTGTTTCCTTCAATTCTTCTATATAAGGTATGATTCTCTTCTCTAATTGTAATTTTAACTAAAGGCATGGTTTGTATGATTGATTTCATGGTTTTTACTATTTCATGATTATGGTTTTCAACTATTATTAGGGGTTTTGATATTGAATTCTTGGTTATGGTTTTAATTATGATTTACATTAATGGTGGATTTTGACAATTGGGTTATATGGTAATGGTTTAGTGGTCTTTGGAATTGGTTTTGGTTATATTTAACCCCCAAGGTGTTTGATGAAATGCTTATAAAGATATGTTCATTGCATTAACTTCTTTTAATGGAACTCTTGCATGTTTTAAACTTGATAAAATATTTATGCATGGTTTAAATAGTTTGAAAAGGCTAAATTCTAAATGGTTATGCTTGTGGAGAACATGGAAGTCTTCCAAGTCGATTTAATATGGTTTATGGAAAGGGCACCTAAGGTCCCCTTAATCTAAATGGTTTGGCTATGGATATTACTTGCAAGTAATTAGATGGTATGATGATACCACCAATATTGGACTTAGTTAATAAATGGTAAATGTATTATTTGGACAAGGTTTTAATTGGGTATTAATGGTGGGGTGTTTAGCTAAGTCGTGGAAGGTGGAGATCCAGGGGACGACCAAATCCAGAAACTCATATTTGCCAATATAAGTAGTCCTTGATGACTACGTACATGTGTTATCTTTTATATTATAGGGATGTACTAGTCATCCCATGGGATATTTCCCAATCGTGCGGATACACGCATTGGGACCCTTTCAGCAGGGGGAGCTGAATCCATATCGCCCGTGGGTGGTTAGGACAACAAAGCTACATAACCCAGGTAAAGGTTTTAAGTGGATGCTAAACGCAGTCCCTTTTCCCAGCATTTATATATGTATGGTTGTATGCATTATGGATGGTTTTACTTGGTTTTATGACTGGCATTGTTTTATCCATACCCTTAGTTACATGTTAGCAGTTATTTTCTAACCCCGACTAGTGGCGGTTGTATACCACGCAATGTATGAATCAATTATTCTACTCCTCCTATTTAGTATGTGGACTAAAGTGGTGAGATTCTATCCTTTTGAAAGGCATTATTTTATGTTATGGATTTTTGTAGAAACTTTTCTTTTATTTTGGATAGTGGTTTTGGCCATGGTTGGGGGCATATCCCAAATAAATTTGTTTAAACTTTTGGATAATGGCTTGGTGGTACTTCTTAGGGCTGGTATAGGCAGGATCGGTATTAGTGTCATCATTGGCATTGGAATAAATTGGTGGGCTGACATCATTGGACGATATTATTGGTTGTTCCATACTATTACATTTTGGGATTGATTTTTATATTAAGTTTTAGTATTACTTTGGTTTATGGTCTATGGTTTGGTTGGTTGGTGAGGTATGGTTGGATCGGTTATGGTCGTCACCCTATCCCAGAGTCTTAATCAGAACAATAACACTATCTTTTTATATATTCAAAATTTAGTCCATCTACGGCTAGATATAGGTGGTTGGGTTGGGTAACAGGGGGCGGTCCCCAGTGCTGGTAGGACTTTGGATGCCTATTACGATAAGGCCCTGGGTCGGGTCATGCCAAGTCGGTATCAAAGCTTTAGGTTCATGGTCAATTAAGATGTCTACAAAGATGTGTTAAGTTGGCTCTCTTTTAGGGGTGTGAAGTGCACCTCACTCATAAGAAAAAGGGTGCAAGACATTTAGGAGTGTTTTACTTTCAGGGTATTCTATCTTCAAGCTTGAGTTCTCAATTCTGGAATCTTCTCTAATACTTGTTTGTTCATCTTTCAAATCTTGCCTCCTATATCTGGAACACAAGGAAATTCTTTCATCCTATTCGGGGATAATGCTAAAGGTGTACGTCCTATGTCTAGAGTACATCTTTGATATCATGGTCCTATTCCTGATGGTGCTGGAGTTCCTTCTATTCTGGTTAGTTCTCCTTAGGCCCCTCAGGGCAATACGATGAATGCAAAATTTTATCAGTCTATTTATATCATTGCCCAATTAGTTACTGCTCAGGCTGAGTAAGGTGCGACTGGTGCTTTTTCTGCTGAGGCCATAAGGGTTTGTCAATTTATGAATATGGGTCCTTTAAGTTTTACTGGGGTAAAGGTGGAGGAGGATCCACAGGGCTTCTTGGATTAAATAGAAAAGATCTTTCAAGTGATGCAGGCTACTAATGTAGACGGGGTTAACTTTGAAGCTTATTAGTTCAAGGATGTTTCTTATCAATGGTATGAGGAGTAGGACAGGGATAGGGGTGATATGGAAGAGGAAAGGTTGTGGGAGGATTTTTCTATTGCCTTAATGGATCGGTTCTTTCCTTTAGAGTTGAGGAAAGAAAAAATGGAGGAGTTTGAAAACCTCAGGCAGGAGAAAATGTATGTAAAGGAATATGCTTTGAAGTTCCATTAGTTATCAAGGTATACTCCTGATTTGTTGGCTGATATGAGGACGAAAATAAGGAAGTTCACTTCTAAGTTGATTAGATATTTTATTCTGGAGAGCAAGATTTCCTTTTTGATTAAAGATATGGACATCTCAAGGTTGACTTTTCATAAGTATTAGGTTGAGTATGAGAAAAGGAAACAGACAGAGTTTAAGGATAGGCAGGGGAAGCATAACAGGTTTTCTAATCAGAGAAGTGCTCAGTCTCAGGGTGGTAGAGATGGTGAAAAGTGGTAGAAAAAGAAGTGGGGGAGTTCAGGATCCCTTTCTTCCAGTTCTCCATACCCTCAGCTGTCGGGAGACAGGCATCATAAAGGTGGTGATAATTCTTGAGCATAGGTTGCCCAATAGCAGGCGAGTGCTGGTCAGTCAGTTTCTTTGTGTCCTCTTTATCGATGCTGTGGTCTTCCTCATTAGGGTTATTACGAGAAAAGATGGTATAAGTGCTTTAGGTATGGCCAGGTAGGCTAACAGCTCAAGGATTGTCCGATCAATAAGGTTGCTATGGGGGAGAATAAGATTCCAGTGGCTTCATCTTCTGCTCCTGCACCTAGTGGTGTGGCATCTGCTTCTGTTACTTATATTGGCTCTAGTGTTGATCAGAACAGGTTGTATGGTTTGGCATCTCAACAGGAATCTAAGGCATCACCTAATGTCTTTACCGGTACGTTATAACTTTTTGCTCTGGATGTATATTATTTGCTTGATCCAGGGTCCACTCTTTGTTTTGTGACTCCATATGTAGCTGTGTCTTTTGGTTTTGATCCGAAAGTCATTTGGATCCTTTTTCTATTTCTACTCCGGTAGGTGACTCGGTTATTACTAAGAGAATCTATAGGGGGTGTATGGTATCTGTTGATAGCAAGCAGACCTTGGTGGATCTATTTAAGTTGGATATGGTAGATTTGTATATAATCTTATGTATAGAATGGTTGCATTCTTGTTATGTGTCTGTGGTATATTGGACCCATAGGGTTATCTTTAAGTTCCCTGGTAAAGCAATTATAAAGTAGGAAGGTAGTTCCTTAGCTCCTGGGGGAGGTTTATTTCTTATCTTTGAGCTTGGAGGTTAATCTCTAAGGGTTGTCTTTATTACTTGGTCTGGGTTAAAGATTCTAACTCGAAAGGTCCTTCTTTGTCTTTGGTCTTTGTGGTTAATGAGTTCCCAGAGGTCTTTTCGAATGATCTTTCTTGTGTTCCCCAAAATAAGGAAATTATGTTTGGTATTTATTTACTTCCGAACACTCATCCAATTTCTATCCATCCATATAGAATGGCTTCGGGTTAGTTGAGAGAACTCAAGGAGAAACTTAAGGATCTTCTGGATAAGGTGTTTATTCATCCTAGTGTTTCTCTGTGGGGTGTGTCGATTTTTCTTGTGCGTAAGAAGGATGGTTCCCTTCGGATATGCATTAACTACAGGCAGTTGAACATAGTGATGGTCAAGAACAAGTATCTTCTTCCTTCAATAGATGATCTATTTGATCAGTTGCATGGTGCCAAGTTTTTATCTAAGATATATTTTCGGTCTGGGTACCATCAACTTAAGGTTAGGGATGCGTATATCCCTAAGATGACTTCTCATACTCGATATAGGCATTTTGAGTTCTTGGTGATCTCGTTTGGATTGATTAATGCTCCAACAACATTTATGGACCAATGAACAGAGTGTTTAGGCAGTATTTGGATCTCTTCATCAATGTGTTTATTGATGATATTCTGGTTTATTTGAAGAGTAAGATGGATCTTGCTAATCACCTCCGTGTGGTGTTGCAGACCCTAAAGGAACAACAGTTGTATGCCACATTCTGTAAGTGTGAGTTCTGGTTGAACGCTATGACTTTCTTAGGTCACGTTATTTCTAATGAAGGAATCATGGTGGATCCACAGAAGGTTGTTGTGGTGAAAATGTGGCCTAGGCCCAAGACTCTATCCGATATTCGGAGCTTCTTAGGTTTAGCCGGGTATTATAGGAAGTTTCTGGAAAGCTTTTATTTGATAGCTTCTCCTTTGACTAATTTGACTCAGAAGAAGGTTAAATTTTCTTTGTAGGATGCTCGTGTAGGGAGTTTTGAGAAGTTGAAAGATAAGTTGACTTCGGCTTCAATCCTGACCTTGCCAAAATGCAATGATGGGCTTATCGTTTATTATGATGCATCTCGAGTAGGGCTTAGTTGTGTTCTGATGCAGTATGGGAAGGTGATTGACTATTCTTCCTGTCAGTTTAAGGTACATGAGAGGAATTATCCTACTAATGATTTTGAGTTGTTGGCGGTTTTGTTTGCTTTGAAAATATGGCTGCATTATTTGTATGATGTTCACATGGATATCTTTTTTGAACACAAAAGTCTTTAGTACGTGTTCACTTAGAAAAAACTTAATCTTAGGCAGAAGAGGTGGCTTGAGCTTCTCAAGGATTGTGATATGAGTCTTCATTACTACCCAGGTCAGGATAATATGGTTGATAATGCTCTTAGAAGGTTATCCTTGGGAGTTTGGCTCACATAGAGGAAGGAAAGAGAGAATTGGTGAAGTATATTTACCACTTGGCTAATCTTGGAGTTCATCTCTTTGACTCTAAGAATGGTGGTTTGATGGTGCAAGAAGTGGTTCAATCGTCTCTTGGGGTGGAGATTAAGAAGAAAAAGTGCTGGATCCTCTCTTGATAAAAATCAAGAATGACATTAGTGGGCCAAAAGTAGTGGTGTTGAAGATCAGTAATGATGGTACTTTACGGTACCAAGGGAGGTTGTGTATTCCTGATGTCGACGAGTTGGATCAAAGGGTTTTGGATGAGGCGCATGAGTCACGCAATGTTGTTCATCCCGGCTCGACTAAGATGTATCATGATCTCAAGTAGATCTATTAGTGGAATGACATAAAAAGAGATGTGGTTGATTTCGTGGCCAAGTGCATGGTGTGTCAACAAGTTAAGGTTAAGCACATGAGGCCAGAAGGGTTGTATTAAGAAATTGATTTTCCTAAATAGAAGTGGGAAGTGATCAATATGGACTTTGTTACCGTTCTTCCTTGGTCTCGGAATTAGTATGATTTGATTTGAGTCATCGTGGATAGGATGACCAAGTCTGGGTATTTCTTGCTGGTGTGAACTACCTTTTTGATGGAGTATTATGCACGAGTGTATCTTCAAGAGATTGAGAAGATGCATGGAGTACCAGTTTTGATTATCTCTAATCGTGGTACGCAGTTTACATCTCATTTTTGGCGTTCTTTCTAGAAAGGGTTAGGGAATAAGGTTAGTATGAGTACTGTTTTTTATTAACAGTTGAATGGGTAAATGGAGAGAACTATTCAGACATTAGAATATATGCTTCTAGCCTATGTGATTGACTATGGTGGAAATTAGGTTGATCATCTACCTTTGGTGGAGTTTTCTTACAACAATATCTATCATTCGAGAGTTGCTATGGCTCTTTTTGAGGGATTGTATGGTAGGAGGTGTAGATCTCCTATTGGGTGGTTTAAGCTTGGAGAATCGGATATGTTTGATCTTGATTTGTTTTTTCAAGCGATAGAAAATTTCAAGGAGATTCAAGATAGGCTTAAGGCTGCCCAAACTTGCAAAAAGTCCTATACGGATGTTAGTCATAGAGACTTAGAGTTTGAGGTCAGGAATAGGTTGTTCCTAAAGGTGTCTCCCATGATGGGAGTGGTGCGATTTGATAAAAAGAGGATACTCAGTCCTGGTTCATTGGTCCTTATGTGATTTTGCATAGAGTTGACAAAGTTTCTTATGAGTTGAAGTTGCCATCTAGCTTAATATTGGTTGATCTGGTCTTTCATGTTTCTATGTTGAGGGTGTGTCTTGGTAATCCTTCTTCGGTTGTTCCATTGGAAGGATTGGGTAATTTGGATTCTCTGTCTTATGAAGAAGTCCCGCTAGAGATATTAGATAGGAAAGTTTATCGGTTGTCGACCAAGGATGTGGCTTTGGATAAGGTTATATGGAGGAATCATAAGGTGGAAGAATCTACTTGGTAAGCAGAAGAGTACATGAAGTCCAAGTATCCGTATTTATTTTCTTCTTCTGGGATTCGTGAGGAAGGTATGTGTCTTGAACACACCTTTATTTTCTGAGTTTGTTAAAGGAAAGATTAACATCTTTGCCTCTTTGTTTTCAAACTTTATTAAAGGCATATTTGATAATGAAAATCACTCTGTGTGTGGTTACCCCTACCTTGTCCATCATTCGGGGACAAATATTCCTAGTGGGGGAGACTGAAAGATCCTGGGTTTTGAACTTTAGAAAATTTCTTGGAAATCTGTTTTCTAGACCCAATACGACTCATGTGTACGAGCCGTATGCTGAGGTACGAGTGGTATGGTCCAGTCATATGCTGACCAGTGTTAGTTGGTGGGATGGTTTTGGTTACTAGAATGGGTACGACTTAGAGGTGTGAGTCGTAAAGTCTTAGTACGATATGTATCAAGGACTCGTATGATGGGTTGTGTTTGATTCTCCTGGTATTTTATTCTACCAGGGATACGGGTTATGGGTACGCATCATATGTTGTAGTTACGACTTGGTTGGATGAGTCGTATACTGGATAGTGTTTGATACAAGGGTTGAGGTCTAGATACGAGTGGGGGATATCGATCGTGTAGGAGGATACGACTCATGAGGGTCAGTCGTATCCCTGTGATGGGATCTTTGTGCAACTTTAGTGGTGGTATTCTGGACATTTCCCTACTTACCCTAATTAGAACCCACGACTTCTAATACACTTAGGAGGTTATTTACCCTATTATTCTATTCATTAACACTTAGAAACTATTCCAAAACATCTCATAATTCTCTCAAGAGATTTTGGGGCAAGAAAGCTAGGGTTTCAACTAAGGGCTTGCTTTGGTGATTTCTTTCCATCATTTCTTCGATATAAGGCATGATTATCTTCCCTCATTGTAATTTCAACTAAAGGCTTGGTTTATATGATTGATTTCATGGTTTACTATTTCATGGAGGATGATAAACTATAAATTGAACTTACACCAAAGTATGGAGAAATTTCAAATGATGCAAACTTGTTAGTAATATATATGTCACCTCAATTTTGGTGACTAATTAATGTAAAGGATTAATAAAAGTAAATAAATAATTCAATAACACATACATAAAGTAAAAGAGAGACTGTGAGTGGGATCAGGGTATGAAAAGGATGAAACGGGCCGAATCCGATGTTACTCCCACTATTCCAATTTCAATATCGACTCCCTTAAATGCCTTAAGACCAGAAGACTGAAATCCTTAAAGAAATTTATTTAAGAGTACTAAATAAAAATGTTTTAGTATTTAAAAGTCATGTAAGGCAAAAATATGCGAATATAATATATAAATTGTATCAAAGCATGTTGATATAGTATAGTAATAAAAGTTGTCCGGTCTTTGAGACGTTTAAAATAGTGACATATGAGATAAGAAAGGAAGGGAGTAACGAGGTGCTTTATATTTTAATAAAGATATATGTATATGCTTCATACAAGAAGTCAGTTGTAGCCTGTCTTTGTGGTGAGAGCAAATTTATTCTGAAAGTTTAACTAATATAAGTTGTGGTGTCAAAATTATCATAATAACTGCCATATATTTCACACATATCATCTCATCACAGCTAGACAACACAATAATCAAAACACATAACTATGATGTAAAATGAGAAGCGAACTGTTGAACTAGCAAAATCGATAGCTCAGTTACACCCATTATTTTCAACTTTGATTTGGGACATTCTTTTATTGTTATTTCAATTTTTATGGACAAACAATGAAAAATTGTTCTATGGCTAAACCAAGACAAGCTCAAGAAGTATAATCATATTTCCACTGAAAAAGCATCTACATAAGAGAAATTTGACAAAATAATCTACTCACTGTAACCACTAATTGATCACTTATGAACACAAATTCAAATTTAACACAAACTAATGACAAGTTGTAGTAAATTTTCTACATAAGTTGATTGTCGCTTCAGTTTACTATTAATACTCACAAGGAATATCAAGACATGAATTAATCCTATATCCCCATAAATAACGGTGACTAATATTAACCCATGGTGAAATCAAAGAAAAATAAAACTGAAGCATCCCAGTTATATACGAAGCCACACATTGAATAGCATGTAAATATTCAAAATAACTTAAAATAGACTCGTGACATGTTATATATCGAACATGGTATCGAATATAAAATTAAGACACAAGATGAACCCTTATAAAAGTTTTACAGTAATGTGAACACTATGCCCTTCATATAAAAAAAAACCTAAAAGATCCGCCATCCTATTTAGAAGAAATTGGTTAAGCAATTTTGACAATACACATACCTTCCATGCAATTCGCTATGGGCACTTAACTAAATTAACATAGTAAAAATTGTTGGTATTGCATGATTTATTCTTTTCAATATCAAATTCCAAGTAATGAATATAAAGGAGAACTTCCCTATGGCTTAATTTTGCAAGCAAGGAATGACAAAGTGTGAGCTATGATTGAAATTTCGAGTATTGGTGGAAACGTAGGAGAAGTAGGAACAAAAATTTTGCACTAAAGACTTCATTCTAATCTTATTCCGTGAGTTGTGTCCATCTAGTGGTGTGATGTTAATCGAGATGGCTAATGTGGGACTATTGACTCGGTTTCTTGGAGTTAAACTTGACCGACAATCTTGATAGTGCACGACTAAATAACTTCAATCTCGACGACAACCGAAGATTTAAGAATGAATATGATGATCACATCGCTGTTTTGGTCTATGAGCCTATGAGGAAGTGTGAATTTTTCTTTCTCTTCTACGTGAAAAGCCCCCCCTCCGATGTTAAGAGTTGCCTCCTCTATATAGGATATAGAAGGGACTAATATGGACGTTAGGGAAGGAAGTTATCAATGGAAAGAAATTATCTTTTTCCCTATTGATACGAAGGATTGTTTTGGAAAAGTAATGTTCTTCACACTACAACAACAACAACAACAAACCCAGTATAATCCCACATGGTGGGGTCTGGGGAGGGTAGAATGTACGCAATCCATACCACTACCTCCAAAGAAGTAGAGAGGCTTTTTTCGATAAACCCCCGGCTAAAAAAAGGGACCGCGATCGAAGTCCAAACATCTAAAGCATACACCATGATAAAATAAACATGTTACAATAACCACAAAAAGGACATTAACCAACAAAGGAACCCTCCCAAACCTAGCACTACCAACCAAGCTACACAAAACTCTTCTACCACCCACCTATTGCTTGACCACACCCCTTAACCCTCTACCCTAATACTCTTCCTCCAAACCTTCCTATCGAGGGTCATGTCCTCAGCGAGCCATAATTTATCCATGTCACTTCTAATCACTTCTCTTTAGTATTTCTTAGGTATACCCCTACCCCGCCTAAAACCATCCAAGGCCAACCTCTCACAGCTACGAACTGGAGCATCCGTGCCCCTTCTCATCACATGCCCAAACCATCTCAACCTTTCTTCCTGAATCTTATCCTCCACTGACGCCACTCCCACCTTCTCCCAAATTATATCATTCCTAACCTTTTCTGCCCTCGTGTAACCACACATCCAACGTAACATCCTTATTTCAGCCACCTTCAGCTTCTGGACGTGAGAACTCTTAACAGGCCAACACTCCGCGCCATACAACATAGCCGGTCGGACTGCAACTCTATAGAATTTGCCTTTAATCTTGAGAGGTACCTTCCTATCGCATAGAATTCCCGAGGTGAGTCTCCATTTCAACCAGCCCGCCCCAATACGGCGAGATACACTAAAAAAGTAATTTTATTTTATAGAAAGATTTTGATTTTGTAAAATGATTTTAGGGATATGGAAGAGTAAAATAAAATAATGTAGAATTATTTGAAATTATTTTAAGAATAAAAAATATTCTTCCACCTAAAGAAAAGATTTTAGGAGGATATGGGAAGATTTGGATTTGAAATTTAAATTTTGAACTTGTTTAGGACTAAATAAAAATATAAAATAAATAAATACTAAATAACTAAATGGAGGAAATAATACTAATTATTAAATCAATCATTATCTTTACAATAAAAATAATAATAACTCTTAAATATTGATCAAATATTTATAAACTAAACTAAACAAGAAATGAAAGAAGAATAATTACATAAAACTTTGCAAGAGCAGAATATTATAAAATAAAGATAAAAAAAATGATGATAGTAATACTTAAATAATGTAAGTAGTATCTAGAATCATAATTTTGATAAACAAAAATTATTATTTTGGCCTTGTGAACAAAATAGACGCTCGAGCGGAAAAAAATGATGAATGAGAGGGTCAAAATTGGGTGTCAATAGCTTCCCCTTCATTGCTTAAGAATGATGAAAGAATTATCAAGAAATGAAAGTTGACATAGTAGCCAATTTTGTCCGATCGAGGAAGATTCGTTGGAGTTAAAGCAACAGGAGATGGGTTAATAAAATAGTGTGGCCTAGACTTCAGTTTCAAGTCGCCTACATATCTCTGGTTTACGAGAATAATGCCGTTTGTAGTTCTAGATTTAAGAGTGAGCAATACTCCTAAAGAATATTAATGACAAAGGTTGGGGCATCAAAAAATGGTATCATGGGTCGGATAGGATTTGGGATAGAATGAAACAATGACCTATGGAGAATTTTGAAGATGTTGAGGTCGGTGAGTTTTAGGATGAGTTCACGTGGTGGATGAATAGATATAGTGATACTCCTGCAAACAGAAGCAAAAATTGCCTTTGTTTGTTGTTCCTTCTCTATTACCTGCGTCTTTACATCACTCAATAACAAAGGCTAGGCATGTATGAAATAAACAATTGATAAACGTAATGTAAATGTGGACATAAAGAAAATGTATCTGTTATATCGTGGAATAGTGTGATCAGCTAATTGGTTTTTCATTGTGCAATCGACTTTCGGGGCTTCTCATTATGGAATCACGTGATCAGCTACTTGTTAGTCCATGTCCAGTAAAAACATCATCATTTTTTAATGCCGCGGTGATTGTGCTTAGCATGTTCAATATTGGAAAATAGATATTTGTTTTTAGTAAATTGATCGATTTTCAGAGGACAAAGCTTAACCTGAGGTAGTTTCTTGATGGAGTCGTGCTTAACTCCATCAAATTTCTAAAACAATGCTTAATTTGGATGATTTCTTGAGAGAGGGTAGTGATTAACCCACTTGACTTTCCAAGGACAATGCTTAGCCTTAGAGAGTTTTAGATAGAGTAGTGCTTAACTTCATCGAGTTTCCAAAAAAATGCTTAGTTCGGACGATTTCTCGAGAGAGGGTAGTGTTTAACCCAACTAACTTTCAAGGACAATGCTTAGCCTCAGTCAGTTTCTAGAAAAAGGGTAGTGCTTAACTCCATCGAGTTTCTGAAACAATGCTTAGTTCAGATGATTTCTCGAGAGAGGGTAGTGCTTAACCCAACTAACTTTCAAGGAAAATGCTTAGCCTTAGTTAGTTTCTCGAAAGAGGGTAGTGCTTAACCCACTTCACTTTCCAAGGATAGTGCTTAGCCTTAGAGTGTTTTAGATAGAGTAGTGCTTAACTCCATCGAGTTTTCGTAACAATGCTTAGTTCAGATGATTTCTCAAGAGCGGGTAGTGCTTAACCCAACTAACTTTCAAGGACAATGCTTAGCCATAGTCAGTTTTCTCGAAAGAGGGTAGTTCTTAACCCACTTGACTTTCTAAAGACAATGCTTAGCCTTAGAGAGTTTTAGATAGAGTAGTGCTTAACTCCATCGAGTTTCCGAAACAATTCTTAGTTCGGATGATTTCTCGAGAGCGGGTAGTGCTTAACCCAACTAACTTTTAAGGACAATGCTTAGCCTTAGTCACTTTTGTCGAAAGAGGTAGTGCTTAACCCACTTGACTTTCCAAGGACAGTGCTTAGCTTTAGAGAGTTTTAGATAGAGTAGTGCTTAACTTTATCAAGTTTCCGAAATAATGCTTAGTATGGATGATTGCTCGAGAGAGGGTAGTGCTTAACCTAACTAACTTTCAAGGACAATGCTTAGCCTTAGTTAGTTTCTCGGAAGAGGGTAGTGCTTAACCCACTCAGAATGTAGAACGAGAATACTTAACCTTATGTCTTCCGATGGTATATAGCATACTCAAGATTTGTACTCATCACTTTATTCCTGCACTTAAAGAAAAATTGTTAGTTTTTAAAAAGGGAGAAAATTGATTCGTGTCTCTGCCGGCTCCTTTATTCAGGTCCCCAATTCATTGTATTTATATCAATTTCTTGAGATGTCATCCTTGATGAAATTTTTGAGGATTCCTCAAAAATTTTTGCCCCAGTTCATGGCCTCAATCTTGCTAGCCTTGAATTTGTGAAATGCTTCTTGATAGAATTTTTGAGACACTCTAAAAAATTCTACCCCAGTTACATATCCCATTCGTCTTGAACTTGTAGAATCATAGAAATTTTAAAATCCTTTCAAAAATTCTACCCCAGTTACATGCTTCAGGAAAATATAAAAATTTCATTATGATAAGACCGAACTCCACAGGAGCGCCTACGTATCCCTCTTAAATAAGAATCAGGTTGAACGATGTTCAAATTACATAAGAGAAATTCATATTTTTCAAGCATATGTAAATATTATAGTAACTTGAGTGCTTGAGATCCTGAAATGAGAGACGTGATACCTCTTCTTTAACGTCGGATAGATGCCAATGCTTAATCAACATCAAGATATGGCCCCGTCATAATTATGACTTTGGTATCAATCAATGCTTAAATTTTGTCCTGTAAAGCACGACATTCCTCTATGGCGTGGCCTGTCATCCCTGAATGGTAAGCATAAATTTTGGAATGATCAATCCATTTTGTGCATGTATTTATTGCAATTGTAGGAATTGGAGTAATGTAGACATCAACCCTTCATCTCTCATAAAGATGGTCTATAGGTTCGGTCAAAGGAGTGCACTATCTTGACTGATTTTTTTTGATACTTGGCTCGAGTTTTAAAGAATTGATTGGGTCATAGAGTTGTTTGTGGATTTGGATAAGATAATGGTTGTTGGAAGGTAGTCAGAGGTATTTAGAAGTGAGAAGGTTGTTGAAATGGATATGAAGGTTCTTGATATATGGTGTTTAGTATTGAAGCGGGGGATGTGGTGTTTGGTAACTTGGAAGGGTTTCGGGATCTTGCATAGTCAAGACAACATTTACTTCCTTCATGTTGTTATTCTCATCAACCTGTGAAGTCTTTATCGCTTGTAGTGCCTCCAAATTTGTTATCATGCAATTTTTAATGCCTTCTTCAATTCTCTCGCCCAATTTGATGATGTCAACAAGCTTTCGATCCTCTATAAGAATCATCCTTTCATAATATTGTGGCTCTTGGGCGCGAATGAAGAATTCCTTAATTTGATTTTTTATCTAAAGAAGGGCGCACTTTAAAAGCTTCACGTATCCATCTCATTCCATATTCTCAAAACGATTCTGTAGGTTTCTTTTTTAACTTCTGAATATAGAACCAATCAGGTGCATTCTGAACATTGAGCCCAAATTTTTCTATGAAATCAGAGGCCATGTCGATCCATTTTGACAATTTTGTTGCATCTTGTGTGACATACCATGATAAGGCATCTCCAGTAAGGCTCCTCATGAATAATTTCATAAGAATTTGCTCATTTTTACCGACTCCTGCCAACTTGTCACAGTATAATTTCAAGTGGACTTTTGGATCTCCAGTCCTATTGTACAATTCAAATCTAGGAGGTTTGTAACCCTCAGGTAGTTCAACATTAGGGTATATGCACAAATCTTCATAACTTTGCCCGTTCAACCCCTTATTGCTTTCAAGTTGTTTCACTCTTTCGACCACGGATTGTATAAGAGCGACATTTGCTGGAGTTTTGAATTTATATTGATGGTGGGTAAATGGGGTCGTTTTTACATAACTTGGATCTAAAGTATGGATGTTTAGATGAAGAATATTTGTGGCAAACATTGGGGGTATATTATGGGTATATGATGTTGTTTGATAATTTTGTAGAGCTGGATATGCATGACATTAAGGTGGACAAGGATGTGGATGTGAGTTATGTTTAGGTAGCGTGTATATGTGGCTTGAATTTTTTTGGGATTGTGAAATAGGAAGTGGTGGTAAGGGGTGGCTTGTGAATGTGGCATTAGATTTGGAAACAGTGTTACCCTCAACTTATGGTTTGAGAGGAGCATTCAAAGCAAGAGGTAAATTAGACAAGTTACGAGCTTGTGACAATTCCCCTTGTAGTTGAAGAATTCTTTGTTCCATTTGTACGATCATCTCACCATGTTCATTTCTAGTATTGTTATTATCACCTATTTCTTTGTCTTGATTATTGAGCCTTAAGAGAAGAAGACTGAGCCCTTTTTCAGTTGGTGTAATGGGAAAGAGAATGCACGAATCAATCCTTGGGGTGTGGGAGGAAAAAATAAAATAAATAAAAAAAAGAATCACGTTAGTAAGGTAAAAAGAACATATAGGTAAAGAATAAACATGTTAATAAAATGTTCTACAATGGGTGGAACCTTATGCTCCTGTACAACTCAAACAAAACATTAGTTCAAGAGAAATGGTTGTCCCACATTTGAATATCGTAGACGTAATGTGCCCTTAATATGATCAGGAGTTGGGCTTATTAGCCCGACACTTTGGACGTGTAATTGAAAGAAAGGGAAAGAAAATGTTTTATTAGATTAAGACCGGACCCAAAGTGGGCTGCCTACGTATCCAAATGGAAATTAGGTCGAACGTAGTTCGTGAGGGTAGGGCAAGGATAAGGAGGCGCAACGTTCTATCTCGGGCGATGAGAAAGAGGACTAAAAACTTCTTGGATATTGAGATTATTGTTATATTGCTGATTGTCACTTGAGTTCGATATTCTAATGCAAGACAACCTTAAAATAAAATAAATAAGTCAAGCAAAAATTATCGACATATAAGTTCAAAATGTAATAAAGATAAAACAAAAGGCATTTTAGGATGAGGACTAGGACTTAATAAGCGTTCCAAGCATAAAGATTTGAGCTCCTCTTACATGAAATAGGATAGTGATAGAACACGATGTCTAATTTGCAATTGCGTTCGTAAAGAAGATAAGAAAAATAAGAAATGAGTAAGGTCGACTTTCATTGAACATCAGATTTATTGATTCACATTATATTGTTGATTCATCTAACTCCATACAGAAAAATGATATAGATGGAAAAAAAGAAAATTTTATTATGGTGAGACCGAATCTCATTAAATGAGCGCCTACGTATCCACAAGGGAATCAGATCGATCGTAGTTCAAATTACATAAGGAGGAAAACATAAAAGAAACTGTAAATTGTGAAACTTAAAGGAACTTCAAATGTTTGGAAGTCTGGAGAGGAGAATTAATATGATCTTCTTCACCAATGTCAACAAGTTCCAGTCAATCTTGAGAAATCAATCAGCTTCAGAAATTGTCCCCATCACGTTTATCATTTTGGTGTCGATCAACTTTTGGATCATGTTCTTCAAAGAAAAGAATGCCTTAGTAGGATGTCCTATCATCCCAGAGTGATATATGCAAATTTGGTCAGGACGCTAGCATCGAGACTTTGGATCACAAGGTACAGTAGCAATGGGCGTGATATAGCCTGCCTTCTTGAGCCGTTCATACAACTGTTCTATGGGTTTGCGCAGAGGAGAGTATTGTTTTGGTGGATTTTTCTGGAGCTCATGTTGATGTTTGGTGGATTGTTGATTTGTTGGTGGTTTTTGGTAAGACATTGGAAGGTAGTTTGATGTTGGAGCAATAAATGGAGGTGGGTATCAAATAGTTTGTAGAGGAGGTTTTATGAAGGATTGAGGATAATAGGCTTGGACGTAATTGGATGATGGCACAATTTCTGGAGTTTGGTACCATATTAGTTGAGGTTGGGGTATGATTACTTCAAACTTTGTAGGTTTTGATGTCCCATTGATGATCGTCTTTGCTTTGTCTCTAAAATATGACTCAACCTAATCAGTCTCGACTATGGGCATTCTCTTAAGCTTGTTATCGAATTTCCTAATAAAGTCAATTGCCAAAAGGTCCCAACAGACCCACTTGCTAGTATCATTTTCGGTGTACCACATTAATGTCGGACCCTTAAGTGAACTAATAAAGAGTTTCGTCTTAAGGCTATAACTTTTCCCTATAACCGATAGCTTGTCAATGTACTCCTTCAAGTGGGAATGAGGGTTTCCAGACCCATCATATAATGGGAGGTTCAAGTCCAAAATTTTATTATTATCTCCTTTCTTAGATTTGGGCAACTTATTCACCTCAGGTTGTTGAGATGACTCCGCCTTATGCTTAGAAATTTGTCCTTTCGTTTCTTTCTCCTTGCCCATAGTTGTCATCTCATTGAGCGTTGTCTTTAATACAACTGAATACGGACTTAAGGTGGGAGCAATGAGGTCAGTTTCAAATAGTGGCTCTGGAAAATCTGATGGCATTTCCACTGAACCTCGGAGATTAGTCATTATCCCTGTGATTATCTCTATTTTCCCTTCTATCCTTCTGATGTTCGAAATAACTTTGTTTTGATGCAATCCCAAATTCTCATGCTCATCGTCGCTATTAACAAGGTTGATAAACATTGCTTGACTGGCCATTTATGATGTTCAACTTTAGTCAACCTTAGAAGAAACGATTTATAATTAGGAACAAAGAATACATACGGGAGTCTAGAAAGAATATTCTACTCATTTGAAAAATAATGAGTTATGCTCATTCGGAGAAAATAAATATTATGAGATCTCTATTTAACTTAGAGTTAGTGAGAGCTCGAGTACGACATGAATATAATGATATTAATGTCTGAGAATCATAGTAGGACAATAGTATGTAAACGTTAAAAGCATTAGGAAGAGGATTTCCTAAAATAATAAATGGCACTAAGAGATTGCGAATGAGACTGAAAACTTTTATCAAAGCAAGAGTTGGGACCTAGGGAGAATTAACATGCTAATAGATGAGTTAGGAGAATAGATTGAAAGAAAGTTTTGAATAGGCCCTAAGAGTGTATTGTAGAGACTTAACATGACAAGAATGTTAATAGTAAAGAGCTCAGAAGTGAGGGACACTAAGAGCGAGGAATGACTAGGGCAATAACGAAACAACAAGATAGCTAATACATTCATAGAAATGCAACACATAGAAAATAATTATGAGTCCTTTTGAGGTCGTGAACCTCTTTGGACCTTTAATGAGACTAGCATTCAACACATCAAGGATGTTAAGGCATCCTACGTTGAATGGGAAACATATTCCTTAGTAAAAGAAATATGTAGCCAAGGACTAAAGGACAAGAGTGGGTTTATGACATGGTTCCCTCGAGTGGATAACTCGAGAGTGGGAAAGATTGTGGCTATCAATGCACCGCTGATCGACCGATCCACAAGGAATTTCCCGAAGGGTGTTTTAGTAATGAACGTCCGTGCTATCATGCAACTGTTCGTAAAATGAAAATAAAAGAGGTTTCCAAGTGGAGGAGAATTATGAGAGGAATGCCAGTTATATAAAGCAGTAACACGTAACACATAGCAACATAAATAGCATGCTTTAGCAGAAAAACATATAACCAATAAAGGGAAGTGGGCATGGAGAAATACATAAAGGGAAAAGGAGAGGGGACTAACATGCATAAATTAATCACTAATAAAAATAAAAGTAGACATGGACAGACATGAATAACACATAAAAACAGAGAGAGAGAAGAGACAAATAAGTCATGATGTGAATAAATAAGAAAAGGACAACATATGAAAAACAAATCATGTCAAAAGCCAACAAACGAAAAACATATAGAGAGAATCCCATATAAAGCATAAATTCGTAATGGTTAGAACCTATTATCCCCAGCAGAGTCACCATTTTGTCGTGCCCAATTTTTCTTGCGGGATTCGAGATTCAACTTTACAAACTCTTTTTGGGATTATTTTGAGGGTGATGATGTGAAGAGTCGCCACCTAACGAATTAAGGTGCGTTAAGGCACCGGTCTAGGCTACTATGAACCTATTTTTTGTTATTTTTTGTCTTAGTTCACCAGAGTTCAGGTAAGGGTTCAAATTACCTCGAAAGGAAGGTGTTAGGCACCTTTCGAGGTCCACAAAGGTGGTTCCCGGCCGAATTCATATTTTACGTAGGGATTCTATGTGATCAAATAAAGGTCTCTTATTTTAACTTAATTATTAACTAAGTGGTCAAATAAATAACACTTTCATTTAGTGTACATTTCATACAGAGAATGGAAAGTACAAGAGATATGAGACTAACCTTTCGCGACATATAAGTGGTAAGTAAAAAGTACCGTAATTTGTTTATTTTTTTTCTTTTCTTTGGATTGCGGACTCAATGAGTTCCTTTGCTTTTTAGCACGAGGACAAGCTTGGAGGATGATAAACTATGAATTGAACTTATGTCAAAGTATGGAGAAACTTCAAATGATGCAAACTTGTTAGTAATGTATGTGTCACCTCAATTTTGGTGACGAATTAATGTAAAAGATTAATAAAAGTAAATAAATAATTCAATAACACATACATAAAGTAAAAGAGAGAATGTGAGTGGGATTAGGGTACGGCAAGTCTGAAACGGGCCCAATCCGATGTTACTCCCTCTATTCCAATTTCTATATCGACTTTCTTAAATGCCTTAAGACCAGAAGATTGAAATCCTTAAAGAAATTTATTTCAGAGTACTAAATAAAAATGATTTAGTATTTAAAAGTCATGTAAGGCAAAAATATGCTAATATAATATATAAATTGTATCAAAGTATGTTGATATAGTATAGTAATAAAAGTTGTCCGGTCTTTGTGACGTTTAAAATAGTGACATATAAGATAAGAAAGGAAGGGAGTAGCGAGGTGCTTTATATTTTAATAAAGATATATGTATATGCTTCATACACGAAGTCAGTTGTAGCATGTATTTGTCATCATATCCCAAAAAGTACCTTATCCGCACTTGGGGGTGACTATTCTATTTGAGGTTTGTTTCACGCGTTGGATCCTTCACTCCGTCGTGGTCGAACTCCAAGTAACGTCGCTCCATTGTAGCGTACATTAAAAAAATATTCACATGTGGTGAGAGCATATTTATTCTAAAAGTTTAACTAATATAAGTTGTGGTGTCAAAATTATCATAATAACTACCATATATTTCACACATATCATCTCATCACAGCAAGACAACACAATAATCAAAATACATAACTATCATGTAAAATGAGAAATGAACTGTTGAACTAGCAAAATCGATAGCTTAGTTACACCCATTATTTTCCACTTTGATTTGGGACATTCTTTTATTGTTATTTCAATTTTTATGGACAAACAATGAAAAATTGATCTATGGCTAAACCAAGACAAGCTCAAGAAGTATAATCATATTTCCACTGAAAAAGCAGCTACATAAGAGAAATTTGACAAAATAATCTACTCACTGTAACCACTAATTGATCACTAATGAACACAAATTCAAATTTAACACAAACTAATGACAAGTTGTAGTAAGTTTTCTACATAAGTTGATTGCCACTTCAGTTTACTACTAATACTCACAAGGAATATCAAGACATGAATTAATCCTTTATCCCCATAAATAACGGTGACTAATATTAACCCATGGTGAAATCAAATAAAAATAAAACTGAAGCATTCCATTTATACACGAAGCCACACATTGAATAACATGTAAATATTCAAAATAACTTCAAATAGACTCTGACATGTTATATATCGAACATGGTATCGAAGATAAAATTAAGATACAAGATGAACCCTTATAAAAGTTTTACAGTAATGTGACCACTATGCCCTTCATATAAAAAACCCCCAAAAGATCCGCAATCCTATTTAGAAGAAATTGGTTAAGCAATTTCGACATTACACATACCTTCCATGCAATTCGCTATGGGCACTTAACTAAATTAACATAGTAAAAATAGTTGATATTGCATGATTTATTCTTTTCAATATCAAATTCCAAGTAATGAATATAAAAGAGAACTTCCCTGTGACTTAATTTTGCAAGCAAGGAATGACAAAGTGAGAGCTATGATTGAAATTTTGAGCATTGGTGGAAACGTAGGAGAAGTAAGAATGAATCTTTTGCACTAAAGACTTCATTCTAATCTTATTCCGTGAGTTGTGTCTATCTAGTGGTGTGATGTTAATCGAGATGGCTAATGTGGGACTATTGACTCGGTTTCTTGGAGTTAAACTTGACCGACAATCTTGATAGTGCACGACTGAACAACTTCAATCTCGACGACAACGGGTCGATGAGCTATATTAATAACTCATTGATCATAGGGTGGTTGAGCCATGTGACTGAGGAAAATAGTAGGAAACCTTGTTTCTTGCCCACAGTTGGGTTATTGAGGTTCTCTCAGTCACCCTACTCGGGTGGAAACTGCTATCGCCGAAAATACCTTAAATATGTATTTGGCCCAGATGGAACGGGAGGGCACGCGACAGAGTCTACCCTATCTAAGGGTGATTCGCGCAAGCCGGTTTTGGGTCTGAATGGGTTCGGCTGGCATAGAAGTCTCTCGGGCGGGCGAAGGGGATGCACAACCGAAGCTTTGAGAATGAACATGATGATCACATCGTTGTTTTGGTCTATGAGCCAATGAAGAAGTGTGAATTTTTCTTTCTCTTCTACGTGAAAAGCCTCCCCTCTGTTGTTAAGAGTTGCCTCCTCTATATAGGATAGAGAAGGGACTAATATGGACGTTAGGGAAGGAAGTTATCAATGGAAAGAAATTATTTTTTTCCCTAATGATAAGAAGGATTGTTTTGGAAAAGTAATATTCTTCACACTAAAAAAAAGTAATTTTATTTTATAGGAAGATATTGATTTTGTAAAATGATTTTAGGGATATGGAAGAGTAAAATAAAATAATGTAGAATGATTTGAAATGATTTTGAGAATAAAAAATATTCTTCCACCTAAAGAAAAGATTTTAGGAGGATATGAGAAGATTTGGATTTGAAATTTTAATTTTGAACTTGTTTAGGACTAAATAAAAATATAAAATAAATAAATACTAAATAACTAAATGGAGGAAATAATACTAATTATTAAATCAATCATTATCTTTATAATAAAAAGAATAATAACTCTTAAATATTGATCAAATATTTATAAAACAAACTAAACAGGAAATGAAAGAAGATTAATTAAATAAAACTTTGCAAGAGCAGAATATTACATAATAAATATAAAAAAAATGATAATAATAATACTTAAATAATGTAAGTAGTATCTAGAATCATAATTTTGATAAACAAAAATAGCGATTTTGGCCTTGTGAACAAAATAGACGCCCGAGTGGAAAAAAATGACGAATGGGAGGGTCAAAATTGGGTGTCAACAGTTATTCTTGTGTAGAACATGGAAGTCTCCCAAGTGGATTTAATATGGTTTATGGAAAAGGCACATAAGTTCCCTTTAACCTAAATGGTTTGTCTATGGATATTACTTGCAAGTAATAGGATTGTATGACGATACCACCAATATTGTCCTTTGTTAATAAATGGTAAATGGATTATTTGGACATGGTTTTAATTGGGCATCAATGGTGGGGTATGTAGCTAAGTCGTGGAATGTGGTGGTCCTGAGGGTACCAAACCGTAAACTCATATTTGCCGATATGAGGGGTTCTTGATAACCACATGTGAGTGTCATATTTTATATTTGAGGGATGTGCTAGTCATCCGATGGGATATTTCCCAGACGTGCGGCTACACGCACTGGGACCCTTTCAGCAGGGGAAGCTGAATTCATATCGCCTGTGGGTGGTTTGGACGTCAAAGCTACATAGTCCACGTAAAGGTTTTAAGTTCATGCTATACCCAGTCCCTTTACCCGACACTTATATATGTATGGTTATATTCATTATGGATGGTTTTACTTTTTTTTATGACTAACATTATTTTATCCTTACCCTGAGATTCATGATAGCGGTCATTGGTTAACCCCATCTACTGGCCACTGTATACCCACACTATGCAGGAACTTGCCATTCTATTCCTCCTGTTTAGCACGTAGATTCGGTATCAGCATTTGGACTAAAGTGATGAGCTTTTATCCTTTTCAAAGGCATCATTTTATGTTATGAATTTCGTTAGACACTATTCTTTTATTTTGGATATTAGTTTTGGCCATAGTTCCCCTTCAAAGGTAGTGGTATAGACTGCATACATTTTACTCTCCCCATACCCCACTGTGTGGGAATACACTGGGTTTATTGTTGTTGTTGTTGTTTTGGCCATAGTTGGGGGGCATGTCCCAAACAGATTTGTTTACTCTTTTGGATAGAGTCTTTGTGGTACTTCTGGGTTAGTATGGGAGGGATCGGTATTAGTGTCGGCCTTGTCTTTGGAATAAGTCGATGGGCTGACATCATTGGACGATATTATTGGTTGTTCCATACTATTACATTTTGGGATTAATTTTCATATTATGTTTTGGTATTCTTTTTTTTTTGTCTATGGTTTGGCTTGGTACGGTTGGTAGGTTTATGAGGTACAGTTAGGCTCGATTTGGTCGGTCACGGTCGTGAACCTATCCTAGAGTTGTAATGAGAACAATAACACTATCTTGTTATATGTTAAAAATTCAGCCCATCTAAGACTGGATGTCGGTGGTTGGGTTGGGTAATAGGGGGCGGTCCCCAGTCCTGGTTGAACTTGGGATTCCCATTACGAAAAGGCTCGGTGACTCACCTAAATAGTCCAAATAATCTAAATATTGTCAATCATACCTCTAACACATAAATCCCATCCCATATCTAGCATAATATCATATTCATACTATAAAATAGGTCAATCTATAAAGAGGGTAAACTTAGCCTACGAGGATTCCAAAGAAAAGCACGAAGAATACGCTAAATCAATGATTTACCCTTCCAAGAAGCTTTTGCAATATGCCACACTATCAAAATCACAATCTACTCATCAAAATGAGAACAATGATACCCATATTGAACTATTGTACTTTGTGTCCAAAATTAAATAAAACTCCCATATGAGGCCCGTTTATGGAATCACACTTTTGAAACTAACACAACGTCCCTCAATGCTCAAGGAACATTTATCCTAAAAAATGGGTGAATTCCAAGATATAACGGTGCTACAATCAACCCACCAATATTTTAGGGATTTTTGAATTTAATAGTGAAATTAACCATGAAATTTGATGAAATTTACCAATAATTCAGAGAAGAAATGCATTAATCGAGCCTAATAACTCTATAAAATGATCCACTAATGTTCCTCCCATGTTTTCACACTTTTTAGGGTTTTACACATTTGCATATGAAAGAAAAAAAAGGGAGAAATCTGGTAGACTCGGGTTTTATAGGCTTTCCAAGTGTCTAGGTGCCGCTTAAGCGAACACCGGGTCTCTTAAGCGGTCATTGCTTAAGAGACACTAGGTCACTTAAGTGACATTGGCCACTATTTCTAACTATTTATTAAGCTACCTTAGGCCGCTTAAACAGGTATCACTTAAGCGCCAAAGTTATTGCTTAAGAGATACCTATTGGGCACTGATAGGTTGCTTAAGACACTAGCATGCCACTTAACCGACCCATTGGTCACTTAAGTGATGCACCAACACTAGTTGAGACTTGGAATTTTTTCAAGTCTGTACCAACCCCTCGGGATTCATCCAAAATCCGTATATCCAAATGAATTATGGTACCACATCTGCACTCAATAGGGCAGACAAAATTTTCTATCCAAGGTTGTTTTGATAAAAAGTGGGTCCCACACCTATGTTCTATTTTTCTTAACTTTCGATCAATAGCCTTAAATGAGTCTGGGAGCCTCAGGACCGAGATCAAGGGTGCAAGTAGCCTAAAATTGACTTTCTAGAGATTTTGAAACTATTAGAATTAGCGTACAAGGTTGTGATACAATAAGAACAAGGGAAACACGAAATAAACACCAAATCAGTCCACAAGTTTGAAGAACCGAGGACCCCTTTGGTGACCACTCTCGAATTCACTACAACAACAATGAAAACACAATAACAACAAGATATTGAAGGTGTAAATACACCAAAACAACAACAATATGGCAAGATGGATAACAATAACAACATAGGAACAACACACGGTTTTACTAATAAGAGATAGAAACGGTTACAAGAACACAAACTACTACAAGATTACAATAAAAGTAAAGGGATAGTTAGATAGACTTAATGAAGTTATATTATTAAGAACCCAAGAGCATATTCCACTCTTGGACCCTTAACACTACACACAACATTCACCTATCTCTTATAAAGACACAAGGTTGGAATCCACCTCCCAAGCATCACGTTTCCAAGCCATGAGATCAACAAGAGTGATTCCACACTCTCTATGCCTAATTTTGGTTTTGGTGCCTTAAGGATAGAGGACTTGTATTTCTTTGTGTTTCAAGACTTACAACATCATGAATGATCTAAGTCTAAAGGCCCTATAATGTTCTATTTATACTAGGTTACAAATAAAATACAAATATCCAAAATGCCCTTTTAAGAAATAGGCTCCCTTCAAGTGTATTTAGGGGCTTCCTTGTTGTGTTACAAGGCTCCTGTTTACACTCCAAGTGTGATATTAGGGTTGGTTTGGTTTTTTTTAAGTCCTTCACTCGCACACTCAAAGCCCCAGGTTCATTACATTCTCACATGCATCCATCTTCATGGCCGTACTTGTATCATCCTCCCCTCCTTAAAAAGGATTCGACCTCGAATCCATCCCCTGCAAAATCAAAGAGTGACAAACAAACACACTTCCTCATGGAATGCGGGTTAGGATTAGAAAAAATAAAAAATAATGGTATGCACTCAAAACACTCAAAACAGCCCACACCAAAAAAAGAAACCGAGGACCCTTTGAGTTCAAGTATCGGCCAACAACAAATCTCGACATGCCAAGGTGGTTCATATTTGACATATAACCAAGAGTCCTTAGTGTTAAACATTATGAAACCATCGACAAATTCACCAAGGACTTGTCTATGATAAGCACCCAAAATAAATGCACCTAAGCCAAGAGTAAATCTTCCCCACTCTAAGATGGCACCAGGATCAAATGGGAAGAATGGCCATAGACAGGGGTCTAAGCAACACACCCATTTCCCGTAGTCTTTACCACAACCACACGACCTACTCTCTATATTGGCATACATATCATCACAAGTAAAGAGAGAGTAGAGAAAGGTGGCACTAAATTCTACTTCTACTATGGTGTCCTCGGAAAAGCCACACAAAGTAGAAGAAGAAGTAGTTTCCAAGACCACACATTCCTTACCCTTAAGAGTACTCTCATCTTCCAAGAAGAGATTTCCATCTTTAGGAGGAATGTTGTCACACCATAGTGGGTTAGCATATATGCTATCTCTTCCAAGGCAAGCTATACCATCATTTTCACCACTAGGTCTATTAGGAGTGTTTAAACTATCTTCAAACAAGACATTGTACCTAAAGAGTGAATGATCTAAACCGCGGACAGATTTGGAACTTTCAGTCTCTAAGGAATCATTATCAAGTTCCAAAGATATGTCAAGCACACGATTAACCCTATGAGAAAAGCAAACATTAGAATCCTTACAACAACATAGGCTCACGGGTTCACTCCTTTTTTCTTGACCAACATTTTCAAATTCTTCACTCACTTGAGACTCATTAATCACATCACACATATTCTCAAGTAGTGGGAAAGTTGTACACACAAGTTGGTCAACACAATTTTCATAGGACGATGTACTTTCATTCAACACAGTAGCTTCAACACTAGGTGGACACAAATCGATCTTACTAGAAAAGTCGATTCGGTCATCTATATGATCAACTAGTGTATCCACTCGCACAATATTTACATTATCTACAAGTGGTAAGGAATCAATATACTCATACGTAGGTAAGCTACTACTCACACTCAATGTCTTATTAGTCACACGTTCATCATCCACATGTAACAAAGTGTAAGAGATAGCTATTTTACATTGACATTCATGAGTATGTTCGTATTTACCTTGGTGTGAAGGTCCTTCACAAGTTTGGGAAGAAACTTCCTTCGGGAAGATCTCACCTCAAGGTGTTTGGAACTTAGGTTTTGAATTTGTTGAGATAAGTGTGGATACCAATTGGCGTAGCCTTTCAACGTACCATTTCATGTCTTTAATATTATCGGTTATGCAGTCAAACATGGCATCAAGATTGGTGGTAGCCATGGTACCTAAAATAAAAGACAACAACGAACAACAAAACAAACAAACTTGTAGCTAAAAAATGCCTCACCACACTCTCACTCTCAATTTTTACCTCACACTTAGTTTCGCAAGTGTTGAAAGATGGCTTGTACTTCATGAATGATTGAGGGAGGATTCCACCTTGGTCCGGAATAGATTTTCGTTCGAGTTGACTCAAAGAAAATTTGCTTACGGACTTGAACCAACAAGATATAATGAATTCACAAAAGAGAAAAGCACACAAAGAACATTAACACGAACAAATGGACACAAAACTAATTTACAATCTAGTAGGAGTTTACTAGATTGTCAATTAGCATTCGGACCAATCAAACGAAACTATGGAACAATAAAAAGAAACTAAGAAAATATGAAATTTGAGCCAAAATTATTGCCTGAATAGTAATAATGATGATGTGGCAAAACATAATTGGTTGCGGTTTCAAATAATTTTTGTTGTCCAATCTCAAGTCTTGGTCAATTTACAATTTAGGAATTGGTGGAATTTATTTTAAGTAGGGAAATTAAAACAAGTCTTGGAGCCTTTTCAAATTCAAGTTTTCAAGACTTTGACTGTCTTGTACTTCTCCTTATAACATGGACCCTTATTTTATGGAAAGTTGTTGGAAAGTGGTTGAGATGTGATTGACTATTTGATGAGTGATGGTAAGTCTTTCAAGACTAACAAAGCTTCACCCCTTTTTCCTTCACCTTTATAGATCTAATGTTCAGTTTATATTAACAAGATATGAAGGTTGTGAAGAACTTCAAGAATAATATCAACAATCACCAAGAACAACCAACAACAATCTCCAAAAGTACCACAATTTTCACACGGCCAACTTCCAATTTTCACAATACAATATCTTCAACACTTGGCCAAGACAACTACAATTTCAAAAAAATGGTTCTTAGGCCACCAATGAACAACAATATCACGTGGAAAAGCTTAGAACAAAAACAAGATGAAGACCACAAGGACAAAACAGTCCACCACAACAATGTTTCAACAACAATTCGGCCAAGCCCTATGTTCACGAAAACAACACCAACAATGTAAGCTCAAACTTAGATTTAGACTCAAGAGTGTTAGAGATGAAGAAAACTAACACTAGAAACAAAAAAACAAGTAAAAATCTCGGCCAAGAAAACAATAACACAATTTCGGCCAAGAACACAAAATGGACAGATTTGCTTCTTTTTGATTTTTTAGTTTTCTAACACTTTTTTTTTTAATTTTTTATCAAGAAAGCCCAAGGTTGATCTTGTAGGACAATATCAAGCCATGATTTGATACCAAATGATACAATAAGCACAAGGGAAACACGAAACCAACACCAAATCAGTCCACAAGTTTGAAGAACCAAGGACCCCTTTGGTGACCACTCTTCGATTCACTACAACAACAATGAAAATAAAATAACAACAAGATATTGAAAGTGTAAATACAATAAAACAGAAACAATATGGCGATATGGACAACAATAACAAGATAGGAACAACACACGGTTTTACTAACAAGAGATAGAAACAGTTACAAGAACACAAACTACTACAAGATTAAAATAAAAGTAAAGAGATAGTTAGATAGACTTAATGAAGGTATAATCGTAAGAAACCAAGATCATATTCCACTCTTGGACCCTTAACACTACACACAACGTTCACCTATCTCTTACGAAGACACAAGGTCGGAATCCACCTCCCAAGCATCACGTTTCTGAGCCATGAGATCAACAAGAGTGATTCCACACTCTCTATGCCTAATTTCGGTTTTGGTGCCTCAAGGAGAGAGGACTTGTGTTTATTTGTGTTTCAAGTCTTACAACATCATGAATAATATAAGTCTAAAAGCCCTACAATGTTCTATTTATACTAGGTTACAAATAAAATACAAATATCCAAAATTCCCTTTTAAGAACTAGGCTCACTTCAAGTGTATTTAGGGGCTTCCTTGTTGTGTTCCAAGGATCCTCTTTACACTCCAAGTGTGAGATTAGGGTTGGTTTGGTGTGTTTTATGTCCTTTACTTGCACACTCCAAGCCCCGGGTTCATTATATTCTCACATGCGTCCATCTTCGTGGTCGTACTTGTATCATCTAGTATCAGAGCACAAGGGAAACATGAAACAAACACCAAATCAGTCCACAAGTTTGAAGAACCGACGACCCCTTTTGTGATCACTCTCGGATTCACTACAACAACAATGAAAATAAAATAACAATAAGATATTGAAGGTGTAAATACACCAAAAAAGCAACAATATGGTTAGATGGACAACAGTAGCAAGATAGGAACAACACACAGTTTTATTAACAAGAGATAGAAGCGGTTACAAGAACACAAACTACTACAAGATTACAATAAAAGTAAAAGGGATAGTTAGATAGACTTAATGAAGGTATAATCTAAAGAACCCAAGAGCATATTCCACTCTTGGACCCTTAACACTACACATAACGTTCACCTATCTCTTACGAAGACACAAGGTTGGAATCTACCTCCCAAGCATCATATTTCCAAGCCATGAGATCAACAAGAGTGATTTCACACTCTCTATACCTAATTTCGGTTTTGGTGCCTCAAGGAGAGAGGACTTGTGTTTCTTTGTGTTTCAAGACTTACAACATCATGAATAATATAAGTCTAAAATCCCTACAATGTTCTATTTATACTAGGTTACAAATAAAATACAAATATCCAAAATGCCCCTTTTAAGAACTAAGCACCCTTCAAGTGTATTTAGAGGCTTCCTTGTTGTATTCCAAGGCTTCTCTTTACACTCCAAGCGTGAGATTAGGGTTGGTTTGGTGTGTTTTAAGTCCTTCACTCACACACTCCAAGCCCCGGGTTCATTACATTCTCACATGCGTCCATTTTCGTGGTCGTACTTGTATCAGGTTGTTTGACTGATGGTTTGCCCGATAGACAATATGAACCCACGAAGACATAAAATAAGGAAATTGGCTCTAAAACCCAAAAGAACTGCCAGGTAATCGAACTGTCATCTCTAACAAGTCATAAATCACTTAGGGCATCTACAGAAAAGCTGTTAACAGAGAAAATAAGAAAACAATATAGAAAATGACTTGGAGGGTCATCACAATATCCACTACTAAAAGAACTTTTTCCCGCTAAATTAAAGCATTAGGATGTAACTGAAGCCTAAAAAAAGGTGAGGATACTGGGTCCACATCTCGCTTTCAATATCCCAAGCAACCTCAGTTTGTGTCTGCCTCAATTTTTTTTCTTCCAAAGCAGTTCCCATAGGTGTATACCTGCCAAGGTATGGTATTAAGTTAGACCAATATGCACTTACTTTACCAATGATACACATCTCCTTATCATAGCCAATTTCAGGGTGAAAAACTGATTCATTTAGTAGGTTAGGTTGTTTTGATCAACCCCAGCATCAACCTGTTATTCATATTATTTGATTAATTTGGGGAAATACATTAAGAATGCCATGACATTTATGGCTTAAGCTCTTGTTTATAATCTAGTCTCCAAAGATGGAGTTAGATTCTCAAGGGGTGAGAGGATTTGTGCCTCTAGTTTGACCTTCTGAGATGAGTTCCACTAGGACCAGGTCCCTGAGGAGTTTGAGTGGACCTTCTTGATAATCTTCAATTGGAGTAAAGGTCTGCAACTAAGATCTCAGATCACAATTATCTTTATCATTCCCAACTACCTCATTTAGTTCTTGACCATCATCTTCAGCAATTTTATCCCTTTGAAAAGGAATGAGTTGTTCAATATCAAAAACTTCATCATCACCTGGATTCATTAACTTTCTTGATTCATAAAAGACCACATGCACACTTTCTTTAACATATAGAGTTCTTTTGTTGAAAACTATGTATGCCTTTCTTGTTGAGGAATATCCTACAAATACTGCTTCTTAACTTTTGGAGTCAAACTTTCCTAGATCATTCTTCCCATCATTTAGAAAATTTTTTTTCACCCAAAAGGTTTGAAGTAGTAAAGCATAGGCTTTATATTAAACACAAACTTATGTAGGGTCTTGTTCAGGAGTAATCTAATCAAGCACATATTTGTCAAATAGAGAGTAGTATTTATATCTTTAGCCCAGAAGTTCTTTGGAAGCCCACTGTTAATCAACATGGTTTTGGCAATCTCTAAAAGGGTTCTATTCTTCTTTCTCTCAATAACTATGGGACACTCTCCTTGATTTCTTGCTTTTACCATGCCTAACCCCCACCCCTTTTTTTGTTTTGCTTACCCAACTTTTTTATCCCAATTTCTTGAAAGATTAAAGCTATTATTTCTTTGTTGGGTCCTTTCCTCTTCTATTCATTTCTTTTCAAAACTTATGCACATTAGGCATACACTAACTCTTTGTGGCACCAAACTTTCTTCCTTTAATCTTTCCACCGCCAACTTAGGCTTTTTGTCTCAAATTACATTCTCATGTTCAATAAGGGCATGGTTCAAAAGAGGGATTAAAAGAATGGTTCATGGCTTGAAATGTGTTTGCCAAAGAAAGGTCCAACGGCTTAAAATGGGTACGAGGAATCACACTTATGCAAGGGTAGGATTTTTAGGCTTAAAGTGGGTACCAAAATCACAAAGATGGCCTAAGATCATCTTTCCAACCAAATACAATCTAAATTAGCTTTGAAAGACTAGAGGGGAAAGTTATAGATAGAACAACTACACAAGAGATGAAGACAATCAACCTTACACACATGGCATGCGAGTACCATCAAGAGGGCTTAATCATTCTACCCGCTCGAGATAAAGATGGGGTATTAATTAATTTTCCAACATCAACTCTTAGAGTCATAAAAAGACAGAAAATATCATTACAAAGATGCTCATGTGCATGCCTTCGGATTTTGTAAAATTTTTCGGATGGAGGAGGGTGTTTTCCTTTGTCTCTGCACCACACATAATGTGCTAATTATGGCAACAACTCAAGCCGTAGTTTCACATTGTGAATCATAGGGAAAGCTAACTACCCATATGGTTACTCATACTTCACCAATGGATATGGATGTGATCCCAAATCATCAATGCTACAGGTACTCAGACTTTCCCTACGCCTACTGGTAGAAACCCAATCATGATGGCAAGACTCATCTAGTGTATTTCAAACTAAAATGGCCAACTAACAAGAAAAAAATAACTAGTTCATGCAAATGTGGAACCATTAGAGTGCTTGAATATTACAACTCAAATAAAAATAGAGGTAAGTATTATCCAAAAGAGCAAAGGAGTATGTAGAAATATCAATAATACAGGACCGAATGTCATAAATAAGGAAACACTTAAAACTAACAAGGTAGCAGTATCCTCATTGCATAATAATCAAGGGTAGAAGAGATAAGGGTTCTCCCTAAAACCGCATCAAGGACTGCAATCACTCGCAGACCCTGTATCATCACCATCCTCCTCATGATTTGACCACTCGGCTGGGGCCTCAACATCGTTGTCCACCTAAGAAGTAGGAAGACTGTTCAGGGCTTTAGAATCTTCCATAGACCCTTCACCCCTTCCCATATCTTGGTAAAAACTTATCTTTTTTCCTACTAGTGATTATCTTTTCACATGCACTCCGAAGATCCCGATGTGATGTCGCCAAAGAGGAGTAGGATTCCTCAATTTGATCAATAGTACCTTTTTTCTTTTTTTGGTTCTCTTTGTACTCATCATAATCGGCATGCGACATATACGAGTGATGGGTGGTGGAGGGATATCCCGACCCTTGAGGCAAGCTATCCACAAGCTCATTAATGGTTACAATATTAACTTTGATCTCTTTAAGAGGTACCATGGTGGTTGTCCCATGAGGATTAGGTTTGATACATGTTGTCTCTTCCAAGTTGATCTTTCTTTTGTTGATTTTTCCCGATGCGCCCTCTCCTTGAATCCTAAATGGGTAGATACAGTCTCTAGGATGCACCCATGTATCACTAGCATATTCTTCCACATTTTCTCTCTTGCAAAGCTTAGTAATCAGAGAATGGTAAATGAGATTCGTACCACCATGATTTTTGAAATGATCTATTTCATTGACCATAAGTTGACCAACATCAAAAGGGATTTCGTCTAGAATACAAGAAACCATCCGAGTACGTAATTCAGGGACTGCTTCCATATGGATGCAAGGAGACACCCAACTACAAATAATTTGTAACCATATTCGAGCCTCAAAAGTGAAGTCATTCATAGAGATGTTGCTTTTAGTCTTGGTCCACGAGACTGCCTTTTTGGGACATAGCCGTTGTTCCAACCAATTCCCGGATTTACACCCCTTCACCTTGAATTCACCCATGTCTACCTGCTTGAGCCCATAAACATCATTGATTTTCTTAGCCCCAACTTTCACCAGCTTCCCCCACATCTTTACAATCACATTGAGTGGGTATGAGAAAGATACTTCACTGATATTGGCGTAAAATTCATGGACCCATTGCTTATTTTCAAGGCATAGATATAGAGAAAAGAACCTCCACCCAGTGGATTTAAGCTTGTCGTTAAAAGTCGGTAGCTTCTCTGGTACATTCTTTTAACAAATTTATCTTTCCAACAGTAACTATGTCCTTAAAAGATCACTGTAGTAGTGATTGTGGCATTCAGTTGCCATGAATCTAATGTAATCAAACTTATCCATGAGGTTTTCCTGAAAACACTAAACACACATTATATCTTTCAATGTCAGTCGAATCATGCAAGCTGTGCTAGATTGATCATAAAAGTTCATTGGACTAAGTGCTTGGGGTTGATTGTCTAAAATTTTAGGAGTACAGGATTTTTGACCTGATAAGAACCTGCCCTCAGTTACCGTGATCGAGGAATAAAAGTTGCGTCCACGTTACCGTGGTTGCGATCTATGATCACAATCACAACGCCTGAGGATGGTTCCGTGTCATTTTTGCATGTTCAAATTTCTCCCAATTCTAGGATACCAACATGTTCTACAATATGGGTGCAAATGAAGGTCATGTGAACAATGCTACTGGTGTGTGTGAATGTGCCCTTCAAAAGTAAATGCCACTATTGGAAGTTCATTCGAGCAATTTATCAAACATAAGGTGTGCATATCATATTTATCTACTATACACACTATTGGGTACTTAGGGTTTCCCCACTTGTGTGCACACCTCAATCAAGCAACTAACACCACAACAATAATAAGTGTGACCATAAGTAAAGCATAACAATTAAAACTTTAGGCCCTTTTCTTAATCATGCACTCAATGGACTATTTCCAAAATAAAATCAAGGGTTCATGTCACCTACCATAGTTGTGATGCAAGAGGGATATGCGCGGAGGCTGATCTAGAGCTTACAACTTGGCCAATCAATGTAGCTTTCCCAGTGGCCAATAAAGAGAGTGAAATTGTAAAAAGAGAGTGTAAGGGAAATGAAGGAGACTAGGGGTTAAGTGACTGAAATGATCGTGACCGCCGTCAGGGTCCGCGACCATGGGCACCCGTGTAGCCACGATCACACATGTAACTGAGAGTAGTTTTTGCTCCCCTGTTTTCCCCTGTTTAGCATTTTACTCAATCATTCATCTTTCCGGAAGACTTCGTTATTCTGGACTGTAAGGTGGACTCTGAAGTTCCCATAATCTTGGGGCGCCCTTTCCTAGCAACAGGGAGTGTGCTTATTCATTTAAGAGCGAATGAGCTTTTATTCCGGATGAATGACGAAGTAGTCCGCTTTGATGTATGCAAATCAATGAAGCAACCCAAAGATATGAACGTGTTCTCGGTAGCTGATGTTTATTTTGATGATGAGAAAGAATTATCCGTAGAGGAGCAACTTATTGTTGACCCATTGGCGGCTGTGCTTATGAATATTGAGCGTGAGGATGCTGAAAATTATGAAGAAACTATTTGTGCTCTAACAGTAATAGGGTCGTATCCTTATGCTCCCAAGAAGCTGGACCTCGATCTAAAAAGTCGGCCTACACCACCAGCTAAACCATCCATTGAAGAGCCACCAATGTTAGAATTGAAGGAGCTACCCAGTCATCTAAAGTACGCATTCTTGGGAAGTGGAAACACCCTCCCGGTTATTGTGGCGGCTGACTTAGGTGAGCAGCAAGTTGCAGCTCTCATCGCTGTTCTAAGGAAATACATGAGAGCCATCGGTTGGACCATCGCTGATATTATTGGTATTTCTCCTGGGATATGTATGCACAAGATTCAGCTTGAAGAAAATTGCATACCCACTATTGAGCATCAAAGACGTTTGAATCCACCTATGCAAGAGGTGGTGAAGAAAGAAATTATTAAGTGGTTAGATGCAGGGGTAGTGTATCCAATCTCTGACAGTAAATGGGTGAGTCCGGTACAGTTTGTGCCCAAGAAAAGGGGTATGACGGTAGTTGCAAACGAAAGGAATGAGCTAATTCCACTCATACCTGTCACAGGGTGGAGAGTATGCATGGACTACCGGAAGCTGAATTCATGGACGCTTAAGGATCACTTCCCAATGCCATTCATGGACCAAATGCTTGATTGATTGGTAGGGAAAGGATGGTTTTGCTTCTTAGATAGTTATTCCGGCTATAATCAGATCTGTATTGCCCCCGAAGACCAAAAGAAGACAACGTTTACATGCCCATATGGTACGTTTGCCTTCAAACGTATGCTATTTAGGCTATGTAATGCACCCGCCACTTTTCAGCGTTGTATGATGTCCATTTTTTCTGATATGGTTGAATACACCTTGGAGGTATTCATGGATGATTTTTCAGTTGTGGGTGAGTCGTTTAAATCGTTCTTGGCGAACCTAAGTATGGCATTACAGAGATATGTTGAATTCAACTTGGTGCTAAACTGGGAGAAGTGCCACTTTATGGTTAAAGAAGGTATTGTTCTTGGGCATAAAATTTCCGAAAGAGGAATTGAGGTGGATCGAGCTAAAATTGAAGTCATCGAGAAACTACCACCTCCAATCTCTGTAAAGGGAGTTCGTAGTTTCCTCGGGCATGCAGGCTTTTATCGAAGGTTCATTAAAGACTTTTCCAAGATTGCTAGTCCGTTATGCAAGCTTTTGGAGAAGGATACAAAGTTCAACTTCGGTGAAGACTGCTTGAAGGCATTCGAATGCCTCAAAGGGAAGCTAATTGAAGCTCCTATCATTGTAGCACCTGATTGGTCCCTACCATTTGAAGTTATGTGTGATGCAAGCAGAGTAGCTTTAGGTTCTGTACTTGGCCAGAGAAGAGAAAAGTTATTTCATCCAATCTACTACGCGAGCAAGGTCTTGAACGAAACCCAGAAGAACTATACTGTCACGGAACAAGAGCTTCTAGCGGTTGTTTATGCTTTTGAAAAGTTCCATGCTTACTTGTTAGGAACTAAGGTGGTAGTTCATACAGACCACGCAGCTCTAAGATATTTAATGGAAAAGAAAGACGCAAAACCAAGGCTAATTCGATGGGTATTATTGCTGCAAGAATTTGATTTTGAGGCGAAAGATAGAAAAGGTTGCGAAAACTAAGTAGCTAATCATCTATCTAGACTTGAGAAAGAGCATATAGCGCAGCCTGATCTTGAGATTGATGATGCATTCCCCGATGAAGAGATCCTAGCCACGATGATGGAAGAGTTACCATGGTATGCATACTTTGCGAACTTCGTGGTAAGTAATGTGATGCCTGCGAATCTGTCTTTTCATCAAAAGAGAAAGTTCATGCATGATGTAAAACACTACTTTTTGGATGAGCCATATTTGTTTCGACGATGCGTGGATGGTGTTATCAGGTGATGCATATCTCATGTGGAAGTGCCGAGTATCTTGGAAGCAAGTCATGCTTCCCATGTTGGGGGACACCATGCAGGTGGTCGAACATCAAGGAAGGTATTACAAAGCGGCTATTATTGGCCTTCGATATTTAGAGATGCCTACTAATTTGTGAGAAGATGTGACCAATGTCAGAGACAAGGAACGATTTCGAAGCACCATGAGATGCCCATGTCAAAAATTCTTGAAGTAGAGCTGTTTGATGTGTGGGGTATTGATTTCATAGGCCCATTCGTAAATTCGTTAGGGATAAAATATATCCTAGTTGCGGTCGACTATGTATCCAAGTGGGTCGAAGCAGTAGCGCTGGCCGATAATGAAGGGAAACGTGTTGTAGCATTCTTGAAGAGAAATATCTTCTCTCATTTTGGGGTACCACGTACCATCATAAGCGATGGAGGATCACACTTTTGCAACAACCTATTCAAATCCGTGTTGGTGAAATATGGGGTCAAGCAACATAAGGTAGCCACGCCTTATCACCCACAAACTAGTGGACAAGTAGAGGTTTCTAATCGAGAGATCAAGCAGATCCTTGCTAATACTGTAAACGCTAATAGGAAGGATTGGTCTCGGAAGCTGGACGATGCACTATAGGCTTATAGGACTGCATTCAAAATGCCAATTGGCATGTCCCCGTACCAACTAATTTATGGGAAAGCTTGTCACTTTCCCATTGAGCTCGAGTATAAAGCATTATGGGCATTGAAGCGACTGAATTTGAATTGGGATGATGCCATGAATATGAGATTGGAGCAGCTGAATGAGATGGATGAATTCCGTCTACATGCGTATGAAAGATCAGACTTCTATAAGGAGCGGATGAAAAATATCATGATCAACGAATTGTTCAACGAAACTTTCAAAAGGGTGATATGGTACTTTTTTTCAATTCCAGACTGAAGATATTCCAAGGTAAGTTAAGGTCCAAATGGTCTGGTCCGTACAAAATTAGCCAAGTTTACTCGTCTGGAGTAGTTGAGCTAGAAGACAATAATGGTGTTGTCTTTAAGGTGAATGGCCAATGAGTAAAACCATATATCGGTCCTCTTGACTCGATAAAATGCATGACCACCATCTATCTCGATGAAATCTAAGTAATCGAGATAACTATGTCGTGCCGCGACAATAAATCAAGCGCTTGATGGGAGGCAACCCATCGTACTAATCATTTTTTTTTGTTGTTGAATAAGTGTAGGTGCAAGAGGTGTAAAGGAGGAGATTGGTTTCAAATTTTGATTTGGAAGTATTGTATATTGAAGGTGGTAAGTTGGGAATGAAGAAGCAAAAGGCTATGAGTTAGGCATTGCCTATGAAAATCTAGTCAACGAACAAGGCAAGGCCTATGCTATGGCCTAAGCTCTCTGAATCTAGAATGCCATGGCATAGGCGCCGCCTATGCCTAATAATGCCATAGCATAGGCGCCGCCTATGCAAAAGCCTTTTGTCTCTGAATCTAGAGTGCCATGGCATAGGCGCCGCCTATGCCTAACAATACCATAGCATAGGCGCCGCCTATGCTCAACTAGGCTTTGCAAAAGGCGCCGCCTATGCCAAGCATATGCAAAGAATTAGGCACCGCCTATGCTCACTTTTTGGTCTCCTAATCCGATTCCAAATGGGTCAAAACCCGACCCAAGCTTGCCCTATAAATAGAACCTTAGTCTTAGAACCAAAATGCATTGCAAATTCAACCTAAGCGCCGCCTACCTCTCCAAAATCTCTCAAAAATTTTCTTTTTGCTCTTTTAACTTTGCAAGAACATCTTCTAAGGCCATCAACCAAGTAAGTACTTCTTTTCTCTTCTTTTATATTCCGTAAGTATTACAATACTACGCCTATAATATGTTGTTAAATCTTGAAGTAGTGTTGGTGATTTGAATGTGGTTGATTTGTTGTGATACAACTAAGTGAGTGAAAGAATACGTATGGGTGTTCTAGACTTAGTTCCAACCTGAATTTGATTTTGATACACTGTCATACTTTTGCGGAATTGACATGGTTAAGATAATTGCATAATCTTGTAACTCGAAAGCTTGTATGTTTCGAATGACTTGTCCATCGAGATGAAAATCATGGTTAACTACACACATGAGATGTTGTGATTATTTCTAATCCATAAATTGATTCAATCTCTATGTAGTAGTCTTGCTCAAAAGGTACATCAATCCAAACATGAAAGTATTGCCAAGAGTTCATGAAATAGAATAAAAAAAGGATAGTTAAGATGCCAAGAAAAGTATGACTACACTGATTATATTGTTGGAACATAACACCTAAATGTATGGCGATGAAGTCTGAGTAATCGACATCGTTCACTTAATCAGTTTGTCACAACAAATTAAGTATGGGGTGGTGCCACTACTATTTGTTTGTCGATTGTATCTACCGAGATGAATCTAACATGACTATTATTTTAATCTCAGGTACAATGGCACCAAAAAGTCGACCCTAAAAAGAAAAAACATCTACCTCACAGAAAGGCCAAAAAAAAGGGGAAGAAAAGAGCAAGCTGAATCCTCCTCGCTGCAAATACCTCGACGCATGTACGGGATAAAATGGGTCCTAGAGGAGGAAGGAAAGGAGTGGTACAAGAACAATAAAGTAAAAAAATATGTTCATGTGGAGTTGATACAAAAGGAGAGCCTAGCAAAGAAAGAACCTCGCATTTTGGCTAAAATCATGGCGCTACATCTTGATTTCATTTTCCAAGATATGGGAGAATTCAATCTTGATCTAACACGAGAATTCTATGCCAATTGGTCCCCAAAGACTACCGGAAGTGAAGTGAAGATTCGGGGCCAAGTCTTGCAACTGAATGCAGAGTTCTTCAACTCTTTTTTAGGTCTTCCATCTGTGGATCCATCACTGCTCAAGGAGCTTTATCGCAGACCTCCATACAGGGCAATCAGAAAAACACTATGCGAAACAAGATCAATGTCACGGTGGAGTCGTCACAAGGATACCGGTCGGCACAATACCTTCCCGTATGCCTCCTTGAATAGAGAAGCTCGGATATGGTTGCGGATAGTCAATTATTACCTGATTCCATGGTCACAGTACACAAAGATCACACGTGATAGAGTGTGCTTGGTGTACGCTTTGATAACGAACATCCCCATCAACATTGGGGCGATTATTCGATCTTCAATGCGTAAGGCCAGGCTGCACTAGAGGTCCCACTTAAGCTTTGGCAATCTGTTGACTGCAATATTGAGGAAGGAGGACATCGAAGAGGAACCTGCAGATCATAAGCTTCCACAGAACCCGAAGAAGGTTGACCTCACAAAGGTTAAAGATGCTGAATCCATGCATGGCGTCAACCTAACCACTGCAGAAAGACATGCTCGCGACGAAAGCTTCTCCCGCCATTTATATGGCATGATGAAGTTTACCATGACGAGCGGGGGTTGTTTTCCAACTGCTACAGAGCTCCAACAGTTGGATTATGACTACCCAATGAATGAGCATGCGAGGGCGATGTGTGGAGTAGGTGTATATTTTGAGGAACCTCTTGATGACGACATGCCAACCGATGATGATCGATGAATGCCAGACTTCGACGTAGAGGAGAAATCTGATGACGAAGACTCTGATGATGAGTCCGATGCAGGGGGTATGACCCCAGACATAGAGGATGAGTCCGACTAATCAGGTTCTTCTTATTTATTTTCCACTGAGGGCAGTGTGTCCCGTCTAAGTGTGGGGTGCTAGTATTTGTATGCTATACTTCTTTGTCTGCGTTTGCATTTATTCTAGTTCTTGTTTGTTTTAATTAGTCGTAATTAGTTAGTTTAATTTTAAATTTTTTAGATTTTGCATGAAATTGTTCTGATAGACGGAAGGGTAGTATAACAAGAGTTTGTGCTAAATCATTACTATTGAGACATTTAGGCTCTACATGTGACTCACTGTGTGATAATTGTGTGGTTTAATTCATTCATCTATTGGGTCAAGAGTCTATACTGCTCCCAATAAAGTTGACCATGTGCCTTGTGTGTGTGAGGATATAGTATATTCTGTGTTGTGACTGATGCTAGAACTTGCCTGGTGTGTGTGTAAAGCGAAATAAAGAGTGTGAGTTTAGGAGATGATTTAGGCATTTCTTTGGCAGCCTGTGATTGTTTACCTTCTGTTTACCTACCCATGGACATTATCCTAGTCAACCCTTTTGAGCCTTTAAGCCATTTTCTTTGACAGCCTCATATGTAAGCCTAATCTATTTTTTTCAAGACCATAATTTGATCCAAATTCCTAGGTGCTTTAAATTGTGAAGTCATGTGACAAAATAAGAAGAAATTGGGTGAGAGTGATGCCTTAAAGTGAATTGGTACATGAATTTGTTTTGAAAAAGAGTGGCTATCATAGAGGTGGGTTATAAAAAAGAAAAGAAAAGAAAAGAAAAAGAAATAGAAAAACAAAAAGATAAATTGTGTTTATGATTAAATAAAAAGATAGTTATGCTTGAATGGAAAAATAGGTGAAAAGGGGTGATAGATGAAAAAAAAGTAGCAGGGTTGATTAAAAGAGAGTGTTAATGGCATAATATGATGTATTAAAGCGCTTAGGAACATAGTCACTATTTCTGGCCAAAATAGTCCTACCCGTCCCTTAGCCTACATTACAACCTGTAAAAGACCTATTTGATCCTAAGCTTAGCATTCTGCTATTAGTGGAGCATTACACTAAGGGTAAGCCTATGGTTATCAGTCGCAACATATGAATTCTTTGTGAGAGTGAGAGCAAGGATAATCTTATACCCATGTTATGAAAAATGAAATACTTGTGAGTAATTATGGGTGATATATTGTGAGACACACATGGTTGATGAGTTTTGGGTAGTTTTGTATGATTCTTTGTTCCTTAACTTTTGAATATGAATTAACCATCATCACGAGTCTATGTTGGAGGTTGAATTGTTTCTAGAAGTGATTAGAAAACTACTCTTTGTTAATAATTGTTGTGCCTGTCTTGATGAATATTTTGTGTTGTTACTGTGAAACCCTAAGTATATGTTTATATGAACATGATATTTTGTTCGAGGATGAACAAAGCTTTAAGTGTGGGGTGTTGATGTTAGGCGTATTTACACGCCTAAAGCCCCTTAATGTACCCATATTTTAGCTAAGTTTTGAGGACAAAATATATAATTCCTACACTTTTAGTCCTTTTTCCTGTAAGTGAGCTAACCAACGTGATTATCAAGATTTCAGGTATTTATGATGAAGATTTCAGCATTTTATGGACTGTTGGATGCCAAAGGAAACTTCATGTAAGAAGGAAGGCAGCTTCTGGAAACTTGTGGACTGAAAGTGATGCATGGAGAACTTATCCCGGGCAAAAACAGCATTTCTAAAGACTTGGGGGATTAGCAGTAACTTAGTAGGATTAGGACAAGTATGCAGTGACCCAGTAGGACTAGCACAAGGATAAAAACCCTATTTCAGTAGGACTAGGACAAGGATGTTATAAAAACCCTATGATGCTTAATTTTTCAGCATTCGCTCATTCACTTATTCATTCATTCGAAACTTTTTATTCCTCCCCATTCGTATTAATTCTTTCCGATTACATTACTACTCTTTCATCTGACTTTTAGTATTCTTTAATTTACAGATTCTGAAAGTTACTAACAAAGAAATACGACTCACTTGAGGCACGGATAGAGGAAGAAAAACGTCAAACCTTTTTGACACCAAAAATCATCCAAATCGTCAAGCTTGTTCTAGATTTTGGTATGATGATGATGTCTATTGTGATTTCCGTTGCACTCATGAGTAGCTAAACTTCTCTATTAGGGTTATGGAAGCCTTATGAGATACTATCTATTGCTATGAGTTTGTGAATTCTTGATACATATGCTGCTTATATCATTACTCTCTTCATCTTAATTGAATTCTTGTGGTTGCAAACATATAGAATACGCCAGTATAACATTAACTTGTTCGAAAGAAAAGTTACATGTCTGGAAAAGAGAGAATGAAAAGGAAATAGGGCTACCAACCCCTGTTTAAAAGTTAGTGCCGTAACTGGATTAACCTCTTGGAGAATTCATACTATTAGTATACGCTTTAAGCTCGAAAGAGTTAAAGTGATATAATCCTTGATGGTCGAAAGACACTAGGATTTACCATAGAATACGAATCTCTATAAGCGCATGCATGTCTGAATTCCGCATAACTCATAGCCAATAGATACGTAAAACTCATAAGGTGGACATAACCCTAACTTACAATTCTCATTGATTAAAATCTTACTAAACATTCCGTTTTTACTTTGCTATTTTTATAATTTTACTTCACACATAAAATCCCCCCTTTATCAGTAGAACTTTCACCAAAAGTCTACTAATCGTTGCATACTTAGTGACCGAGTATTCCCTGTGGGATTTGACACCCAACCCAGTTGGGTTCTATATTTGACGACGACCGCTTACACTCTTACGAGAGCTGTAGTTTGAGCGTTATCACCTGCCACCTAGCGCCTTAGTTATCATCGAGGCATGATGTCTTTCTTCTTTTAATCTCAAGACAGGTCCTCAAACCCCTTATCTTTCACTATCTCATTTTCAACATCCACCACAAATACTACTTGGAGCTTCGCAGTTTGCTTCCTTGACTTGCAAACTTGAATGATACCTCATCTCCTTGTAGCCAAAAATTTATTCCCCCAAATCTAGATCTATAATATCTCTCCCAGTGGCCAATAAAGGATGACCAAGAATGATAGGCACCTCTTGGTCCATCTCATAATCCAATACAATAAAATCCACTGAGAGAATGAATTTTCCACCTTCACGAGGACATCAAACAATATACCTACCGACCTTTTTATGGATCGGTCCACCGTCAAAAGTCTCATTGAGGTTGGTGTAGGAGTATCCAAACTAAGTTTCTTATAGATGACATACAACATTAGGATGATGCTTGCACCAAGGTCACAAAGAGTTTTTGCAAAATCATGAGTATCAATGGTGCAAGGGATAGTGAAGGCTCTGAGGTCATTTTTATTTTCCAAAACTTTACCATCCATGATAGCACTACACCCATGAGTAATTTCAATGGTATCACCCTTAATGAGCTTCTTCTTGGATATTAACTTCTTGATTAACTTAGCATATCTCAGAATCTCTTGAATCACCTCAAGTAGTTGGATATTTATGGAAAGATTGCTAAGTTTTGCCATAAATTTTCTCAAAATTTCACTCTATTCCTTTTTATGAAACAGTTGAATGAATGAAGGAGGAACATGGATGATTGTCTTTGCTTCTCCTTACGGTTTTTCAACTTCGACCAATTCCTCATCATTTTCATATAGCTCTTTCTCATTATTTTCCTTTCTTCTTTGAGGTGTCACCTCATTCGCCTTAGCCTTGGGCATATTTTCACTCACATCTCCTCTAAGTGTCTCTTCAAGTGCTTTCCCACTTCAAGTGACAATTTCTAGGACTTGTGCTTCATTCTTTGGGTTAACAATTATGTCACTCAGAAGTCCACCTCTAGCCCTTTAATTTAGTTGTGTGGAGATTTGCCTGACTTGGGTGTCCAATTATTTAATGGAGGCAGACTGAGACACCATTATTTGGAAGAGTACGGAGATATCACCCTTCAACTCATGGACCATTTTGTTTGTACCTTCAACTCTACTCAAGAGTAGTACCAAAACATCTTTGATCTTGAAATTTTTGGGGCCAATGACATTTGACGCCTTGGCCTTAGCCCTATCATGAGGAAGAATATAGCGGTCATAGTCATATTCCCTATATTTCCAATCTCTATCTCGGTCTTGATCCATCCAATATTGATTCCCACCTTGCCTTTGATAGGCAGAGCGGGAACCCCCTGAGTAGTTTTCTAAGTACCAAATTTATTCATCCAACTTCTTTGACTCATCATCGTCTTCATAAGGCTTTGATGTTACGACATTTACCACTTTTGTGGGTATCTCATAACATATTTCGTTAGAAGCTCATGCTGGGTCATCATCTTGGCCATGTTCTACTCCTTCCCATCTTCTTATTTTCTTTTCTCATTGGTCACCACAGAGGTAGTAGAAGGTGTTTTAGGAACATTGGCATCACAGATGTGCCACCCTCAATTTTTTTTGGATACTTCACCTATCAATAGGAAAGCTTCAAGATGATGCAATTTGACAATAGATCCACCCGCTGCATTATCCACAACCATTTGTTTAATGGGTCAAGATCTCTATAGAAAATCTCAAGGAGCATCTTATCCTAGACCTCATGATTTTTGAATTGGGCTAGTTTTCCATTAAACCTCTCCCATACTTCAAATAATGGTTCTCTATTCAATTGCCAAAAGTTTACAATCTCATCCCACTTTTGAAACATATTTTATGGTGGGAAGTATCTACCAAGTAACACCATGGTGATCTACTCCCAAGAGCTGATTGATCTGGGTGGAAGTAAGCAGAGCCATAAAACTGCCTCACCCATTAGTAAAAATGGGAAGAGTTGAAGCCAGATGGATTCTTGTGTAATAGATGCTATGTTAAGTGGCACACAAACTTCCACAAAGTTTTTCAAATGAACATTGGGGCCCGCATATGCTTGGCCCCCATATAATCCTTTCATTTGCAACATGTGAAGTATACTACTAGTCACATGAAACACACTATTTCCGTTGGTTGGTGGGATACAGATAACACTTGTTTTCCCTGCTTCATTCAATTGGCCCTCATCATCTAGTGGAGCATCAAAGGGGCCAAAATTACTTGCATTATCGCTCATCGCTCTGTTCATACTTTGATCACCTACAAAATAGTCAAAAACTTTAAATAAAGTTAATTACCCCACTCTGGGTATTCCCAAGTACGAATAGCACCACACAACCACGATGCCCTTTTGATAATGCTCAACTCACTCCCATAAATATGGGGTGAGACAGTCATTTTCAAGTAACCCAATGTAAATTGGGGTTGAATCTCAAGGAGTGAATGCTATAGACTTCCACCCTATAGGTACTCAAGTTACTATAAGGTTACCCAAAATATTAATGAAAACAACATGTATAAGTAAATGGGGGGGGGATTTGTCGAAAATTCTTCACACAAACTTTAACCAGTACAGAGTGAATGTTATCTTTAGTCTAAATTCAAGGTTTGGAGAAATCTTGGGATTATGTCTCCTTAGAGTTAATGTATGTGGGATAAGGTTGGTTTATCAAGGAATTTAGTTGTTACATAATGGATAGGCTAGGTTGAATATCATTGAGGTTAATCTTTCGATAAAACCACAACGATTTCACCTATTGGCTCTTTCGAGCACCTAATAAGTGTGGAGTTTATGTAACCACCAAAAACCTCATCCAAGCATCCCTATTTATAGGATGATGCTATTGTCATGATTTACACTTCCTAAACACTTATTTCTAAGATTGAAAAGGGTAGTAAACCATAGAATTATTTGTTCTCCATTGACTTATCCCCCAATAACCCTCTTTCGAGGATGTTCTGGGTTACCTAATATTCACCTAAGTCCCTCTTTTGAGGATGGCCAAGGGTTTCTAGGGCTTGGAGATTTCACCCATCAAACCCATTTAGAAATGTGGATTTTTCACCTATCAAATCCCAACTCATAGGCTCAAGCAATGGTGAAATCCATACTCAATAACTAAAATCCATATAAGGACAACTATACCCACACACAATTATACACTAATTCAACTAATCCCAAGACTAAATTACTTAGCTACTCATGAAGAAAGTAAATAGAGATATACTATGTGGGTCAACCAAAGCATTCATTCATCAATAAGAAACTAAGATATTTTAGTCTCTAAAGTTGATTACACACTTGTACAATTAGGGTTTCAAGCTTAGAATTCAAAACTATATTATGAGACAAGTAATACCCAAATAAGAAAGGGTTTTTGCTTATATATAATTTGGGATTCGTCCATAACATTTTACAATTTTTCCCTTGGGCCAGTTCTCGTTGATCCACGATCGCATGTATTGGACTGCGACCATGCCTATGTGACCGAAGTTAGATTCTATCACCACATTGCTCTGACCATCCTTACCGAATGCGACCGCAGTTAGAGGACCGCAGTTACAGTGATTGGGGCTGATGCAATCCAAGTCTTCAACTGCACTCTTCTATGATTCCTCTTAATCATTTTTAGCTCCAATCCACATCTTTTGACCTCCTTAGATTTTTTACCTGCATCGAGTGGATATTAGTGCATCTAACCATAGGTTTGTCTCATTTATGAATTCAAAACAAGGTATTGTGCATGAATAATGAGTATGAATGAGTGGTATAAACACCACTCATCTCTAACCAACAAAGTTCTATAGCTTACTATGATTGTTCGTAGTTCCTTAACCCTAGTTTTCCCCCATTATTATTCAAGAACCTTTAATTTACCATATTGTTTTCTTTAATTTTAGTTTATAACTCTCAAACATTTTTGGTTACTTTAGCACTTGATTAGTTTAGATGGTTCAACTAGACTTGGATAGTTGTTTAACACAAGTTCATATGGGATCGATAATTGTCTAGTAAAAGGACATTATACAAGTTGATGGACTAGTACTTACGTGTGGGACATGATGCAACAAGTTTTTGGTGTTGTATCAAGGGACTTGTGAATTTGCAATCATCATAGTTTTAGTTTTGCTTTTTGATTTTTAAGTGATAATTACTTAGTCATAGTTTCTGAATTTAAAGGCATGGGTTACAAAAGCTAGAAAGCTAGCAAGGGATAGGGAGTTGGTTGAAATAGACCCCAAACCTGAGCAACTATTATACCAGCAAAGGCGAGAAGCAGTAGTTCTCTATAGAATCCCTCAAATTTGTGAAAAAGAAGCTATTTCTGCACTCATAACTAAAGATCCACTAGCCTATAAAAAAATTTCATGAAGTGGTAATCCCACTTACGACTAATGTTACCTCTGCCATTCTAAGATCCACTACAGGAGTTAGGTTTGAGTTGAAACAAAATATGGTACAGGTTTTGCATAGTAGCAAAAGTTCATCGGCTTGTCATATGAGGAACCATAGGTTCACTTGCTAAATTGTTTGGAGATCAATTCCACATTCATTCACTAATTATGTAACACTGACACTCTTAAGTCACTTTTTGGGGAAGAAAAGAAGTGGTTGAATGCTGAGCCAAAAAGTTCCATCACTACATAGTATGAGTTGGCCTGAAAATTCCTAACCCATTTCTTCCCATCTAAAAAAACTGCAAGATTACACAGTGAAATTTTGAGCTTTAAGTAAAAGTCGGATGAGAACCTTTATCATGCTTAGGAGAGGTTCAAATCTCTTATTTGGGACTTTCCACATCACCACTAGTCCAATGAGGTATTGGCTCACATCTTTGTTCAATCACTTGACCATAATTAAATAACTTTGTTAGATTCATCTATAGGTGGTCAAGCATTGGAGAAAACATATATTGAGCTTTATACATTGTTGAACTATATTGCTCAAGGAAATACTGACTGTCATGGTGATATGTCCAGAAGCTTAGGGATAAAGGTTGCAGGTATGATTGAAGTTGATATTATCACAACCTTAGCCACCTAATTGTCATCTATACAAAATTAATTAATGACTTAATTTAGCAAATTAGGTATGAACCAATCTCTGGATCAGGTGCATGTAGTGTAGTAGACCTCAAGTTGTTGTGAGATTGGCCACTCTGCATATTTTTGTGGTGCAAGTCTTGAATCCACAAACTTGTGGGTAATGTACAGAATGCCTACAACCAAAAGGGGCTAACTTAGCCCAATTATGCATGGGGCAATAATTAAAACCAGTAGTTCCAGTAGCAGCATAATACACAGGCCAGTAAAACCAAAGTATCTTTGAAAATATCCTGTCCAAACAAGAAAAAATAGTTTTTAGGATAAAAAAAATAGCAAGTGGCTCAAAAGTAGCTATTGCAACAGTTAGGGCAACTAGCCCAAGCATAAAATACCATGCCTCAAGGTGGTTTTTCAAGTGATAATGAACCTCCAAAGAAAGTTATGAAAATCACTTTGAGGAGTGGTAAAGAGCTTAATGATAAGCCTCCAAAGAACAATAAGGAGGAAAACATAGAGTTAGTTCCAAAATAGGTTGCAAGAAAATATGCTAAAAATTTGGGGAAATCTAAGTACCCAAAAACTAAGGTTGTTGAGAAAGTGCAGAAAAGACCACCACCACCATTTCAATAGTGGTTCAAAAAGTCCAAAAGGGATGCTTGTTTCAAGAAGTTCTTTGACACATTCAAAGAACATCACATTAATTTTCCATTGTTAAATGTTTTACAGGGAATGCCTAAGTATGCAAAGTACTTGAAAGATGTGGTGACTAACAATATTAAGCTACAGGACATTAAGACAGTAACACTCACTAAGAAGTGTAGCTCTGCGGTAATGGAGAAGATGTCTATGAAGATTAAGGATACAAGGAGTTTCACCCTCCCTATACAAATATGCAACAATGGTGTGTTCCTTGCCTTCAGTGATTTAGGGGAAAGTATAAATTTGATACCCCTATAAGTGTTTAACACTCTTGGGTTAGGAAAATTGAGACTACGCTCTGTAGTGCTTTAGATAGTAGACAGAACCTAAGTCCATCCCGACAGGATTATTGAGGACGTGCTCATAGAGGTTGGTAAATTTATTATCCCTACTGGCTTTATTGTTTTGGATTATAATAAAGATGATAAGGCACCAATTATTTTAGGAAGTCCATTCTCAGTAATGAGAGGAGCATTAATAGATGTGAGAGAGGGAATTCTCAAGATTAGATTGGATGATGAAGATGTGGTCTTCAAAATTTACAAACCACTTAATACACCTTCACACTACAAAGATTTGTGTATGATTGTCATGATGCAAGAGTAAGAGAGTGGGGTAGTTGAGTATGAATCACCAAAGACCTCTTTAAACTATCTCATTGAGTTGCCCAAGCCACTACTTAAGCCCAAAGAGATGATGATTGATGGTACTGAAAAGGTTGTTGGGAATGATATTTTCCTTGACAATGAACACTCAAGAGGTAAAAAATAAGTGATAAGATAGCCTCTAAGTAGGATGAAAAAATAAATAAAAATAGCTAAGATATAGTAACGTAGGTCGTGCCACGACACTAAATCAGGTGCTGCTTGGGAGGAAACTCAAGTTAAGGTAGGTATTTTATATTTAGTACTTTATTTCTTACTTCACGTAGTTTTTCTTTTTTTGAGTCACAGGTTTATGAAAAGCTTGAGCATGAGAGACCTAAGCTGAGGAGCATGGCAAAGACAGAGTTTGGGGTCCTCGAACCTTCTAGATGTTTAAAGATGCTACTAGATAATCCTAGAGGCCTCAGGTAGTATTTATATCCTTATCTTTGACTTTACTTTTGGGACAAATTGAGTTTTTAAGTTTGGGGTGGGGAATTCCCATGGTTTTGGGTGAAGTGATGCTATAAGGTCTTAATTTTTTATTATTTTTCTAGTTTTTGAGTAAATTTGAAATATTACAAAAAGATTTTGTTTTTTAATTTTAGTTTATTTAGGTCAATTAAAGTAGGTGTATACTTCACCCGCCCCTTGGTTGTTCTTTTTGGTTCTTTTCCATGGAGGTGCCCCTTAAATCCAGTACCCTTTTTCTTTTTAGGAGTAAATTTTAAAATTTGTGTGTTAGGTAAGTGAGATGTTCTTATTGGTTCTATGTATGATTGCATGATGAAACTAGTTTTGTATATGAATCATGTTGATGTGTTGAATAACTATATTTGAGATACCTATGCTCGTGAATATGACTTTTAAATGTTGTTGGCTTTGCATTGAATTCGTGTGATTGCTTGGTTTAGAGTCTATAATGTGCCTACATGAATTAAGCATGAGCCATGTGTGATGTGAGATTGTTATGTATTCCTTGTTGCATTTAATGTCTAAAACTTTCTTGGTGTGTGTGAAAAACAAAATAAAGAGTAAGGGTTTAGAAGATCATATAAACATCTATTTGATAACCATGTTTCATACCCTCTTTTATCTACCCTTGTGCATAATCCTAGTTAACCCTGTTGATCCTTTTTCCTATTCTTTGATAACCTCATATGTAGCCTCCCTATATTTGGTTGGACCTTAATTTTAGCCAAATCTCCTAAGAACTTATGTTAAAGATAAATGAGGTTAAGAAGTAAGAAAAAAAAGAAGGTAAAAGGTGAAAGTGAAGCCCCAAGATATTAGCCATTGGTGTTTCAATAGTGATAAATTCTGATCGGGAGTTGAGAAATAAAAATAAAGAAAAGTGTGTAAAAATCTAAGTATGTGTGATAGAGCAAACTCCGAATGAGATTAACAAGATGGGGAAAAACTAGAGATATATGTAGGTGGATGTGGTTGAAATTTGTTGTTAACAGAGAGGTCTTAATGTATAATGTAATGTATTAAAGCGCTTAGGATAGATGGTTACTATTACTGGACAAAATAGTTCCTACCTATTCCTTAGCCTACATTATAACCCTTAAACTCCTATGTGATCTTAATCTTCAATATTTTGATAATAGTGGTGTACTACACTAAGGGAAAGACTATGGGTCATTTTATGTAACCTGTAAATTCCTTGTGAGAGTGAGCGTAATTTGATTTTTGTACCCATTCTTGTGGTAATTGCATCTCTGTATGTGAATATAGGTGATGTTACAACTTTTGACGGAACATTTTGCATCTTTTTCTCGAGAAAATTATGTGTTTTCAAGAAACTAAAGTTGTATTTAATGGTGTATTTGAGTGAGTTCAGATTAAAGAGTTAGCTAAAGCAGAAAATTGAGGAAAATAGCAGAAAAAGGTCACTGACAGCCTAAATGGTGGACTGTCAGTCATGGGAAGGACCACTGGGAGGACTGTCAGAGATAAACAGAAGGTTCTAGGTGGATTCCCCATGCGATGGTCCAAGTGGCAGACCGTCAAGCTTGTGGTGGACCGCCAACTTGGCCGTTAAGTTTAAATAGAATGCAGGACTTCAGATGACTTATGGACAGACTGTGCGACAGACCGTTGTGACATCGACGGTTCTCCAAGGTAGCCATCAAGATTCAACAGAACTTGACATCCTGGGGATATCAATAACGTTCCGTGTGATGGACTATCGGACTCCCGACGGGTCATCAGTTGAACCATCAACTTAGATGCGGCATTTTCTGAGTTTAAATTTTAAATCTCCTAAACCTAGGAGCATATAAATATCTAGTTAGGGTTTTATTGAGGAATATTCTGAATCTTAGATATTGCTACCTTAGTTTTCTATCTTTGAAACTCTCTGTAACATAGAAATTTATAAATCAAGATGAACTTGGGGATCTAATCATTCCATTGCTATTGAAGATTCAAGGACTAATTCTTATAACTTTTGTAAGAGAATTCTAAATTTATTTATGAATAATACAAGGATTCTTTCTCTTTCTTCTATGGAGATGAGTGGCTAAGCTCCCATAACTAGGGTTATGGGAGACTTGATGTGAACAACTGATATGGGTTGCGATTCCAATTGAGTTTATGTAGGTAATTGATATTGCATAAACCCTTCTTCACTTTAATGACTTTTCTTGGTTGCAAACTTGGAAGGTGAGACCAATAACATCACTTGTTCAAATAGAAAGGTGCTTGTTGGGAAAATAAAGGGTTTACATAGAATCTACAGGCCTAAACCTTTATATTAATGGAAAATTCCTTAGCAGTATTGACCTACTATAATACCTGTGCTTTTTCTTAGCTTGAAAATTATCTCAAGGATGTTAGAACTTGCTTTGAAATAATAATTCATTCTGATACACATGGTATTTCCATAATTTTCACTTCCTATAACATGGGAAATTGAATAAGATTTCCATCGATATATAATTCTTCCTAATCCTACACCTGGGCGAAGAGTTAGGTCCTTTTTAGTGAGACAGTGTTTGATCTGAGCCTTCAGCGCATCACGGAGATAGCTCAAATGATAGTTGTCAAATTCCAGTGTTGCTCCGCGATACTAGCGCATTTTGCCAAACTTCCAGGTCCTAGAAAAGGTGGCAACACGATAGCTCTACGTCGCGCCACCATGTAATTTCCCAATTGTCAATTTCCAGTGACACAGTGCGATAACGCCACGTTGCACCAAGGTCCCAACTCAGGAAATTTTACTGAAAATTTAATGACATGTCTAAGGTTAAAAGGGTCAACTTCCTACTCCTATATAATCCCTTTAACACGTGATTCAGCCATTTTTCACCCAAAACATATTTGTTTCTCTCAAGTTTATCTCAAGAACAAGATAAGGTTTCTATTGGGGATTCAAATTCAGGAAAGTTTCACCGTCAATCTTCACGAAATCACGATCTAAGGTATGCATAGTGTTCATTCATGGACTCCTTTCGTCCATGAAGTCCCAGAATCCTTTTTAATTACAAGTTATGGATTTTCTTCATGTTTTCATATTTTGTATGTTCTCTTTCATGTTGATAAATGAGGAATTAATTTCTATTCCATGATTTGATGATAAATTCCATGTGGTTTGATTAGTATAGATAAAGATTCATGAAATCTCATGACTAAAACCTTGTATGATGGAATTGGAATTGAAGCATGATGTTTAATTATTATATAATGTGATTTACATGTACTATGCCTACAATATATTTGATTAAATGCCTAGATGAAGGAAAATTGTCTAACTAGCATGATATCATGAAATCCACATGTATGTACAAGTTTATGCCTATTACATGTTTGATGAAAGGCTCCTATAAATGTAGTATGTATTATGATGTTAGTCAAGTCTTCAAGTAAATCATGCTATGTTAGTTTCCTTCCATCGAGTCCTGGGGGTACTTGTACCCGAAATATTAGCTGTGTTCCTAGAGACATGTCATGTTTTCCTGATACTCTCAGTCAAGCTATGAACTCTTAGACTTCAGATAGTCTTATCACTCAGGAAAAATCTCCATGATCTCATGACTTAGTCAGTTGTCAGATATCAGTAGTATTCCATCAGCCACGGAAATTCAGTAACTCAGTCCATGCTCAGTTCAGTTCAGTAAATCATGTTCAGTGTCCATTCAGATGGGAGTAGGAATTAGCACCGAGTGAACCCAAGGATGGTAACTCACCTGTTATACGAGGGTGTGATTCTTAGAAGCAATCCTTGCATTCCAGAACTATGTAGCCAGTATAAGTTGAGACATCATAGTCTGTTATATAAGGGTATATGAGGTGGCTTAACCTGTTATATGAGGGTTCCTACCATTCTGGCTAGATTTACCTGTTATATGAGGGTTACTCACATGTTGTCCTTACCAGTGGCGCGGTATTGATACCCTTCTACTCAGGGCATAGATTGGACCCCAGTTCAGCTATTATAGCACTTTTGGGGTATGTCAGTTAGATAGTACTTCCCACAATTTCATGTTACAGAATTAGGACTGTCAGATACAGTCAATCATTCTTAGTAATAGAACTCAGATAGATCTTCAGATTTTAGGACTGTCAAATACAATCAACTCAGTTACAGTACGAAACTCAGATAGTATCATCAGATTTAGGACTATCAACTATAGTCAGCCATGTTATTAGTTATACTCAGATACATTCATTCATTTTATTAGTCATGTCATTTTATCAGTATTCAGATTCAGTAATCATGATATCACGTTGTCAGTTACAGTTACGTAATTATGTATGCATTCTTACGTTCATGTTAGATAGTCAGTTAGCATTAGCATGCATGTGAACCCTTGCATTTAGCCTACCTCACATGTATACTCGGTATATATGTACTGACGCATTCACGCTATGGGCTTTCTTTTTATATTACACCATAGGTTCAGAGACACGAGTTCCAGATCAGCAGTAGATTCCAGTTTTAGTAGTCAGAGTAGAAATGAGTCCTCATCCTTCGAGGACATAATGATTTTCTATTATATCATTGATTAGCTTATTAGTTGGAGTTATTTGGGGACATGTCCCATCAACTCCTTATTCAGATTGTTCAGATAGTAGAGGCTTTCAGACTAGATGCAGACTAGATACAGACTATCATATTCAGACTTCAGTTTTTTCAGTTCGTTTTGGGTATTCTATTACCCCACACAGATGTTATATTATTTAGTTATATTCAGTATTGAACCTTATGGCCTTTCAGTGCATGTTTCCGCATTATTAACTTATCTTATGCAGTATACAGGTACAAATATCAGTCATGGGTTAGCTTGTGGTCCCTCGGGGTCATGAGCACCGTGGAGCATTCTGGTTTAGCAAATCGGGTCGTTACACCTACATGAGAAAATGGTTGAATAATAAATAAATTCTTTAAGTTTGAAAGAATTAAAGGATAAATGATCCATTATGGTTGAAAAACTATTAGGTAAATAATAGAATTCAGCTACTCTTGCAATTGAAGTTATTGATTGGAACTCAAGAGTGATTTACAACCCTAACTATTTAAGCATCTTGGTAACCATGAATCTAGTTTGTTTAATACCATTGAATTACGATTGTAGAAAAAAATATTATTAGTTGGAATAACTCTGTTACAATTATTTAGAATACAATTCATAAACTAAAACCCTTTTTATTCAGGAACCTTTGATCAATAGTCTGATAACAATCACAATACTTAGTGAACACAGTATTCACTATGGGATTCGACACCCAACCTAGTTGAGTTCTATATTTGACAACGATCTCTTTCTCTCTCTTAAGAGAGATGTAATTTAGGCGTATCAAATTTTAGCGCCGTTGCTGTGGAATACAGTTGTCAATTAAGTTTGTGTTTGTTAATTGACCTTTGGTCAAGTTTCCCAAATTTTACTTTTGTTTGTTGTTTTTGTTCTGTGCATGGTAGTTATTATTCATTCCAAGTACATGTAGATCGGGTTCACCATTATTACTAATACATCCAGAACCACAGTTAATTGGCAGAATGGCAGATCCCCAATACACTGAAAGACTAGCCGCTCTAGCTAGAGCTCAACTTAATCAGGAGAATGACGACCAACCGACACATCATCCTAATCCTGATGATAATGATTTGGGGGATGATGATTTGTTAGATCCTGTTAACCCAGGGTGTGCAGAGAATGTGGTTGCACCAGTGAATCAGAATGTAAATAGGAATCATCCCTTTAGGGCAAGGCAGGATCGACAACCGATATAGTTTAATATGAATAATAATGAATATGTAATGGATGGAACAGGTGCAACTGGAGTTATTATTCATCTACCTCTATCACCTGGAGCTAAATTCAATATTACCGGTATGATGATTCAACTCCTTCATCTTAAGGAGTTGTTCAGTGGTCTTCCTGGGGATGATACTTACATGCATTTGGTGAACTTTGTCACCATTTGTAAATCTTTTGATAACTTGGGAGTGGGACTAAATGCTATCCGACTATGCTTATTTTCATTGTCTCTGTCTAGAGAGGTGACACTATAGATCAATGGACTAACTCCCGACTCTATAACCAACTGGAGGCAGTTGAAAGAGGCTTTCCTAGAAAGGTTCTTTCCAACATCAAAGAGGGTACCATTGCGGAATAAGATCAGTAACTTACGATAACTTCCCACTGAAGCTCTTCATGAGACCTGGGATAGGTTTAAAAAGAAGTTGATACAGTGCCCGAATCATAATATGATGGATATTCATTTGATGGAGACTTTTTATAGGGATATAAACTCTATTACTAAGCTAGTTATGGATAATGCTGTAGGAGGGTTGTCTGTTGATCTCACTTTTTTGGAGGCTTTAGAGATGCTTGATCAGATAAGCAAACAAAGTAGATCTTGGCACACCAGGGATTCGATGTAATCAAGACCTACTGCGTTCGGTGGTATCACTGTAGAGAAATGTAAGAAGGATGAAAAATGTGACCAGGACATAGCACACTTAAAGACAAAAATGGATCTGCTGACTAAGCATTTATTGTTTGGAAAAATAGAGAAGGTGAAAGATGTTGCATCTCAAGGTAGAGATGAATCTAATTCAGAAGAAGAGGCAAACTATCTAAATAATCAGGGAGTTTCTGAGGCAATATCCAAGGAAATCAAGGTTGGAACTATTACGACAAGGCATGTTTCAAGGATAGGGATCAAGGAAACTAGAAGAGCAAGAATAATAAGAGTGGACTATATGTTCCTCCTGGAAACAGAGATAATACTGCAACTAACAATGGCAAGATATCCATGGAGGACATGATGGAGAAATTATTAAAGGGAGTTGAGGCCACCAACTCCGGGGTGACTACTATGAAGAGTGATTTATCTTCCACGAGTCAGTTGGTAAACTCACACTTTACTTCTATCAAATAGTTGGAGAAACAAATGAGCCAACTCTAACTGACATTGAATTAGAGGAAGAGCAGAAATTTGCCAAGAAATACAGTACAGAATTATCGAAATGATGGCTCTTGTATGACAATTACCAGACGAAGTGGTAAGGTATTACCAGGCCATTCTGTGGGAAAAACTATTAATAAAGAGATGATCAAAGAAGATGTTAAGCTTAAAAAAGGTAATCTAGTGGAATCTGAGTAGATGGATAGTATTGATATCCCTTCTAATCATCAGTAGGTTGATGAGTTAGGAAAAGAGAAAGACAAGGAAAACAAAACAGTAGTGACTACTCTCCCAAAACCACCGCCTTTTTTTCTCACAGATTGAAGAAAAAAGGAAGATGATACAAAGTTTAGTAAATTCATGGTAATATTAAAGCAACTGACAGTGAATATATCTTTGGTGGAGGCACTCAAACAGATGCTAGGATATGCTAAATTTATGAAAGATCTTGTGATGAAGAAGAAAGTAGTAAGCTATGAACCGATGGATAATCTCCATCATTGTAGTGCTATTTCTACAAGGTCCTTGGTGCAGAAGAAGGCATACCCAGTAGCATTCACCATCCCTTGTACAATTGGGTCTCTGGATTTTGCTAAAGCCTTATGTGATCTATGAGCGAGCATAAATCTGATGCCGCTAGCTATTTATAAGAAGTTGGGGTTGGAAGATCCCACACCCACAAACATGCAACTTGTGATAGTGGATGGGTTGGTAAAACGACCAGTTGGTATCCTGTATGATGTGCTAGTGAAGGTGGCTAGCTTCATATTTCCTACAAATTTTGTTATTCTAGATTACGAGGTGGACTTTGAGGTGCCAATAATCTTGGGTCGACCTTTCCTCACAATTGGAAGTATGCTTATTGATTTATGAGCTAATGAGCTCTTATTCAGGCTGAATGGTGTAGAGAAATTTGATGTGTGCCAATCTAAGAAGCAGTATAAAGAGATGAGTGTGTTCACTATCGTGGATGTTTATTATGAGGATTAGCAGGAAGTACCAATAGAGGAGAAATTTGTTGTTGAGCCCTTAGCTGCAGTTCTAATGAATTTTGATAGTGAGGGCATAGAAGAATATGAGGAGACTATTTGTGCTTTTATGGGAATGGGATCATATTCTTATGCTCCCAAGAAGCTTGATCTGGATCATAAAAATTGGCTAACACTACAAGCTAAGCCATCTATTCTGGAGCCACCGATGTTGGAGTTAAAATAATTGCCAGGTCATCTCCAATATATGTTTCTAGGTAGTGGAAACACTTTACCTGTCATCATTGCAACTGATTTAGCTGAGCAGCAGGTGAAGGCACTTATTTCTGTGCTTTGGAGTTACAAAAGGGCGATAGAATGGACTATTGCTGATATTATTAGCATCTCTCCAGGTATTTGCACTCATAAAATTCAATTGGAAGAGGACTTCACACCAATAATTGATCATCAATGCCATCTTAACCTGCCTATGCAAGAGGTCATTAAGAAGGAAATCATCAAATGGTTTGATGCAAGAGTTGTATACCTCATTTCGGATAATAAGTGGGTGAGTCCTGTACAATATGTACCCAAGGAAGGGGGCATGAAAGTTGTAGTGAACGAGAAGAATGAGTTGATACCACTCAAACCTGTCACTGGGTGGAGAGTTTGCATAGATTACCGAAAACTCAACTCATGGACATTGAAGTACCACTTCCCAATGCCTTTCATGGATCAGATGGTTGATCGGTTGGTGGGAAGAGGTTGGTATTATTTCTTGGATGGTTATTCTGGTTATTATATGATTTCTATAGCCCCGAAGGATCAGGAGAAAATGACATTCACCTTCCCATATAGTACTTTTGCGTTCAAGCGGATGCCGTTTGGACTGTGTAGTTCACTCTCTACCTCTTAACGCTGCATGATGTCTATTTTCTCAGATATGGTTGAAGAAACCTTGGAGGTGTTTATGGATGATTTTTTTATAGTAGGAGATTCATTTGAGCTGTGTTTAGTGAATCTGAGTAGGGCCTTGCAGCGGTGTGAGGAGTTCAATCTTGTACTTAATTAGGAGAAATGCCACTTCATGGTGAAGGAGGGCATTGTTCTAGGGCATAAAATTTCTGCAAAAGGAATTGAGGTCGATCGAGCTATGTTCGAGGTTATTAATAAGCTTCCACCTCCCATTTCAGTAAATGGGGTGTATAGTTTTCTTGGTCACATAGGAGTTTATCGGAGGTTTATAAAAGACTTCTCAAAAATTGCAAATCGACTTTGCAAACTTTTGGAGAAGGAAGTTAATTTCAACTTTGATGATGATTTCTTGAAGGCATTTGAATGCCTCAAAGGAAAGCTAGTTGATGTACCTATTATTGTTGCATCAGATTGGTTAGAGCCATTTGAGATTATGTGTGATGCAAACAGTGTTGCACTTGGAGCTGTACTTGGGTAGAAGAAGGATAAGCTATTTCATCCAATTTACTATGGAAGAAAATTACTGAATGGGGCCCAAAAAAACTATATTACCACTGAATAGGAACTTCTTGCAGTAGTTTATGCTTTTGAAAAGTTTCGGGCTTATTTGCTAGGAACCAAGCTGGTGGTCCACACTGACCACGCAGCCTTGAGATATTTGATGGAAAAAAAGAATGCAAAACCAAGGTTGATTAGATGGGTCTTGCTTCTTCAAGAATTTGAATTCGAAGTCAAAGATAGGAAGGGTTGTGAAAACCAAGTTGCAGACCATCTGTCTAGGTTGGAAGAGAAGCAAGTAGTTGGAGATGAATTTGAAATCAATGATGCATTTTTGAACGAGGAAATCTTGGCTGCTGTTATGGAGAAAATACCTTGGTACGCTAATTTCACAAACTATATGGTGAGCAAGGTGATTCTGGAGAATCTTTCTTTTCATCAAAGAAATAAGTTTCTCCATGATGTGACACATTACTTCTGGGATGAGCCATATTTGTTTTGACGCTGTGCTGACAATATCATAAGGAGATGTTTTCTAAAAGTAGATACATTGAGTATCTTGGAAAAATATCATGCTTCCCTGGTTGGAGGTTACCATGCCAGTGATTGTACTGCTAGAAAGGTGCTACAAAGTGATTACTATTGGCCAACTTTGTTCAAAGATGCTTATGAGTTAGTGAGAAGATGTGACCATTGTCAGAGGTAGGGGTCAATCTCCAAGCACCATGAAATGCCTTTGACAAAAATGGTAGAGGTAGAATTATTGATATTTGGGGCATCGACTTCATGAGGCCTTTTGTGAGCTCATATGGGATGAAATACATTCTAGTTGTTGTTGACTATGTCTCAAAATGGGTTGAAGCCATTGCTTTGTCTTACAACAAAGGGAAGAAAGTAGTTGTGTTCCTTAAAAAGAACATTTTCTATCAATTTAGGGTGCCACACACCATTATAAGCGACGATGAATCTCACTTTTGCAATCGTGTGTTTCAGGCTGCCTTAGCATAGTATGGTGTTAAGAAACATAAGGTAGCGACCCCATGCCACCCATAAACTATTGGTCAAGTGGAGATTTTGAATAGAGAGATCAAAGCCATACTTGCTAAAACAGTGAATGCTAGCAGACAGGACTGGGCTAGAAAGCTTGATGATGCCTTATGGGCATACGGAACAACTTTCAAGACACAAATTGGCATGTCACCATACCTGTTGGTTTATGGCAAGGCATGTCATTTACCAGTTGAATTGGAGAATAAGGCACTGTGGGCACTTAGAAGGCTAAATTTAAACTAGAATGAGGCAATGCAGTTGAGATTGGGGCAGCTAAATGAGATGGATGAGTTTCGTCTCGAGGCATATGAAAGAGATGATCTTTACAAGGAGAAGATGAAGAAGTACCATGATCGGAGAATTGCAAAAAGATATTTTCAGAAAGGTGATTGGGTGCTTCTCTTAAACTCCAGACTGAAGTTGTTCCCAGGTAAGCTTAAATCAAAATGGTTGGGTCCATTCCAAGTTAATCAATTTTTCTTGTCTGGAGTATTTAAACTTGCAAACGAAGATGGAAGTATCTTTAAAGTGAATGGGCAATGACTGAAGTTGTATATCGTTCCAATGGACTCGATAAAAGGCATAGCTTTAATTTATCTCGATAAAGTCTGAGTAATCGAGATAACTGCGTCGTGCTGCGAGATTAAATTAGGTGTTAGTGGGAGGCAATCTACCAAGTGTTGTTGTAATCATAATCAAAGTTTATTTGTTGTTTTTGTGTAATCTGATGTGTTTGTGGAGTGTACAGGACTGAAATTGCTGAAAGACAAGAGTTTTTATAGTTGATGGATGGTTGATGGGATAATTGATGGACCATTGGAGTAACCTTCATAATAAATTAGGTCGGCCCAGCTTCTGGTAAGCTTCGTCGGCCAACCTAGCAAACCGTAGAGAGTCTGACAGACCGTCAGGTCAGCCGTCGCATTAACACTAATTTTGGGTCAGGTCGGGTTAAGTCAGAAGCTTATTTAAAATGCCCATATTTGACCCACATGCTTTTAAAGAGATAAAATAGGGTGGTTACATACGTTGTAACCTCTTCAAATTCTATAACTATATAACTCCCTCTGGATTCAAAGTATATGAAGGCAGTTACTCCCTCTAGGACTCTCCATTTTATTTCTTCTCCCATCTTTAAACAAGTCCCTTCCCCTTTTTTCTCCTCATCATAACAAAAGAAGAAATCACAAGGCTAGAGTATTAAGTAGTTTTACTTTGTAAGGTGCAAGAGACTAGAGTGAAACTTCTGCATCATCAAGGTACAATTTTAACCCATTTTCTTGCTTCTCCAAAATACAAAACATAATTGAATTAGTTTTGGTATATAAAATTTAATCTTGTTTCCTTTTGTGGTTTAAATTATTGATATTTTGAGTTTTGAAATTTGGTATACGTTGTTTGAGTGAAGTCTGAGTAACCCACGTGTTTAGAGTAGAAAAATGTGTGCATAAGCATAAAATTATTGTTGTTACTATGATGAAAATCGAATAAGGTATACCAATTGTTTGACAAAATGCCAAAAGAAAGTCTGAAATTAAAATTAGGGACTGACGGTCACCTTGGCGGACCGTTGAATTTGTGACGGACTGTCAAGTTGACCATCGCAAATGTTCAAAGGAAGTTCCTCACTAGATAAGCTGTGATGGACAACCTGGTGGATCGTCAGTAACTTGACGGACCACCAGTCCGACCGTTGCAAGGCCCTGAAAGTCAGATCTCATTGGATAAGGCCTGATTGCCCAACCGGTGGACCATCGCATCATCGACGGCTCATCAATTTGACCGTCAAGCTTATTTTTGTTACTATTTTTGTAGATTTTTGTTTTGTAACTGATTCCTTACTCCTTTTGTAGGAATCATGGCACAAAAACTCCCATTGACTAGGGGAGGTGGTCGAGCAAGAGGATGAGGCAAACTTTCTAGAAGCTAGAAGACACCAGTCTTCAACACTCGCCAAAAGGATCAAACACTTCCTATACTCTCCCAGTCTAAAGAGGAGAGTGACACCAACACCAGCAATACTAGTTTGAGCCCCGATGAGGAAAGGATAGTCATATCTCGCCCCAACCCAGTTGAGGCCAAAAATGAGGCTACCAATATAGAGGCATAAATTGAAGTAGCCGATATGGAGACTGATACTGAGGATGCCAACTTGATCAGATATGGGATCCTTAAATCAAAGAGACTGTCAAGTGGAAACTAGATGGAGAAAAGGAAAAATTTTATGATGGATTGGCACAAACAACAAGTAGGCCAATCAAAAGGCTATTTCTGAGGAGTATCAGATTGTAACGATGGAGTTGCATGAATATCCTGAGTTAGAGCATCATTTTAATGAGTACAAATTGACTTAGATGACCAAGCCCCTCGGATCATATCAGCCGAATCTGGTAAGAGAGTTCTTTGCTTACTATTTAGTGTTAGAAGAAAAAATGTTCCAAAGGGCTTGAAGATCTCAAATCTACCAAATAGGGAGTCAGTGCCAGTCCGAGGAGTTACCATTGACATATCAACCCAAACCATCAACAGGATGTTGTTTGGACAAGACTATGAAGCCCCACCTGCTATTCCAAAACTTGAGTACCGACTGTGTAATGTATCTACCCAAAGATTCTAGTTGGGTGGAGTGTTGACTGATGAGGGTAATCCTTTCTGGGCAACAAACCTACGTGAGTGCATAGCAAAGTCTTCCCTTAGCTTCAGAGCTAAATTTTGGTGGGCTGTGGTTTGATTGAGACTTATGCCAAATGGAGGTAATGCTAATCTAGATATTTACCAGGTTGTACTTGTGGCTAGTTTACTTTCAGGACTAAAGATTAATTTCGGTCAGATCACTACCGATGAGGTATTTGTGAGAGCACATAAGGTGGCCAGCGCTCTACCATTTCCTTGCTTAATCATAGAATTATGTAGGCAGGAAGGTGTGCCTTTGATTCATGGGGTGGATAATGAGATTCGCGTGACACATAGGAAAGACATTGAGAAGTATAAAGATGACTTTAAGTTTGAAATAAGGGTCACCAAACCTCCATCTTATCAAACTCAATCAACACCAGCCCCAAACACTTTAGATATTCCAAAAGGTATGCCATTACCGATTACCACTTACGTCCCACCTGATTATGTGCCATCAAGTGCATCCACAGGGTCAGAATTTGCACCACCAATGGGTGGGGAAGAATTTGCAGAATATAGGTTGAAGCAGGAAAACTTCACCAAGTCTAAGAAATTGCAAAAAAATTCAAGAAGATCATGACACTTGGGCTACAGAATTCAAGCCTTTTGTTTACAGTATTATAGATGAGGCAATCCGTCCGTTCCAAGACATTCAGATAAAAATGGATCACATGGAGGAGAGAATAAACAAAAGACTAAACTCACTGTCTATTCCAGACTTGACAAAGTTCATGGCAGAATTTAGGAGAGCACAAGATAACATCAAAGAGTTGAAGAGAAGGCAACCACAACATCCCACTTTTGATCCAGCTTTAGTAATGAGTGATGAAGATGGGGGAATTATTGACCTTATGGGAAGACCAGTGAAAGATAAGGGAAAGCAACAAGTAGATAAATATACCGAATGAAAAACTAAAAAGAGAAGAAGAAGAGAGGCTATGATGCTAGAGGAGAGAGGGCATCATGATATAAATAAAACCAAGAAAAGGTCGAGAAAATATGAAAAGACAAGAAAGAACAGAGTAGAAGATGGAGTGGCTGGAGTATCTACCAGTTTTGCCCCAGTCAGGGGGCAAACTTCAGACCCAGTCCGTGATGTGGTACCTCCGATTATAGAGGGAGAGTTTTTGAGTACCCCTACCACAATGGGGGTAAATGTCGCAGTAGGTGAGGACACAGGTTCCTCACCACACTTCACACATGCCTCAGATAAATAAGAGGCAATACAAGTATACCCACTTTTTTGTACTTTTATTTGATGCTTTAAGGACAATGCATATATATTTTTCTGTGGGGAGTGGTGTACTTGTACCATAGGGGGTTGTGTTGCCGAGATTCTTTTCCTCCCATGTGCTATCTAGGAGAATCAACATATCTAGGATTATATTTAAGTTTGAATTTTTTTCTTTTCAAGGACTAACTTTAAGTTTGCATTTTTTCTTTTCTAGGATTAACTTTAGGTTTGCATTTTCCTTTCCTAAGTTCTGTTTTGTTGTTAATGTTGGTCCATTAAATAAAAGTGCCATTATGTTAGCACTTTGTTATGAATATGGATGATGAATAATATTGGCATCAAGCTATGACTATGTCTATATGACTGTTTACTTTTGTCTTCTAGTATATATGATCAACTGTTACTGAATCTGTAGTTGGCAATAGCTTGTAACATATGCATGACATGTGATGTAAATCTTAAGGATAGTAGAATGAGTTTGACTCAATTGCCTATGCGTGCAAGTATTTATATTAGTTCTTACATAGTATAGTACCTAGAACTTTCCTAGTTTAATTGATGTTGTATTTTAGTTGATGAAATAAGAAGTGATATCAGGCCGCCTTGTGGTTTTAGTCCACTTAGCCAAAATAATTAAGCCTACCAAAAATAATTTTCCATTTTTTGAAACCTTCTTCGATCGTATGTTAATTTTTTCATCATTACCAATCACTCTAGTTAACTCTCTTTAAATTGTTAACACTTAAATCTGGCCCTGGCCCATTAGTGGGTATTCTGAACCTGAACTTAGGAAAATAACCTAAGTTAAGGGTGGCTATTGTCAAACTTGTTAGCTGTCTAAGGGAAAGTTCGTTTAGAGCATGGTTTAGAGCATCCGGACCTGGTATACTTAAGACATTGTGCAACTTGACTGATTGTATTAGCATAAGTTGAGAGTGGATGATGCCTGCGTGTGTATATATATATATATATAATAAGGGGTTGTTATGGTAAAGTTTAAATTAATGAGAAAAGAGTGAGTGAGCTAGTTCAGAAATGGCAGTAGTAGGTAGAGCTTGAGGGAAAAGAGAGTAAATCTTAGTGTTGAGTCACTTTTTCACAAAATTTCTTCCTAACCTAGCCTCGAAGCTTCATTACAAGCCTGAGAAAGACCTGCTTGATCTTGGTGAATCAACTATAAAGGAGCATTAGATGATAAGGGCAATCTTATGGGTGTGTGTACTATGTTTGTAACTTTTTTTATGAGTGTGATTGTTCTAATTTGTATCCACAAAATAAAATGAGTGGTGGATTACCTTGACTATGAGGGTAACCTGAGTCACACTTAATTCAGCTGATCTCTATAGATTTTTGTATCTATGTTGGTGTACATGTACTACTTTTGAACTAATGCCAGTTATGGGCCCTGACATGTTGAGCCATATAATTAGGATGACAAGTGATTGGTTGTGTTAAAACTGGTTTAGCAAGTTAAATGCATGTCATTGTAGTGTTCATATTTGTAATTTGGTGCTGAGTCTCTTGAGGACAAACAATTATCTTAAGTTGAGAGTATTGATGTTCTAACTTTTGATGGAATATTTTGCATCTTTTTCTCGAGAAAATTATGTATTTTTAAGCAACTAAAGTTTTATTTAATGGTGGATTTGTGTGATTTCAGGTTTAGGAGTTAGCTGAAGTAGAAAACATAGGAAAACAGTAGAAAAAGGTCATTAATGACCCAAATGGCAGACCTTCAGTCATGTGAAGGACTGCTGGGAGGACTATCAGAGCTAAACAAAAGGTTCCAAGTGGAAGACCCATGCGATGGTCCAAGTGGCGGACTGTCAAGCTTGCGGTGGACCGCTAACTTGGCCGTCAAGTTTAAACAAAATGTAGGACTTCAGATGACTTATCGATGGACTATGAAATGGACCGTCGTGCCATCGAAGATCCACAAAGGTAGCCTTCAAGATTAAACAGAACTTGACATCCTGAGGCTCTCAGCGATAGTCTGTGTGACGGATCGTCGAACTCCCGACGGGTTGTCAGTTGGACCGTCAACTTAGATACGACATTTTCTGAGTTCAAATTTTAAATCTTCTAAACCTGGGAGCATATAAATACCTAGTTAGGATTTTATTGAGGTATATTCTAAATTTGGATATTGTTACCTTAGTTTTCCACCTTTGAAACTCTCTATAACGTAGAAATTTATGAATCAATATGAACTTGGGGATCTAATCATTCCATTGCTATTGAAGATTCAAGGAATAATTCTTGTAACTTTTGTAAGTGAATTCTGAATTTATTTATGAATAATACAAGGATTCTTTCTCTTTTTTTCTATAGAGATGAGTGGCTAAGGTCCCATAACTAGGGTTATGAGAGCCTTGATATGAACAACTGATATGGGTTATGATTCCAATTGAGTTTCTGTAGGTAATTGATTTTGCATAAACCCTTCTTCACTTTAATGACTTTTCTTGGTTGCAAACTTGGAAGGTGATCCAAAGAACATCACTTGTTCGAATAGAAAGGTGCTTGTTGGGAAAAAAGTGTTTACATGGAGTCTAGAGGCCTAAACCTTTAGATTAATAGAAAATGCCTTATCAGGATTAACCTACATGAGAAAATGGTTGAATAATGAATACATTCTTTAAGTTTGAAAGAATTAAAGGATAAATGATCTATTAAGATTGAGAAACTATTGGGTAAACAATAGAATTCAGCTACTCTTGCAATTGAATTTATTGATTGAAACTCAAGAGTGATTTACAACCCAAACTATTTAAGCATCTTGGTAACCATGACTCTAGTTTGTTTAATACCATTGAATTACGACTTGTAGAAAGAATTATTAGCTGGAACAACTTTGTTACAATTATTTAGAATACAATTCATAAACTAAAACCCCTTTATTTAGGAACCTTTGATCAACAATCGGATAACAATCACAATACTTAGTGAACACAGTATTCCCTATCGGATTAAACACCCAACCTAGTTGGGTTCTATATTTGACAGCGATCGCTTAATCTCTCTTAAGAGAGGTATAATTTGGGCGTATCAATAGGTAACTCTCTTGTGATGAGGGAACATATTTGATTATAGTTAGGTGAATTATATTATCTATTTTATTGAGTAATATTCATGAATTCGTCAACTTGGTGAGTCAATTCTAAAGATTAGGATGATTTGAAATAGTGTTCATGAGCTTTCAAGTGTATGCGACATGCTTAGTGTAAAACTTGTTATCTGTGTAGTCATTGTAGTGCTAACTTGAGTGTATTTCTTGTAGTAATAGTGTTGGAGTCTTCCATGTTATGGTGCTTAATGGTAAATAGTTGTTCAAGGATGAAAAAGGATTTAAGTGTGGGGTGGTGATCTTAGGTAGATTTATGCACCTAAGTGTCATTATCTATGCTTGTGTAGCCTTGTTTTGAGGACTTATTGTGTTCTTAATAAGTGTTTAATGATATAATGGAGCATATAAGTTTTAAAATACTTGATTATAATGATTAATTTGTGTTTCAAACAAGTTTAGAATCAATTTGGCTACGTAGAGTTTAGATGAGAAAACTAGTGCTACTAGCTTGAGCTATGTGTTGTTCTAGTTGATCTCGATGGATTATAGTGGGTGTAATGAGTTAATAAGGGTATAATTATGTAATTATGCGCAAATTTTTTATAGTGTTTAAGTTTCAATTTAAATAAGCTGATAGACAAAACATTAAGTTAAGTTCAAAGACAAAAACTAGTACTCTTAGCTTGAGCTATGTTCCTTCATAGTTCATCGTGTTGGATTCGATTGTATTTTGAGCTCTAATGTGTGGTATTTTGTGTTTTAGTATGCTTTATGATTTCATAAAGATGATATATGGTTTATATACACGTGGTAAATTAAGACAAAAAGGCACCATAAAGCAAGGAACAAAGAACCAAACTCATGGGGGACAATGCAACCAAATCAGGAATTTTAGGACTCATTGGTGTGCCACGGACCTTAGGAACCACTTGAGGGCCATGAAACGACCTTTGGGCATCCTAAAATGTTATTTAAATTATATTACTAACATATCAACGTTTCACATACCCTAGGCCATGCGATAATGGCGTGGCACATTGGCTAAGTTAAAATCGACGGCTTTGGTCCTACTATAAATAGGACAGTTAAACTCTTATGTAACCACCTTGGACGACCTTGGGTCTTCAATACAAGCTAGAGAAGGCTTCAAATAGGTTTTTTATTCCTTTAATTTTTTTTAACTTGGATTCATCTATTGTGATTATATGTATGTCCATGTGCAACTAAACACCCTTTTTTTGGGTTATGGCCAAGAACATGATTAATCTTGTTATGAATTGAATAGATTTAGTTATTTATAATTTTTTGATGTATATTTATCCTTGTATGAATTATTTTAAGGATTAAAAACCCTTATAATACATGCTTAATTCTATCATGAGCCTAGAAATAGGAACGATAGGATAGACTGCGGGATAGATAGAATAGGATCGTTCTTTTAATTGAATGATGTTATGATTTGCATTTAGGATAGGAATATACCTAAGTTCCCTATTTGGTTCAGTTAAGGAATAAAATATGAGTGCATTTAACTTAGTTCTCATATCCCCACTCAACGATGTAGTTGTGGGGTTAAGTTAGATAGTTGATTAGAGGGTCCGAAGGCATAGTCATAACATCAACTCGGTGGACCAACAACTAAGATAATTAAACTAACCAATGAAGTTCTATAGCTTAGTAGGATTGATCTTAGTTCCTTAACCCTAATTTTCTCCTCATTATTATTCAAGAACCTTTAATTTACCATATTGTTTACTTTACTTTTAGTTTATAACTCTCAAACTCTTTTAGTTACTTTAGCACTTGTTTAATCTTGATAGTTGAACTAGAATTGGATAGTTGTTTAACACAAGTCCCAATGGGATCAACACTTGTCTTGTAAAAGGCCATTTTACTACTTGCTGGACCATGTACACTTGCGTGTGCGCTTGGGCGCAACACAAGGTAAAAGGACAAAATTGGAAATAAGATCTAAGATTGTTTGATGTTGGGTGTATTTACACGCCTAAACGCCATAATTTACCCATGTTATAGCTAAGTTTTGAGGATAAAATATATAATTCCTGCACTTTTAGTCCATTTTCCTGTATGTGAGCCAACCTACGTGATTAGCATGTTTTCAGGTATTAATGATGAAGATTTCAGCACTTTGTGGACCCTTGGGCAGCAAAGGAAAACTTCACAGAATAGGGAAGGTAGCTTTTGGAAGCTTATGGACTGAATGTGACGCATGGAGAAATTGTCCCGAAAAAAAGAAGTATTTTTAAATACTTAGGGGTGCAACAGTAACTTAATAGGACTAGGAAAAGGATGTTATAAAAACCCTATTTTTCTAAATTTTTCAGCATTCATGCATTGATTGACGATTGCTTTTCAGAATTCAGTCGACACTTTTTATATATTTTCAGTTTACAGATTCTATAATTTTAACACAGAGAAAACACGGCTCTTATGAGCTACGGATAAGAAGAAAACGTCATCCCTCTTTGACGTTAAAATCATCCTCTCACGAAGATTGTTCTAGTTTTGGTATAATGATGATGATGTCTTCGTTGTTTTCCTTTACAATCATGAGTAGCTAAATTTCTCTTTTAGGGTTATGGAAGCCTTTTGATATACTATCTATTACTATGAGCTTGTGAATTCTTGATACGTATGCTACTTATATCATTACTCTCTTCGTTTTAATTTAATTCTCGTGGTTGCAAACATAGAGAATAGGCCATTATAGCATTAACTTGTTTGAGAGAAAAGTTACATGTTTGGAAAAGAGAGTGTGACAAGGAAATAGGGCTACCAACCCCTATTTACACGTTAGTGCCGTAACTGGGTTAACCTCTTGGAGAGTTCGTACCGTTAGTTATACGCTTTAAGCTCGAGAGAGTTAAAGTGAAATAATCCTTGATGGTTGAGAAACACTAGGATTTACCATTAGAATACAAATCTCTTTAAGTACATGCATGTCTGAATTCCGCATTACTTATAGTTAATAGATACGTAGAACTCATAAGGTGGACATAACCCTAATTTATTTTTCTCTGTGATTAAATCTTACTAAACAAAGCATTCTGTTGTTACTTTGATAGCATTAATTCACGCCACAATCTAATCCCCCCTTTTCCGTGGAATTTTCGATCAACAGTCTACTAATAATTGCAAAACTTAGTGACCAAGTATTCCCTGTGGGATTCGACACCCAACCCAGTTGGGTTCTATATTTGACAGCGACCGCTTACACTCTTACGAGAGCTTTAGTTTGGGCGTTATCAAATTTTGGCGCCGCTGGCGGGGAATACGGTTGTCAACTAAGTTTGTGATAGTTACTAGACCATTTGGTCAAAGATTCTTGAATTTTACTTTTAGTTGTTATTTTTGTTTTATTCAGGGTCTGTTGAGTGCATGCCAAATACTCGTAGTTTTGGTCAGCCATTATTACCCATAAATCCTGAACCTCAACTTATTGGCAGAATGGATGCACAGCGTGACATTGACAGAAGGGCGGCGCAACAGGAGCAAGCTAGATTAGCTGCACTAGCAGCTGCTCAAGTACATCAACAAAATATTGATAACCTAGGGCGAGCAACAAATCCTGATGATGAGGACCTGGGTGATGATGAGTTACTGAATCCCAGGCGTACTGATGAAGTGGCGGCACCTATGCACAGGAGAGATCATCAATCTAGAATGAGACCTGACCGCCGAGCTGTGCAGGCTCCTTTTGATGATGTTGATGACGATCTGGATGGAGCTGGTGCCACCGAGGCTATTATTCCTCCACCCTTGGCACCTGGAGCCAAGTTCAATAACACTATCACCATGATTCAGTTATTGCAGCTCAAGGGGTTATTTGGTGGACTCACAGGTGATGATCCGAATATGCATCTGATCAACTTTATTTTAACATGCAAGTCGTTTGACAATCCAGGTGTTGGGCAGAATGCTATTCGGATGAGCTTATTTCCATTGTCTCTGTCTGGGGAGGCAACTCTATGGTTGAACGGGATAACTCCCGATTCTATTACTAATTGGGGGCAACTGAAAGACGCTTTCCTAGAAAGATTCTTTTCGCCATCCAAGAGAGCCCAATTACGGGATGAGATCAACAATTTTCGACAGCTTCCAACTGAAGCTCTCTACGAAACATGGGAGAGGTTCAAGAAGAAGCTTATGCGGTGCCCAAACCATCAGATGACGAATATCCACTTGATGGAAATATTATATAGGTCTTTGAACTCAGCGACAAAGCCAGTGGTTGATAATGCTGCAGGAGGGTCATTCATGGACCTTACTTTTATTGAGATGAGTGATATGCTGGATCGTATGACAAAGCAGAGTAGAGCTTGGCATACCAGGGATTCAGAGGTAGAGAGCTCTACTGTATCTGTTGGCATGACTGCAGAGCAGAGGTGTAGATAAGAGGAACGTGAACAAGATATGGCTCACATGAAAATGCAGATGGATCTTTTTACCATGCATTTATTATCAGGGAAGACCGAAAAGGTTAAAGCCATTGTATCACAGGAAAGATATGATTCCAATTCTGAGGAGGAAGCAAATTACTTGAATAATCAGGGGGTTTCCGAGGCAATGCCCAAGGAAACTAAGGTCAGAACTATTATGATAAATCTGGATTCAAGGACCGCGATCAAGGTTGATGGAAGAATAAGACTGATAGGAGTGGTTTGTATGTTCCTCCTGGAAACCGTGAGGCTGTGGCATCTGGCTCTGGGAAGATGTCCATGGAAGATATGATGGCTAAGCTGTTGAAAGGAGTGGAGGCAACCAACACGGGAGTAACTAAGGTGAAGAATGATTTGTCATCAATAAATCAATTGGTTGACTCACATTCTACTGCAATAAAACAGCTGGAGCAACAATTGAGTTAACTCTCAGCGGCATTCAATCAAAGAAAGGCTGACACTTTACCTAGCGACACTGTGAAAAACCCAAGGAACAATGGATCATGTATGGCTATTACTACCAGGAGTGGTAAAGTGATGGAAAATCCATCCAAAGACAAGCAGGTGGTTGATGATATAGAGGAGAATGTTATTGATGCAGATTGTGATGATTCTATAGAAGATGAACATCAGAATGAGAGCGTTCATGAGAAAACTATTCCCCTTCCACCACCACCTTTTCCTCAGAGACTGAAGAAGAAGGCTGATGACACTCCTGAAAAGGTTTATAATCGGAAGCAAGATAAAAAGGAAGTGGTGGAGAAAACGATTCCTCTTCCACCACCACCTTTTTCGCAGAGAGTGAAGAAGAAAGCTGATGACACCAGGTTCAGTAAATTCATGACCATGTTGAAGCAGCTGACTATTAATGTTCCTTTGGTGGAGGCGCTGGAGCAGATGCCTGGGTATTCTAAATTCATGAAGGACCTGTTGACAAAGAAGAGGGCAGTAAGTTATGAGCTGGCAGATAATATTCATCATTGCAGTGCAATCGCTACAAGATCGCTAGTACAGAAGAAGGCAGATCCTGGTGCTTTCACTATTCCTTGCATGATTGGATCGTTGGATTTTTCTAAGGCATTGTGCGATTTGGGATCTAGCATCAATTTGATGCCGCTATCTATTTACAGAAAGTTGGGGTTGGGTGATCCTACACCAACCAATATGTGGCTCGTAATGGCAGATAGGTCGGTAAAATGGCCTGTTGGTATCTTATATGATGTGTTGGTGAAGGTTTCCACCTTCATCTTTCCTGCAGACTTTGTTATTTTGGATTGCGAGGTGGATTTTGAAGTTCCCATAATCTTGGGGCGTCCTTTCCTCGCAACTGGAAGTGTGCTGATTGATTTAAGAGCTAATGAGCTTTTATTTCGGCTGAATGACGAAGTGGTCCGTTTTGATGTATGTAAATCGATGAAGCAGCCTAGAGATATGGATGTCTTCTCTGTAGCTGATATTTACTATGAGGATGAGAAAGGATTATCTATAGAGAAACAGCTTACTGTTGAACCATTGTCTGCTGTGCTGTTGAATTTTGAGCATGAGGATGTTGAAGAATATGAAGAAACTGTTTGTGCTCTAACAGGAATAAAGTTCTATTCTCATGCTACTAAGAAGCTGGACCTTGATCTTAGGAATCGACCTTCACCAACAACGAAGACTTCCATTTAAGAGCCATCAGTGCTAGAATCGAAAGAACTCCCCAGTCACCTAAGGTATGCGTTCTTGGGAAGTTCCGGTGAGTGTTGCGGCTGATTTAGGTGAACAACACGTAGAGGCTCTCATCTCTGCTCTGAAGAGGTATAAGAGAGCTATGGGTTGGACTATTGATGATATAATTGGTATCCCTCCTGGGATATGTATGCACAAGAGTCATCTTGAAGAAGATTGAATGCCTACAAGTAAGCATCACCGTTGTCTGAATCCATTCAGAAAATGATGCACCATCTATCTCGACGAAGTCTAAGTAATCGAGGTAACTATGTCGTTCCACGACAATAAATCAAGCGCTACATGGGAGGCAACCCATCATTTTTAGTTGTTTTGTTTTCCTAAGAGTTTGTTTTGTTAAATAAAAATCCAAAAAGAAGAGTCGAGCCACGACCAAAACTAAGGCGCTTGGTGGGAGGCAACCCATCTTTCTAATCGTTTTTGTTGTTTTTGATTAAGTGTAGGGGAAGACGTATGAAGGAGGATCTTGGTCTCAAATTTTGATTTGAAAGTGAGAAATGTTAAAGGTGGTAAGTGAGTAATGAAAGAGCAAAAGGCTTTCGGTTAGGCATTGACTATACAAATCTAGGCAATGGACAAGGCAAGGCCTATGCCATTGCCTTTGCTCTCTGAATCTACAATGCCATAGCATAGGCGCCGCCTATGTTCAACTAGGCCATAGCATAGGCACCGCCTATGCCATTGCCTTTGCTCTCTGAATCTACAATGCCATAGCATAGGCGCCGCCTATGTTCAACTAGGCAAAGATAAAGGCGCCGCCTATGCCATTGCCTATGCTCACTGTTTCAACAATGCCATAGCATAGGCGCCGCCTATGTTCAACTAGGCTTTGCTAAAGGCGCCGCCTATGCTAAGCATAGGCAAAGCATTAGGCGCCGCCTACTTATGTTTTTTGACTCCTAACCCGATTTTTCATGGGTCAAACCCGACCCAAGCCTTGGTCTATAAATAGAACATCAACCTTGAGACAAAATCACATTGTTTGCTCAACCTAGGCGCCGCCTAACCTTCCCAAATCTCTCAAAACTTTTCTTTTTGCTCATCTAACCTTGCAAGATCATCTTCCGAATCCATCACCAAGTAAGTTCTTCTTTTATATTTCGTAGTTATTACAATACTACGCCTATAATGATTTGTTAAATCTTGAAGTGGTGTTGGTGATTTGAATATGGATGGTTCGTTATGATACATCTAGTTGAGTAAAAGAATACATGTGGGTGTTCTTGACTTTGTTCCGATTTGTATTTGATTGTTATACACTGTCATCTTTTTGTGGAATCGAAATGGTAAAGTTAATTACATAATCTTGTAAGTTGAAAGTTGGAATGTTTGAATGACTTGTTCATCGAGATAAAGATCATGACTGAATACAAGCATGAGATGTTGTGATTATTTCTATTCCATAACTTGATTCGATCTCTACGTAGTAGTCTTGTTCAAAAAGTGCATTGATCCAAACCATAAAGTATGGTCAAGATTACATGACATAGAGATGAAAAGGATAGTTACGGTTCCATGAAAGTATGACTGTGCTGAACATATTGTTAGAACATATAGCCTACATGTATGTTGATGAAGTCTGAGTAATCGATATCATCCACTTAATTAGTTGGTGCCAACAAATTAAGTGTGGTGTGGTGCCATTATTGTTTGTTTGTCTATCAAATCTCTCGAGATAAGCTAACATGACTTTATTTTAATCTCAGGTAAAATGGCACCAAAAGGTCGACCAGGAAAAGAAAAAGCGTCCACCTCACAGAAAGGTCAGAAAAGGGGAAGAAAAGAGCAAGCTGAATCCTCCACGCTGCAAATACCTCGCTGCATGTTTGGGATAAAATGGGTCCTAGAGGAGGAAGGAAAGGAGTGGTACAAGAACAACAAAGTGAAAAAATATGTTCACATGGAGTTGATATAAAAGGAGAGTCTAGCGAAGAGAGAACCTCGCATTTTGGCTAAAATCATGGCGCTACATCTTGTTTTCATCTTCCAAGATATGGGAGAATGCAATCTTGATCTAACGCGAGAATTCTATGCCAATTGGTCCCCAAAGACTACCGTAAGTGAAGTGAAGATTTGGGGCCAAGTCTTGCAACTGAATGCGGAGTTCTTCAACTCTTTTCTGGGTCTTCCATCTGTGGATCCATCACCGCTCAAGGAGTTTTATCACAGACCTCCATACAGGGCAATCAGACACACACTGTGCGGAACAAGATCAATGGCACGTTGGAGTCGTCACAAGGATACCGGTCGACACAATACCTTCCCGTATGCTTCCTTGAACAGAGAAGCTCGGATATGGTTGCGTATAGTCAACTCTTGCCTGATACCAGGGTCACAGTACACAAATATCACACGTGATAGAGTATGCTTGGTGTACGCTCTGATGACTAATATTCCCATCCACGTTGGTGCGGTTATACGGTCGTCAATGCGTAAGGCTAGGCTGCACAAGAGGTCCCACTTCAGCTTTGGCAATTTGTTGACCGCAATATTGAGGAAGGAGGACATTGAAGAGGAACCTTTAGATCATTTGCTTCCACAAAACCCAAAGAAGGTTGATCATACGAAGGTTAAAGATCCTGAAACTATGCATGGCGTCAACCTGACCACTGCAGAAAGACATGCTCGCGATGAAAGCTTCTTCCGCTATTTATATGGCATGACGAGGTTTACCATGATGTGTGAGGGACGTGTTCCAACTGATGCAGAGCTCCAGCAGTAGGATTATGACTACCCGATGAATGAGCATGCGCAGGCTATGTGTGGAGTAGGTGTAAATTTTGAGGAACCTCTCGATGATGACGTACCGACTGACGATGATCACCGACAGCCAGACTCAGACATGGAGGATAACTCTGATGACGATGACTCTGATGATGATTTCGATGCAGGGGGCATGACCCCAGACATAGAGGAAGAGTCCGACTAATCAGGTTTTCCTTATTTATTTTCCACTGAGGACAGTGTGTCCCATCTAAGTGTGGGGTGCTGATATTGGTATGCTTCTTGTACTTCTTTGCCTACATTTATTCTAGTTCTTGTTTGTTTTAATTAGTCGTAATTATTTAGTTTAATTTTAGATTTTTTTTAGACTTTGCATGAAATTGTTTTGATAGGCGACATGGTATTATGATAAGAGTTTGTGCCAAAATCATTACTATTGAGACATGTAGGCTCTAAGTATGACTCACTGTGTGATAATTGTATGGTTTAATTCATTCACCTGTTGGGTCAAGAGTCTATACTGCTCCCAATAAAGTTGACCATGTGCCTTGTGTGTGAGAGGTTATAGTATATTCTGTGTTGTGACTGATGCTAGAACTTGCCTGGTGTGTGTGTAAAGCGAAATAAAGAGTGTGAGTTTAGGAGATGATTTAGGCATTTCTTTGGCAGCCTGTGATTGTTTACCTGCTTTTTACCTACCCGTGGACATTATCCTAGTTAACCCCCTTTGAGCCTTTAGCTATTTTCTTTGACAGCCTCATATGTAGCCTAATCCATTTTTTTTCAAGACCATAATTTGATCCAAATTCCTAAGTGCTTTAAATTGTAGAGTCATGTGACAAAATAAGAGGAAATTGGGTGAGAGTGATGCCTCAGAGTGTATTGGTACTTGAAATTGTTATGAATAAGAGTGGCTATCATAGAGGTGTTTTATAAAAAAAAAGAAAAAAAACAGAAATAGAAAAATACAAAAAATAAGTTGTATATTCTCATCTTTGTGTTTATAATTGAATAACAAAATAGGTGAAAAGGGGTGTTAGATGAAAAGAAAGGTAGAAGGGTTGTTTAAAAGAGAGTGTTAATGGCATAATGTGATGTATTAAAACGCTTAGGGAAAATAGTCACTATTTCTGGCCAAAATAGTCCTACCTGTCCCTTAGCCTACATTACAACCTGTAAAGACCTATTTGATCCTAAGCTTAGCATTCTGATATTAGTAGAGCATTACACTAAGGCCAAACCTATGGTCATCAGTTGCAACATAGGAATTCTTTGTGAGAGTGAGAGCAAGGAGAATCTTGTACCCATGTTTCGAAAAATGCAAAACTTATGAGTGATTATGGGTGATATCTTGTGTGAGATACACATGGTTGATGATTGTTGGGTAGTGTTATATGATTCTTTGTGACTTAACTTGTGGAGACGAATTAGCCATCATCACGAGTCTATGTTGGAGGTTGAATGGTTTCTAGTAGTGATCCAGAAAACTACTCTTTGTTAATAATTGCCGTGCATGTCTTGAGGAATATTTTGTGTTACTGCTGTGAAATCCTAGTTAGATGTTTGCATGGACGTAATAGTTTGTTCGAGGACGAACAAAGCTTTAAGTGTGGGGTGTTGATGTTGGGTGTATTTACACGCCTAAAGACCATAATTTACCCATGTTATAGCTAAGTTTTGAGGATAAAATATATAATTCCTGCACTTTTAGTCCATTTTCCTGTAAGTGAGCTAACCTACGTGATTAGCATGTTTTCAGGTATTAATGATGAAGATTTCAGCACTTTGTGGACCCTTGGGCAGCAAAGGAAAACTTCACAGAAGAGGGAAGGCAGATTTTGGAAGCTTATGGACTGAATGTGACGCATGGAGAAATTGTCCCGGGCAAAAGCAGTATTTTTAAATACATAGGGGTGCAACAGTAACTTAATAGGACTAGGACAAGGATGTTATAAAAACCTTATTTTGCTGAATTTTTCAGCATTCATGCATTGATTGACGATTGCTTTTCAGAATTCAGTCGACACTTTTTATATATTTTCAGTTTACAGATTCTATAATTTTAACACAGAGAAAACACGGCTCTTGTGAGCTACGGATAAGAAGAAAACGTCATCCCTCTTTGACGTTAAAATTATCCTCTCGCGAAGATTGTTCTAGTTTTGGTATGATGATGATGATGTCTTCGTTGTTTTCCTTTACAATCATGAGTAGCTAAATTTCTCTGTTAGGGTTATGGAAGCCTTTTGATATATTATCTATTACTATGAGCTTGTGAATTCTTGATGCGTATGCTACTTATATCATTACTCTCTTCGTTTTAATTTAATTCTCGTGGTTGAAAACATAGAGAATAGGCCATTATAGCATTAACTTGTTCGAGAGAAAAGTTACATGTTTGGAAAAGAGAGTGTGACAAGGAAATAGGGCTACCAACCCCTATTTACACGTTAGTGCCGTAACTGGGTTAACCTCTTGGAGAGTTCGTACCGTTAGTTATACGCTTTAAGCTCGAGAGAGTTAAAGTGAAATAATCCTTGATGGTTGAGAAACACTAGGATTTACCATTAGAATATGAATCTCTTTAAGTGCATGCATGTCTGAAATCCGCATTACTCATAGTTAATAGATACGTAAACTCATAAGGTGGACATAACCCTAACTTATTTTTCTCTATGATTAAATCTTACTAAACAAAGCATTCTGTTGTTACTTTGATAGCATTAATTCACGCCACAATCCAATCCCCCCTTTTCCGTGGAATTTTCGATCAACAGTCTACTAATAATTGCAACACTTAGTGACCAAGTATTCCCTGTGGGATTCGACACCCAACCCATTTGGGTTCTATATTTGACAACGACCGCTTACACTCTTACGAGAGCTGTAGTTTGGGCGTTATCATTGTTGTTCTTAAATAAATTAGTAAATCCCGGGATAGTAACGTAATGATCACACAATTATAACTACTAAATTGGCCCCCATAAGCTAATAAGTGCAGAAAGGTAAATAACCCCACACAACCACCCATAAGCCTGGAAGGTGCAATGAAAGGAAAGTAAATAACCAAAGATACATAAATTTATCGAATATCATCTATAACCATGAAACCATCCATATCGCAACAAATCATAAATAAACTCCCTATGCCGGAATTGAACTGGAACTCAATAACATCAATAACATAACCCCCATTTGCCGAGCTTAAAGCAGAACTCATATTGTCAATATCATAATTAATTGCTAGACTTGAACAAAAACTCATAACATTAACATAATAAAAAATTACGTACTTGAACTGGAACACATATTATCAACAAACCAGTGAGTTTTACCCGAAATTAGCACCAACTCCCAAATACTGAACCAACATAAACATTAAGTATATAACCCTCCTCGAAGTACCAAAATAAGGATTTCAAATGTATAACATGCGTATAGAATCTACCAAAGCTAATATAAGGCATGACCTATAGATCGGAGGAGCCCACTTTTAATCCCCAAAATCCATTTCAATGGAAAATTCTACCCCAGACTAGACTAAGGTATCAAAATTCACTTCCAGATATCCATAAGATAGAAACTCTTTCTAAAACATGAGCATTTAATCAATTATGCCTAAATTACGATTTCAAGATAGCCTTAATAGTCCAAATAATCTAAATATTGTCAATCATACCTCTAACACATAAATACCATCCCATATCTAGCATAATATCATAATTATACTATGAAATAGCTCAATCTATGAAGAGGGTAAATCTACCTTACCTGGACGCTGAAGAAAAGCCTAAAGAATCTACAAAAATGATGATTTCCTCTTCTGAGAATCTTTCGTAAGATGCCTCACTATCAAAATCATAATCTACTCTTCAAAATGAGATCAATGATACCCATATTGCACTATTGTTCTTTGGATCCAAAATTACATAAAAATCTCATATAGGGACCATTTGTAGATTGCACTTTAAAAACCAACACAACATCCATCTATGCTCAAGTAATACTTACCCTAGAAAATAGGTGAATTCCCAGCTCTAATGGTGCTATAATACATCTTTTAGAGAGTTGGGAATTTAATAGAGATATTAACCATTGAATTTGATGATACATACCAAGAATTTGGAGAAGAAATGTGTTAATCGAGCCTACAAATTCTCCATAATCACCCACTAATGATCCTCCCAAGTTCTTACACTTTTTAGGGTTCTACACACTTTAGTATAGAATAAAAATGGGAGAAATTGGTCTAAGTGTGGTTTTTGTAGGATTCCCAGGTGTCTAGGTGCCACTTAAGTGGACATCGAGTCGCTTAACCGGTAATCACTTAAAAGAAATAGTGTCACTTAAGCGACATTGGCCACTACTGCCAACTATCACTTAAGCAACCTTTTGCTGCTTAAGCGCCAATGGCATCACTTAAGTAATAAATGATAGGAACTACCAGTTTGCTTAAGTTACTAGCATGACGCTTAAGTGGCATTTGCTTAAGCGACCCATTGGATGCTTAAGCGATGCACCAACACCAGCTGAGAATTTGAATATTTCAAGTCTCCGCCAACTGATATACCTAAATTATACCTCTTTTATGAGAGAGAAAGCGATCGTCATCAAATATATAACCCAACTAGGTTGAGGTCGAATCCCACAGGGAATATGGTGTTAGCCAAGCCTATTTGTGATTTAACCGACTAATAGTTAATAGTTCCCTTTAATTGGGGTTTTTTTATCACTCAATCAATTGTTAATGTTTCAACTTGTTTTAGCAACCCAATGTCAATATTGCAGTATTTTAAATCACTGATGTTTTAAAACTAGAGTTGTGATCACTATGAGTATTAGTTCTCATTAAATAATAGTGGTGGAATTAGACTCTCATGACTTGAGGGGAACACCAAATTATCATTATCGATGATTAATCCAAGTGTTCCTCTACCTACTTAGATGATAGATTTCCTAATTCTTTCAAACATAGGAAAAACATTCTATTCACACTGATTTTATCTCAAGTTGATTAATCTTGTTACAACATTAATCATTTGATGGGAGATTAGCATTTCCCAAATCCATGTTCATAATACATTTCCTTTAATTGATTTCTATATTCAAGCAAACCAACACAAAGATTTATCTATTGTTTGTAACCAAAAGAAAATAGTCATTACAATGGAATTATAATGATGATTCCACAGTCAATCAAAGCTTAGCCAACTATTAAATCAACAATACAATACTCATAGATCCCCAACTACAGTTATGGGATTTAGTTCCTCATTAAATAGAAAGGGATAGCATAACTTAAATAGATAATTCAAAGCAATTGTCTTACCAAAGATGGAATTGAAGATTGTTCTCTTTCAAGTTCATTAGAGAATTCCCAAAACTCAGCCAATAATTCAAGAACTCAATTCGGAATTAAACTCACAAAAATATAAAAACTGCTGTTTTGGAGTAAGTTCCAGATGCCCAATGAAAACCTAAAAGATGCTATAAATATCCTTAGCCTTTATAATTTGAATTTCAAAATCCATAATTTCCACATAATAGTTTACGACAAGGTTGACAATTTTTCAAATTTTTGATAGCTTGTCAACAAAGCCGTCACTTGGTCTTCATAATCCATAATTGGATATAGGTAACTACTACGATTGACGACTTGTCAACTTGTTGATGACTTGTCACGAAACTCGACAACTATCTATACCAGCAGCTAATATTCTGCCCACAACTGACGACTACTTAGTAGCTTATCAACATGTTGAAGACCTTTCACCAAAGTCGTCAACTGAATGCTTCATACATTTCTTCATATCCACTTCACCAAAAATGTCCCTTTTATCATGGTTATCTTAGGTTTTCGGTATCTTGACTATTCCTACAAAATCACATGAAATACGATAAAAAACAACAATAGTTACTTAAGAACTTATAATTATTCCAAGTTAAAAGCCTTAAATATTTTATACAAAGCTAGCATATCACCAACCCCTCGAGATTCATCCAGAATCCTGTATACGTAAATGAAATATGATACCATATAAAAGTTTATGTTTTGGACTCAATGGCGTAATTTAGATTTCCATCCGAGGTTGTTTCAATAAAAGGTGGGTCTCACATATATGTGCCATTTTTCTTAACTTTTAGCCAATAGCCCAAAATGAATCTAAGAGCCTCGAGACTCAGACCAAGGGTCCAACTAGCCTAAAATTATTGTTTCAGAATTGTTGGAATTATCAAAATTGGCATACAAGATTTTTTGACTAAAAGTTTATCTGGTATCCAATTTGAACCAATGAAGACTTTAAAATAGGAAATTAACTCTAAAACTAGATGAACTTCTCGATAATCAAATTGTTATCTCCAGAAAGTCATAAATGACTTAGGGCAGCTATAGAAAAGCTCCAAACAATAAAAAATAAGAAAAAATATAGAAAATGACTTGGAGGGTCATTACTGGATATCCCAAATTGGGAGTTAAAAATTTTAAGCTAGTCTAGTCTAGGACAAAATTTTTGTGAGGTATGGACTATGGAAATTTGGGAATAGATTGGGTAAATATGATAAGATTTTATATATTCTTATGTTAGCTAAGATGATAAACAATCTGTAAGATCTTTAAAAAGTTAATTTGGTAACTTTATTCCTGATATCAAACTTTGCATAAATGAGTTACTCTAGAATGTCATGGTTTGAGGATGCATTGCAAAAAGGAAAAATTGAGAGCAATCCTAAATTTTAACCTCACCATAGTCGGTATGTCTCTATGACTGCACCACTATGGTTGAAAAATCCCGCTATAGTAGAAGTTAAATTTGTTCAATCCTACCGTAGCGGGTGGATTCTGCTATAGTAAGGCTGCTATAGCGAGATTAGACCACTATAGCGAGATATACATGGATTTATGCAGAAAATTTGTCCAAAATATTTCATTATTTCAAACCTCATTTTGGAGTGGCTTAGGAAATTTTGGGCAAATTCCACTGATTTTTCATCCAAACTCTTTGTAGAGGTAAGAGATTCCTTTTGTTAACTCATAGTTTGATTGTCAAAATACTAGAATTACTAGTTTTTGGGTTTTGGGAATGAATTTTACTTAACCTAGCTAATTTTTTGGTGCAACTAAGTGGATTGGGTAGAAAACGCTTGATTTTTTGTTAAAGAATGCTAAATTACTACTGCATGTTGATAATTCACTAATGTAATCATGAAATTAGATTAATTAATGCGGGAATATGGTAGAAAAAATCTAGAATAAAGTATGGGGGATCATATAATTGTCCTTGAGGTGTTGGGATTAGGTTAGAATTCTTGATATTGTAGGTCATTTGGTTGATTATGTGTTATATTAATGATTTTAGACCATAATCAAGTCAAGGTTGCAAGAAAAGGTAAGGATCAAGTGTTCTAGAACATTTCATGCTTGTATTAAGGTTGGTAATGGTTTAATGTAGTTAAAATAAAGTGAATGAATTTTTGATATCTGAAGTGTTAATTACATGCAATTAACTTATATGAAAATCTTGTTAGTTTTTACAAATATTTTTTCTGTTATGATTATGGTTATGATTGTTGTGATGCTTATTATTATTGAAAGATGTACTGGTATTAGAAATCTTCTCTGGATTAGTTGATATAAGGTTGGCAAACACTTGTTGTCTAGGATTTTGATACATAGACAAGAGCTCTTCCCGTATAGGTCATGGCTAGTGAGAAACCATACGACCCTTAAATGTATGTACAAGGTAAAGGTTATTAAGATGGTTCCTTGACTGAACTGAGGATTATGTGTTTACTTTTTATATAATTTTCTTGGGTGAACTGGTCTTAATTATTGACTTATTATATTGGTTCCTTGAGTGAGCCGAGTTTATGTGCATACCTATTGTATTAGGTTTCTGTATGTAGACTAGGATTCATGATTATTGCAATAGTTATTGAATAGATCCTTGAGTGGTTCAGTTTAATTGCATGAGTGTCATCACTCTATATTGTCTATTTCTTATGTAATTGGGACATACTTGATGTAATTATTTGAATCTTGGTTGTTGACTTGAAGTCTTGTTGGTAGGCATGGTCTTAACCTTACTTATTATCGATGTTGACCTGTATTGACTAAGGTCTATAATATTGTTGAATATGGTTAAGTGTTATAAACTTAAAGTGTGGTTACATGTTAGGTGTTCCTAATTTTCTTACTTTATTAAGTTGTGATTATGTGGTTTTGTGATTATGTGGTCATATTTCTCATTTTGGATTTACCGATGACCCTAATAGTACACTATTATTTCTTGTGTACTGATATACCACGGGCTCCTTTATTGGGAGCATCTTCTATTGACTATTCCAAGACCACAATGTGATTCTCATAGTGTTCAAACTCAAGGGTGAGTTATGTATTAAGGGCTGCCATGAGTTCTTCATTCAGTTTTGGTCCATGGTTTTAGACATAGACCATTTTAGTTTTTTTAAGGTTAAGCCCATTTATTAATATTATAGTATTTTTGGTACGACGACTTTCAGATTTTAGGAAATTGTTTAGGTGTTTAATTATTTTCCACAGGGTTATCATTAGATTATTGATAACAATATCTTAATTTTATGCAAAATAACTAGTTTGCCTTATTTTTGACAAAATATTGGTTTTCCATTATTACAGTTAGATTGTTCTCCCATCGACAGTTTGTGTGGGTGTAGGTTTGGATTGTAACAACGTTGGTATTAGATCCCTAGGTTAATTGATCTCATTGTAGCAAAATAGGTCCAATAGAGTCTTTCAGAATGATACAGAGATATCTATACTTTTTTTAAGAGGCTATAGTAATTTAAGAATCTATTATTCCTTACTTTCATTTTATAAATTGATTCAAAATTTGGTGATACAAATTGGTACCTAACCTTCTTCATTATTTTGTATGCATATGGTGAATTCTAGATCAAATGGAGATAGAGTGTATTTCCTACACCAGTAGAGCCAACTATGGAATCGACTATTCTAGGATGAAGAAGTAAAAGGGATAGGGAAAGATAAAGAGGGAGACCAACACCTGCTAGGGGTAGAGGTTTGGTAGTAGTTCATCCGGCTTATCAGAGGTCAGTGAAACCTTCCCCACTTAAGAATCATTATGAGGAGGTTGAGGAGATGAATGTGGATAGTGTAGAGCAAAAAAAAGTGGCGCCAGCTGGAGAAGAAACTTTCCCCTTATGTCTTTTGAGATAATTTATTAGGTGCTTTTTTTAGTAGAGTGGCTGGTACTGGCGACATTCCTGCTATGCCTGCTTATTAGTGTTTAGGTGTTCAGCTGACTGCTAAAATGTTTCTAGAATAAGTGAGGCCTTGGGGACTAAGATTTTCCTTCACTCGGTGTTAGGTCCTGTCTTAACTTGGACTAAGCATGACATGCTGAGCAAGTTCCTGAAGATAAAACCTCCTACTTTTGTTGTTTATGAGATGAAGGATACATTTGAGTTCATTGTGATTGTTATAAATTTATGATAAAATGGGTATTATTGAGCAACACGGTGATGAGTTTGTTACTTTCTAGATGCAAGGTGATGTCAAACAATGGTGGAGAGTGTATATGGTATTGGTCACCAACTTTGCCTTTATTGACATGGGCTCAATTCCACACGCTACTTTTGTAGAAGTATGTACTCCAAACTGTTCATAATCACAAGAAGGTTGAGTTATTGGCTTTAAAGTAGGGTAATATGTCTATTGCAGCCTATGAGGCAAAGTTTCATGATTGGTCCCATTATGATACTCAGTTATTTGGTACATAGAAAGAGAGGATTCAATTTTCTATGATAGGCCTCAATACTGACTTACATGTTTTGACTGCTCATATGATTTATGTCGGAAAGATCTTTAATGATGTTGTTGATTATGTGAAAAGGTAGAAGGGGTAAAGCAAGTTGGTCAGGTAAAAGTGTAAGAAAAAAAGTTCTGGAATGTGGGCAACTTTGACGGTTATTAATCTAGGGGTCATAACCAATAGTCTTATCTGGATAGCCCTATTTAGTTAGATCTACCAACTTCTACAGGTGGTCGGTTAGAGGCTATCTAACAACCCTTAGTTTCTTGAGGTAAAAAGGCTTCGTATTCTTCAACCAATAGGCCTTATCTTTAGTTAGGTTGTTATACTTGTGTTATTATTGGAAATTTCAAGAGAGAGTGTCCTCAAATACAAGCTGGGTAACAGGGACAACAATAGACTAAGGTTGTAGTTCCTTCTTGTAGAAGTAGTAGAGGTAATGGTAATGGTAAGTTTCATCCACATGGTGGATGAGGTAATAATCATAAAGGTCAAGGTGAAAACTGAGGTAATAGTAATGCAAGGAAATGTGGAGGACAACCTACTAGAGAGGTTTCCCAACTTGATGATAGAACCCATTGTTATTCCTTCTAAGGCAAGACCGAGGTCGAGACATCTAATATCATCATTATAGGTATTATTTTGTTTGATCCAAGTTCCATTTATTCTTATGTAACTATTAGATTTTCCTTGGGAATGGACCAAATTTGTGATATACTTGACTCTCTGATTTATATGTCTACTCGAGTAAGAGACTTTGTAACAATGACCCATGTGTATCATACATATTATGTTTTGTTCATGGTTTTCTAGACTTGTGTAGATTTGATAATCTTGGATTTTATTGACTTTTTCATAATCCTGGGCATGACCTAGCTATCTCAGTATCATGCTATTTTAAATTGTAATGTAACAACGACCTTAGAGAAGCCCAAAATGGATAAGTTAGAGTTGAAAGGTATGTATAATCTTAAGACTACAAAAATTATGTATTTTATTGGGCCAAGAAGTTAGTTGAGCAAGTATATTTGGACTTTTTAACATATATTTGGGATATTAGTGCAGAATCTCCTTATATTGAGTTAATCCTTATAGTGTCGTAATTTTGGCAGGTCTTTTCTATAGATTTTCCTGGTATACCTCTAGACTAGGACATTGACTTTTGTATTGATTTAGAGCTGGGTACGCACTCTATTTATACTCCTTCCTATTGAATAGATCTGGATGAGTTGAGGAAACTCAAGACTTAGTTGCAAGAGTAGCTTGACAGGGATTTATTCATCCTCGTGCTTCTCCTTGGGGTGCCTCAGTGTTGTTCGTTCTGAAAAAATGGTAGCCTGAGAATGTGCATTAACTATAGGTATTTAAATAAAGTTACCATTAGGAATAGGTATACCTTTCCCCAGATAGATAATCTTTTTGTCCTGTTATAGAGTGCTTTCATCTTCTCCATGATAGACTTAAAATTATGCTATCACCAGTTAAGAATTTAGCCTGGGGATAAACCTTAGACAGCCTTGTAGACTCGATATGGGCATTATGAGTTCTTGGTATGGTCATTTTGGTTGACTAATGCGTCGGCAATTTTCATGAGCCTGATGAACGATATCTTTAAGTCATTTTTGGATTATTTTGTGATTTTTTTTTATAGATGATATTCTGGTTCACTTTAATAATAAGGAGGAACTGCAAGTCATCTCTATATTTTTTAGGGGTTTTGATTGAGAAGTAGTTTTATGTGAATTTTTCAAAGTGTGAATATTGGTTATCTAATGTTTCTTTTTTAGGGCATGTTGTTTTTGAAAAAAAGGGTGACGGTTGATCCACAAAAGATTGAGGCAGCTAAGAGTTGGGTTTAGCCTTACTATGTGCCTTATATTAGAAGTTGTGTCTATTGGTAGTTACTATCACATTGTTTAAGAATTTTTTATCTAGTGCTATGCACCTGACAAGGTTGACCCAGAAGGAGGTAACATTTATTTAGTCGAATAAGTGTGAAGAGAGTTTTCAAATGCTCAAGACACTTTTGACTACAACTTTTATTCTTTCATTGCTAGTTGAAGCTATTATTGTATTTTGTGATGCTTCACTCTCTAGTTTGGGTTTAATGTTAATACAGGATAAGAAAGTGATTGCCCTATGCTTTAAAGTAAATTGCAGCCTCATGAGAAGAATTATTAAAGTCATGACTTGGAGTTGGCGATAGTGGTATTTGCACTTAATATTTGGAGAAATTATCTTTATTGTGTAAAGTGTGAGATATTCATAAACCATCACAATCTACAATATGTATTTAAGCAAAGGATCTTGAATTTGAGGAAAAAAGGTGGATATAATTATTGAAAGACTATGATGTGACCATCAAGTATTATTCAGGTAAGGCTAATTTGGTGGCAGATGCATTTAGCTAGAAAGCTATAAGTATTGGTAGTTTGGCCTATTTCAGAGTGCTGATGTGACCTTTGGATAGGGAGTTTTAATCTTCATCTTCTAAATTCATTGAGTTTTGTGTGTCTAAGAGAGGTAGAGTGTTGACAATGTTGAGTTAATTTCAACATTCGTTGATCAAATCAGAGCTAAGCAATTTAAAAATTAGAAGTTGAACAAACTTTGAAATAAGGTAATATATGGTGAAGCTTTTGATGCCACACTTGATGCATGTATGGTGTTGATGGTTAGGGGATTCATGTGCATGACTTGGGTGGTAATTTTACTCCTTGTTTGCATGTAGAAGCTCATGGTTCTTGATATTCTATTTATTCAGGTTCAACCAAGATTTACCGTATCTTGAGACAACTTTATTGGTGCTTGGTATTAAAAGAGATATAGTGGAGTATGTGTCTAAATTCCATAATTGTCAACAGGTGAAGTGTGAGCATCAAAGTCCTACAAGTTTACTTTATAGGATAACTATTCTCGAGTATAAGTAGTAAAGGATCACTATGTATTTTGTGGTTGGTATTCTTAAGACCTTGGGGAAGCATGACTCTATTTGAGTCATGGTAGATATGCTGACCAAGTAATCTTACTTCATCCCAATTAGGGTGGATTACAATTCAATATTTTTAGCCAAGATTTATGTACAAAAGAAATTGAGGCTACATTGGGTGCCAATTTCCATCATTTCTAATTGAGGTGAGCAACTCACCTATATATTTTGTGACATGCTACATGAAGAGTTAGGCATTAAGCTTGAATTCAACACCACTTTAATCCTCAGACTCACAGGCAGTCGGAGAGGGTTATTCAATTTCTTGAGGATATGTTAAGGGCATGTGTAATTGACTTTGGTGGTTATTCAGATAAATTTTTATTGTTGTGTGAGTTTAAATCCAACAATAGCTTATTCTAGCATTGGTATGGCTCAATCAAATAACTCTATGGGAGAAAGTATAGATCACCCATATGTAAGAGATATGTCAATAAAAGTTGGAAAATAGGTTTTGTTGAAAGTATCTTTTATGAAAGAAGTTGTTATTTAGCAAAATGGGTAAGCTTAGTGATGTGTCGTGGGAACACGACACTTTTGATGCTTAAAACAATGAAATTATGCTTGTACTTAGCTTATTTTGGTTGATATGATGTGGTTTGTTGCTTATTGAAGGTAAAATACATCAATAATAGTATGGGACTAAATTTTTTACAAAAAGACCTAAAAAATACCAAGACTACAGATGATACAAGTCACCATACAAGTCATCAACACAGCATACAACTCATAAAAACAAAAATAACCAAAGCCACGTTGAAAAGTTAAGTACAGAGAAGATATGACTCATTCATATGAGTCGTAAGATGTTAATACATATCATGTCAGGAAGTCGTACAAACAACAGAACCAAGGAAGAAATTCAGAGTTGAAGTCTCAGAAAAATACGAGTCTGAAATCTGAGTACGACTCGCATGATCCAATAGTAAGAAAACTAGTATCCAAGCTATGAAAGACAGAAGTCCCAGGTGGATACGAGTAAATTCCATGAGCCGTATGGTCAAGGTACAACTCGTGAGCAGAAGTTGTAAGAAGAACATAAAATTGAAGCCTGGAAAATCAGACACTAGAATGCATACAAGAGGCACAATACCTCTCATTAGAAGACCTTACGAGTGGACGAACTAGTCGTACCTTGTGCTGATATAACTTTTCCTTTTTTGATTTTATTAAGATTTCTGAGTATTTTTTAGACACTATAAATACCCTAGGGTTTATATTTTATTAGAATACACTCTTTATCATTATTCTTACTACTATTTCATACTCTTGTATTAATCTTGAGATTTTGGGTTATTATTCAATTGAAGACTTTAGATTTTATTCATCTTATTTTGTTCAATTTATTACATGAATTCTTCATTTATTATTATAGGTTCTTGTATAAACATGAGAGGTTAATTTTTGTGACTAGGGTTGTGGGAACCTTGGTGGATTAGGTACATAAAGAAGTGGGATATTCATTAATTCTATGGTTTATGCATGTATCTTAATCTTCTTCGCAATAATTGACCTCAGAGCTACTGCAGAAGCTTGGGGATAGCCTGTATTTGCAAACGTCCTCACAAGGGAGTTTTTGATTAGTAAAAGAGGATTAGGACAATACTTTGAGATTCACTTCCATCTTATTATCATTCCATCATCTCATCTAATCAACTTGAGACCCAAAATGTGAAATTTGAACTGAAGTCATAGATAAGGAGCAATAAGGCGACACCTTGTGACTCACAAGGTAAAGGGTGAGATTTATCAACATGTTCACATGAAAATTAATAATACATATCTTGCTTACTTCACATGCAGAGTAGCAACATAGGTTGGTTGAACACTAGAAATTTACAGAGTTAAGAAGCAAAGGGGAACATAGTCCTAGTGTTCATATTCTATTGCTTACAACTCAAAACATTCAAGATTCATTTACTACTCACTGATTACTTCCAAATTCCCCCATTTAATTTCCTGCACTACTCATGAATTACATCAAGTTAAGAAACATGCAATGTTTTCCTTATAGGATGACCCCAATCTAGTTGGGTTACTATATTTGGGATTGATCGAAACATACTTCTTTGGAGGTTAGTTTTGGGCGACATAAATTTTAGCGCTATTACTAGGGAAGATGGTTTGAGTAGTTAATTGAATTGGTGAAGTATGCAGGTTTTTATTTTTTGTTCTTGATTTTGCATAAGCCGGTGTATGTCAAACACGAGGAGAATAGGAAATCCTTACTCCTTTGTGATCCAGAGCCTGAATGTATTCTTCAAACACCGAGAAGGATGTCAAGTTTGTGATGGTGTTCCTACTGGGGTTCAAGACACTCCTCGTCCATCTATTGATCCCAAAACAAAACTTTTGCATGTTTTAGGTGATCCACATAATTTTTTAGATTTAGAGATCCAACAGTTAATAGTTGCTGTTGAGAAAGAGAGAAAAGCAGCCAAACATGCCCGATTAGTTGAAGAGGCTGGGTTAGTTCAATAAGCAGGACTATCAAGACCACGCTATGTAGAAGAGCATAGAGATAGAGTTCAAAAAGGCAAAACTTCATTTATTCCTGTATATCAATACTTGTACCCATATATGGATGAAGAGGATATGGGTTATGTTGAACCTGCTGAGACAGGAGCCATCATTCCTCCTGCATTACCACCCAATGTGAAGTTTGATATTTCTAACTCTATGATCCAATTGTTCAATTTGAAGGGTTTATTTTGAGAATCATATACTAATGATGCGAACATGCATCTTGATAATTTTACTGGGATCTGCATGTCATACACTATTCTGGGGGTGGATTAGAAAGTCTTGATATTGAGGTAATTCCCATTTTTATTAATAGGAAAAGCATCACTATAGTTAGGGGAACTTCTAAGCGGTTCAATCACTATTATTCAGAGCTTGGAAGATGGCCTTCCAGATATAGCCTATCTTTTGGACGGTTATAGACTTGAACTTTTCCTCCACAATTATCATCGTATGATTTTCTAGCATTATTGGCAGTGATGATATGCAGGCTTGCTTCAGGCTAGGATCCTCATCCAACTCAAAGTAGATCTTCGCTATTTTCTGGAAGTGGATATCAATGACGTTTCTGTCGAACAATAGGCACTTCATTTCGAAGAGCTGTTGCCAAAACTTCTCTTATCTCTGTCCTGTGTCTCTGCAGAATACCTCGTGCAGGATCCTGATATTGAAGGCAAAGTCCTGGGATGTTAGATAGGTGTTCTTGTCAGAAATTCCATGAGCGTTCCACCAATCTTTTAGTATGCTGGGGAATCTGGATGTGAACTCTGAGAGTATAATGTATTTCTCCCGCTCGGCTAGATTCTTCGTTGCCATCCAAGTGTAGAAGTCCTGGATCTGCTCGGGCTAGTCTGAAATCTTGGCGTCATTGAGATTGAGGGTGTAAAACCCGATTCCCATAGTTTTTTTGTCGGTGTACCTGGATATGGCCTTCTTTCTGGGATTGGATCATCCGTCATCCCATCTTGATCATCGACAACCTTGGATACCTTTGGTTCCTTAGAATGGTTCATGTATATTGGTGGATTTTCTTCTTCTGGAAATTCAATTGAGGATTTAGTAGTGTCCTCAACATATTTTTGTAAATTGATAGACTCTTCACAGTTTTCCAAGTATCCATCTGCGGAAAAGTTATCGCCGATGTCGGAGTATATCTCTACATCAGAGTAACCTTCTTCACTTAAAGAAGGACTAATGGGATCGGCATTTTGGATCTGCTTGTTGCACTTCAGAGATTCTTTAACTGGATTAAAGATTGCTGTGGCTCGTGGATCTGGAACTACATCATCATCGATGTTCAAACCATACAAATTTGGGATGAGCTGGTCTGAATTAACATCTGGATCACAATGGGACATCAACCACTTGTGATTGAGAAATCCATCTTTCAGCAAGGCGTTCCAGACTTTGCCAGTCTTAGAACACATGAAATCCCTTGTCTACTTAGTAAAAGATTTTTTCGTATATGCCTAAAAACGGGTCTTACGGAGGGTCAAATTTGTTGGAAATCTTCTACAGATCACTGAATGTTAGTTCTAGAGCAATGGCAAATATGATTTTGGGAGGTGCATCCATGCATCTTCGGTGGGATACTACACATGATGTGCTTGTTGATATTTTGGTGACCAATAGAGGTTAGCATACTAGAGATACTGACCAAGTTACAGGTACATATGCTATTGGAGCAGGAAATGATTATAGAGCTGGTCATGATTTCATAAAACAAGAGGTTGCACAACTTAAGATAGATATTGGGCTGCTTATAAAATAATTTACAACAATGAGTATGAAGAAAGTGAATTTAGTTGTGGCATAAGGATCTACTTATAGAAATTTTGATATAGAATCTGAAGAGGAAGAAAAGTATCTTGATCATAGGTTGGATGATTTTTGAGACCAAGGACATGGGAATCAATGTCAAAACTATTATAATGACAAATATAGAGATAGAAGTAGAGAGAGATGGTGATTGGCAGTGGATAGATGACTACAAGGAGAAGAGTGATAAGTATATTCACCAGGTAGCCAAGATACTGAGTCTTGAATGGAGGCAATGTTGTCAAAGCTAGTGAAAGGGAAAAAAAGTCCAGAGAGCCATCTGATGGAGATTAAGGCAGCAGACCTATCTAGTCTGAATTAGAAAGTTGAGTCACATGCTACCACAATCAAACAACTGGAGTAGCAGTATGGCCAGATGTCGTCCACATTAAATCAATGACAACATAGAACTCTTCCTAGTAAAATGGTTGCACATCCAAAGAATGATGGTCACTTCCATGCCATTGCCACTCATAATTGTAAAACCACTATAGATATTTCTGTACGTACTATTGATGAACAAAATAGTAATGATGATTCAATTAAGGTGGAGAATAGTGGAAAGAAATATAATGTAGAAGACAAAGTTGATGAGCCTATTTTGTAGCCCATCCTAAGACCTTATCATCCTTTTCCTCAAAGGCTGAAAAAGAAATAAGAAGAGGGTAAGTATTAGAAGTTCTTATCTATGTTGAAGGAGCTATCAGTAAACATCCCATTTGTAGAGGAATTAGAAAAAATGCCAGGATATGAAAAATTTAAGAAAGATTTGATCACCAGGAAGATTTTAGTTAGCTATAAGTTAGTTGACAATATTCATCATTGCAGTGTTGTAGCTAGGAGATCATTGGTGGAAAAGAAGGAGGATCCTGGTGATTTCACCATACCCTGCACCATTGGATATTTAAACTTCACTCGTGCCTTATGTGATTTAGGTGCTAGCATTAACCTCATGTCATTTGCAGTGTTTAAACAATTGGGGTTGGGAGATCCCAAACCAACCATAATGAGATTAGTGATGGAAGATAGGATTGTGAAAAAGCTAATTGATATTCTATATGATGCATTGGTGAAGGTGGATTCATTTATCTTTCCTGCTGATTTTGTGATATTAGACTGTGAAGTGTACTTTCAAGTCCCAGTTATCTTGGGAAGACCGTTCTTGGCTACAAGAAGGATGTTGATTGATTTGGAGCTAGGACATCTAATGCTGAGACTCAATGATGAACTTGTGATATTCAATGTATGTGTCAACACCGTACTATTCTTTCTCTGTTAAACTTTTAGTTACATGCATAAGGGGCTTAAGGCCTGAAAATTTTACCAAGTGTTGGGGACTTAGCATTTTCAAGACCTCTAAACTTCGAGAATTTTATTTTTTATCTTCTCGACCCTGAGATGTTAGTTTTTGAGTTGATTAATGTTCAAGGATGTAAGAAGTTTGTCTCAGATTTTTCAGATGAGGTTAGGTACATGTTTGGATCACAAAACTAGAGGGTCATCACGATAAGCTCGCATCACGGCTCTATTTCTGTTCTCATATAGACTACGGTGCAGTGAGGGAAATGATAGGCCATGATAGGACTGCATCATAATAACGCTGTTGTGTTTAGTTTCAAATTTAAATAGTTGAGGGGCAATTGGGTCTTTTTCCCCTCAACCCAATCATTCATAACACGACTTGGGCATCAGTTAGGGGATAATTTTTTCCTTCTTCTTCAATTTTCCTTTCAAGAAAACCCTCTCCTTCCCCTAAGAACAAGAATTGAATTCCTTTATCCCCAAGATATCAATAATTCAAGTTCCCCAAGTTCAAGAACCTTTAAGGAAGTATCAAGAATAATATTTTTCCTTTCAAGTTAAAAGATTAAGGTATGTGGGGTGTTCATTCATGGGTTCCTTTCACCCATGGGGCCCCAAAACCCTCTTTTCAATTAAAAATGGATTTTTCAATTATTATGGTATTTTATTTGGCTTAAGATGGGTTTAAATCATGTTTTCATAGTAATTTTAATTCAATTCAACCCATTTATGAATCCATGCAAGAGTTTAAATTCCTCAGCTATGAATTGGAGTGTCCGATGCTTTATTCAAGTGAATTCTATGTTAAATCTAAAACTTTATGATTTTAGTCCTGTAATCATGTTATTTTCCCCTATTTAAAATATTCCCATGTTTAAATTCATGAACTCCATATGTTTGATGAAAATTCAATGCTTATGGGTTTTGAACCATAATTCTATACTATAGTTTTTAAGCTTGTTATTATATTCAGTGATCATTCAGTGCTAGTGGGTTATGAATACTCGATACCTAAGTGCTTTTAAATAAATTCAAATTATTTCTTTAATGATTCAGTTAAACTATGAATTCTATTATTTACTCAGTGGATGTAATCATGATGTTCACTATTAGTTATGAAGTTTTGTTAAGTCAAGCTTAGTTTAGTTCAATTCCAGTGTCATTTCAGTTGGGAGAAGGATTTAGAATCGACCGAACTCAGGGACGAGGGCTTAACTGATATTAGAGGGTGTAACCCTTAGTAGCAATCCCCGAGTTATAGAAGTACGTAGCCAAAGTAGGTTAAAGATGTCTACCTATCATTTAAGGGTTTACAAGGTGTTTACCTACTAGTTAAGGGTGACACATATCTCATTAGAACGCCGGCTAGTTGAGGGTGACTCATTATTTCTTTGAGACACTAATTTAGTGGATCCACACAGTCAGTGTTAGTACCCGTGGCACGGTTCTGACACCCTTTTAATTAGGGTTATAGGTTGGACCCCAATTATCTCAGATTGGGTCATGTCATTTAGATGATACCTCCCACATTCTTAGTATAATATTTAGTGTATATTCAGTTTAGGTTATTCAATTATGCAGATTTCAGTCTTTCAGTTTACAAATTATTTTAGAAATATGTATATACTTTGTCTTGCATTCTCAGATATTATAGTTTTCATGCATACATGTTCAGTTGTTTCATACTATTCAGTTAGTCCTTATTCCAGGCATAAAGTACCCCATGTATTCCAACCAGACCTTATCTTATATACCGATATATTCAAAGTACTGACCGTATATGCTTCTTTAAGTTATGATGTCTTATATCATAGGTTTGGAGGCTCAGTTTCCTGACCTCAGTTAGACAACCAGTGCTACCCAGCTAACAAAGTGGTCAGTCCTCATCCATTGAGGACATATTATCTATCATTCAGTACTTCAGTATTTCATTAAGTTCGGTCAGACAGAGTTAGTTTCGGGATTTTCCCATCAAATCCTCGAATTGTTAGAGGCTTTTCTAACAATTAGATAGTCAATTAGACACTTATCTAGTTTATCAGACATCTTAGTATTATCAGTTGTTTTGAGTTGACTGCTAGATTTCAGTATTTCAGCAGATATTTCAAACTTGTGGTTGAACTACATTTTCAATATTCATATTTCCATTACTTCAGTAGTTTATCTTCTGCAGATATGTATGATTATTATTTTTTTAGTTCTCACAGCAGGTACCAGCTCATGGTTAGCTTGTCATCACTTGTGATCGTAAGAACCATTATCGCGGCTAGGGGATAGCCTCGACTCCTGACCGAACTTGGTCTTATATCCTAAGGTTTTTTATTGTCCTAGTGTGTCTAACAGCTATGTTGAGTATAGTTTTATGCATGGGTGTGAAGTGCGCCTCTCTTATGGAGAAGAGGCTACGAGATATTTTAGGGAAAGTTTCCCTTCATTCAGTATTCATGACGTGTGAATGAGCATAAGATCTATTTAAACTCTCTTTCTAACTCATCCTTCATTTTATTTACAAACTATTTTTCCTAGAAGAAATAATGGAGAAGGAATGGGGACCAGCCTGTACCTCTGCCTGTTCAAGAAGATCCCCTGAATGAATATGTCTCTTACGCTGAGTTCTAAGTTGCTTTTACTATGATATCCCATTCAATAGCTGCTTAGAATAATTAGTGAGTTATTTCCCCTGCCAATCTAGTGGAAAATACAACTACAACTAGGATTCGAGATTTTACTCGAATAAATCCTCCTTTATTTTTAGGATCCAAGTCGGAAGAGGATCTGCATGAATTATTTGATATGGTTCAGAAGGGGACAAATATTATGGGCATTACTTTGAGTGAGAGTGTATAATTGGTTGCATATCAGTTGCAGGATATAGCTCACACCTGGTTTAAAAAGTGAAAAGAGGACTATGGTGTTGATGGAGGGCCTGTTAAGTGGGAGCAATTTGTCACGGCTTTCTAGATAGGTTCTTTCCATTAGAGTTAAGAGAGGCTAAGATTCAGGAGTTCATTAATTTGAATTAGGGAAACATGAGTGTGATGGATTACTCGCTTAAGTTTACTAAATTGGTGAGGTATGCTCCCAATGTAGTGCCTGGCAATAGGTCTAGATGAGTAAGTTTGTATTTGGTGTAGCTGATAGTGTGGTTAAAGAGTATAGGATTTCCATGTTGATTAAGAAGATGGAATAATCTAGAAATATGGTTCATGCTCAGCAGATTAAGGAATAAAAGCTTAAGGAAAAAGTGAGAGAGAATAAGATGGCCAAAACAGGTTGTTTTAACTTTTCTCAGCCAAGGGCAGAAGGTGGTAACTTTTCTCAATTTTGAAAAAAAGTTTTCATCCCCAGCTCTATTTTATCTAGTGCGCCAGTGCCTATGTTCAGGCAAGATAGTTGGGATAGGGTGCCAGGCTCTAAGTCCAAGGGTAGTGCGAAAAGTGGTTGTACTAATCCACTTTGTGGGTAATGTGGTAGGCATAATCAGGGTGCATGTAGAGCTGACTGTGATATTTTTTTTGGATGTGGCATGCAAGTCCATAGAGTTAGATATTGCCCAAAGGATGGTTAGTATGGTCAGTCCAACCATCTTCCAATTCCAGCCGGTTACCCGACTCAGTAGGGTGTCACTTCCAGAACAACTAGTGGACAACATCAAAATAGGTTGTATGCCCTACTAAATTGACAGTATTAGAAAAGTTCTCCTAATATAGTTACAGGTCTTTCATCTCCATGTTTATGCTTTATTAGACCCCAAAACTTCACTCCCTTTTGTAACTCCCTATCTAGCTGTCAACTTTGGTGTCAATCTTGAATCTTTAGCATAACCTTTCTTAGTATCTATCTAAGTGGCCAATTCTATTATATCCAGATGGGTATATAGAAATTGCCCAGTTGCGGTATCTCAGAAAGTCACCTCAGTTGATCTTGTGGGGTTAGAGAAAACTAGTTTTGATGTCATTCTCAGCATGGATTAGCTCCACTCATGTCATACCTCAGTTGATTATAGAAATAGAGTTGTTCAGTTTTAGTTTCCTAATGAACCAGTCATTAAATAGAGGGGGTAGTACATCTATGCTTAGCGGTCAGATTGTTTCTTACCATAAGGCAAGAAAAATGATATCTAAAGGGTGTGTTTACCATCTTGTGTGAGTCAAGTCCTCTAGTTTTGAGACTCCAAGTCTTGAGTCAGTTTTAGTTGTAAGGGAATTCCTAGATATGTTCCGTGAATACTTTCCCAAAATTCTTCCTGAAAGGAAATTGACTTCAAAATAGATCTCCTTCTAGACACCCATCCTATCTCTATACCACCCTATAGAATAGCTCCATCCAAGCTTTGGGAATGGAATAGTTGAAGAATATCTTAGATAATGGATTCATTAGACCTTGTGTTTCCCCATAAGGCGCTCCAATCTTGTCCGTACATAAGAAAGATGGTTATTTTAGAATGTGCATTAATTATCGTCAGTTGAAAAAAGTCACAATTAAGAATACGTATCCACTCCACAAGATTTATAACTTGTTCAAACAACGTTAGGATGCCAGTTACTTTTTTAAGATAAACCTCAGATCCGGCTATCATCAACTTAGAGTCAGAGAATGGGACATTCCAAAGACATCTTTCAGAACTCAGTATGGTCACTTCAAATTCCTAGTTATATAATTTGGACTAATGAATTTCCCTGCAACCTTTATGGACTTGATGAACAGAATGTTCAAGAAGTACTTGAATATATTAATCATTGTATTCATTGATAATATTCTTGTTTATTCCTATAGTGAAAATGATCATGCAGACTATTTGAAAATTGTATTGCAGACCCTTAGAGCTCATCAGTTGTTCTCCAAGTTCAATAATTGTGACTTTTGGCTTAGATCAGTAGCTTTCCTTGGCCATATTATTTCTGGTGATCCCATCTGAGTTGACCCTAAAAAGACCATAGTAGTGAGAAAATGGCCCAGACCTATCTCTCCATTAGATATTAGGAGTTTCTTGGGTTAGGTTAGCTATTAAAGATGGTTTGTTAAAGGGTTTTACTCTATTGTATCACCCATGTATCAATTGACTCAGAAGAAAGTAAAATTTTAGTGGTCAAATTCATTTGAGAAGTGTTTTTAGAAGTTGAAGACTCGACTCACTTTAGCCCAGTCTTGACTTTTCTAGATGGTTTAGATGAGTTTGTACTTTAGTGTGATGCTTCTAGAGTTGGCCTTGGTTATCTATTGATGCAGAGAGGAAAGTTCATAGCCTATGCCTTTCGACAGCTTAATCCCCAAGAAAAGAATTATTCTACCCATGATCTTGAGTTGGCAGCTGTTGTTTTAGATTTGAAAATTTAGAGGCATTATCTTTATAGGGTCTATGTTGATTTTTTCACAGATCACAAAAGTTTGCAGTATGTGGTCTCATAGAAAGATTTGAATCTTTATAAAAAGGTGGGTTTAGTTTTTGAAAGATTATGGTATGGGTATGCTATATTATCTGGGCAAGGCCAATATAGTGGCAGATGCCCTTAGTAGATTATCTATGGGTAGTGTTGCTCATGTTGAGGAGGATAAGAATAAGTTAGTCCGGGAGGTTTATCTTCTTGCTAGATTGGGTGTCCGATTAGTTGATTTAGCTGAAGTTCGTATATGGGTTCAGAATGGTTCAGATTCTTCCTTTGTTGCCAAAGTAAAAGAAAAATAGGATGAGGATCCCTATTTGGTTAGGTTGAAGAAAGCCATTAGAGATTAGAAAGTAGAAGTTTTCTCCTAAGGGAGAGATGGTGTGTTGCGTTGTCAGGGCAGGTTATGTGTTCCATGTGTTGATGATTTGAGGTAGCAAATTTTAGAAGAAGTGCATGGTGCATATTTTTTCATTCATCCAGGAGCCACCAAGATTTACTATGACTTGCGGGAAATTTATTGGTGGAATAGTATGAAGAAGGATATTGCAAAGTTTGTGGTTAAGTGATAAAATTATCAACAGGTTTAAGTTGAGCACTAGAGGCCTAGTGGTGGATTGCAGGAGTTCAACTTCCCCACTTAGAAGTGGGAAGTGGTGAATATGGATATTGTGATAGGATTGTCTCGTACACGTCGTCAACATGATTCGATATGGGTTATTGAGGATAGAATGACTAAATCAACTCATTTCTTTCTAGTTCATACTTCGTACTCAATTGAGGATTATGCTAGGATTTATATTAGGGAGCTGGTTAAGTTGCATGGGATTCTATTGTCTATTATATCAGATAGAGGTACTCAGTTTACCACTCACTTTTGAAAGGCTTTTCAGAAGGGTCTAGGTACCGAAGCTTACCTTAGTATAGTTTTTCACCCTCAGATGAATCTTTAGGTAGAGAGGACCATTTAGACCTTAGAAGACATATTTAGAGCATGTGTTATTGATTTTAAAGGGAGTTGGGAAGACCATTTACCTGTGATTGAGTTTGCTTATAATAACAACTATCACTCCAGTATTCAGATGGCTCCATTTAAGTCTCTCTATGGGAGGAGATGTAGGTATCTTGTTGGTTAGTTTGATATAGGTGAGGCTGCTTTGATAGGGCCAGATTCAGTATTTGATGCGATGAAGTAAGATAAGTTTATTAGGGAGAGTCTTACGATAGACCAAACCTATCATAAATCTTATGCAGGTGTGAGGAAGAGAGACCTTGAGTTTGATGTTGGTGATTTAGTCTATTAGAAAATCTCGCCCATGAAGGGAGTAAAGAGATTTGGCAAGAAGGGGAACATAGTCCCTAATATGTTGGCCTTTATTTAATTTTGAACCTTTTTAGGAAGGTAGATTATAAGCCTGAGTTGCCTATAGATTTGGCATCAGTACATCCGGTATTTCGTGTCTCTTTGTTAAAGAAATGTATTGGTGATTTAGTTGTTGTTATTTCTTTAGAAAGTATTGGTGTTCAGGATAGCCTTTCTTTTGAAGAGGTCCCAATTGAGATCCTAGACTATCAGATTCGTAGTCTAAGGAACAAAGAAGTTCGCTTAGTTAAAGTTCTATGGTAGAATCAGTCCATTGCGGGAGCTACTTGGGAAGCGAAAGTAGATATGCGGACAAAGCATCCTCATTATTTCCTTATATTGACTCTTTCCCATTCTCTACCAACTTTGTAATTATTCTCATGTCATTTCATGCATTCATGACATCAGTTTAGTTTATGTATCATGTTTCAGACTCAGTTATGTATTCTTGTACCCAGTCATGCATGTTCAGTATGTTATCACAGTTGTCTTAGTTCAGTACTCTCAGTCTAACTAGTCTCATTCGAGGATGAATATTCCCAAAGGGGAGATATTGTAATACCTTGTACTATTGTTAGCTCTGTTCAACTTTCAGTTGTATGCATAAGGGGCTTAAGGCCTGAAAATTTCACTAAATGTTGGGGACTTAGTCATTTTAAAGACCCCTAAACTTTGAGGATTTTATTTATGGATTTCTCAACTATGAGATATTGGTTTTTGAGTTGATTCATGTTCAGGGATATAAGGTGTATGTCTCGGATTTTTCAGATGAGGATTAGGACATGATTGGATCATGAAACTAGTGGGTCATCGCGATAAGTCCACTTCGTAACTCTATTTCTTTTCTCATATAGACTGCGTCGCGGTCAGGGAAATGAAAGATCACAATAGGACCGCATCACGATAACCCTATTGCATCCAGTTTTGAATTTAAATGGTTGCAGGGCAATTGGGTCTTTCCCCCCACAACCCAATCGTTTATAACATGACTTGGGCATCAATTAGGGCATAATTTTGACCTTCTTCTCCAATTTTCCTTGCAAGAAAACCCTCTCCTTCCCCCAAGAACAAGAATTCAATTCCTTTCTCCCTAAGAAATAAAAAATTCAAGTTCCCCAAGTTCAAGAAACTTCAAGGAAGTATCAAGAATAGTATTTTTTTCTTTCAAATTAAAAGTTTAATGTATGTGGGGTGTTCATTCATGGTTTCCTTTCACCCATGGAACCCAAAAACCATTTTTTCTATTAAAGAATGGATTTTTCAATTATTGTGGTATTTATTTTTCTTATGATGGGTTTGAATCATGTTTTCATGTTAATATTAATTCAATTTAGACAATGTATGCGTCCATGCAAGATTTTGAATTCCTTATGCTATGAATTTGAATTTCCCATGCTTTATTCTAGTGAATTCCATGTTAAATCTGCAACTTCATGATTTCAGTCTTGTAATTATGTTTATCCCCTATTTAAAGCATTCCCATGTTTAAATTCATGATCCCCACAAGTTTGATGGAATGTCTATGCTTATGGGTTTTGAACCATCATTCTTTACTACAGTTTTAAGCTTGTTATTACATTCAGTGATCATTCAGTGCTGGTGGGTTACGAATACCCGATGCCTAAGTTCTTTTACATGAATTTAGATCATTTTAGTAATGATTTAGTTAAACCATAAATTCTATTATTTACTTAGTTAATGTAATCATGATGAGAACTATAAGTTATGAAATCATGTTCAGTCAAGCTTAGTTAAGTTTCGTTCCAGTGTCAGTTCAGTTGGAAATAGAATTAATTACCAAGAAAACTCAAGGATGGGGGCTTACCTAATAGTAGAAGGTGTGACCCTTAGTAGTAAACCCCGAGTTATAGAACTACGTAGCCAGCGTAGGTTAGAGATGTCTACCTATCAATTGAGGGTTGACAAGGTGTTTACCTGCTAGTTAAGGGTGACACAGATCTCATTAGAGTGTCTACTATTTGAAGGTGACTGATTAGTCCTTCTGGACACCAATTTAGTTGATCCACAAAGCCAGTGTTAGTATTAATGGCACGGTACTGACACTATTCTAACTAGGGTTACCAGTTGGACACCGATTAACTTAGATTGGGGCATGTTAGTTAGATGATACCTCCCATAGTCTTAGTACAATATTTAGTGTATATTCAGTTAAGTTTTTCTTGACCAAAGAATACAGATTTACCGTTATTTAGTTATAAATATTTTAGTCTTTTAGTTTACATATTATTTTAGAAATATGTAAATGCTTGGTCTTCCATTCTCAAATATTACAGTTTTCATGCATTTATGCTCAGTTATTTCATGTTGTTCAGTTAGTCCATATCTCATGCGTATAGCACCCAATGCATTTAAGCCATATCTCTTCTCATATGCTAGGACATTCAAAGTACTGATCGCATACTTTTTTTGCGCTATGATTTCTTATATCATAGTATCGAAGGCTCAATTTCTCGACTGTAGTTAGACAACCAGTGCTACCCAGCAGCCGTAGTGGTTAGTCTTTTTCCATCAAGGACATATTATATCTCATTCAATACTTTAGTATTTCATTATGTTTAGTCAGTTTGTGTTAGTTGGGGGATTGTCCTATCAACTCCTCAGATAGTTAGAGGCTTTCAAATAATCAGACAGTCAGTTAGACACTTATCTAGTTTATCAGTCTTGTTAGTTTTATCAGTTGTTTTGAGTTGAAGAATAGATTTTAGTATTTCATTAGATGTTTTAGACTTATAGTTGAACCACATTTTTGGTATTTAGCTTTGCATTACTTCAGTAGTTAATCTTGCACACACGTGTATGATAATTATTTTATTTAGTGCTCACAGCAGGTACCAGCTCATGGGTTAGCTTGTAGTCACTTGTGACTGTAAGCACCGTTATCACAGCTAGGGTGTAGCCTCGGGTCATGATAGAACTTGGTATTAGAGCCTAAGGATTTACAATGACCTAGGGTGTCTAAAAGCCGTATTAAGTATAAACTTGTGCAAGGGTGTGAAGTGCGCCACTCTTATGGACAAGAGGCTATGAGATGTTTTAGGGAAAAGTTTCTCTTCTTTCAATACTCATGTCATGCGAATGATAAAGAGATCTATTTAAACTCTCTTTCTAACTCATTCTTTATTCCATTTACAGACTATGCCTTCCAAAAGAAATAACGAAAGAAGGAATGGGGACCATCCCGCACCTTCGCCTATTTAGGAAGATCCCCTGAATGAAATGACTCTCACGTCGAGTTCAGAGCTATTTTTACTACTTTATCCCATTCATTAGCTACTCAGAATAATTAGAAATCTATTTTTCTAGCCAATCCAGTAGCAAAGACAACTGCAACTTGGATTTGAGATTTCACCCGAATGAATCCCCTTTTGTTTTTGGGATCAAAGTCTGAAGAGGATCTATATAAGTTTCTTGATATTTTTTAGAAGGTGAAAAATATTATGGACATCATCTCGAGTGAGAATGCAAAGTTGGTTTCTATTAGTTGCAGGATGTAACACATACCTGGTTTAAGAATTAGAAGGAAGACCGTGGTCTTGATGCAAGGCCTGTTGAGTAGGAGGAATTTTCCACTACTTTTCTAGATGGGTTCTAACCATTAGAGTTGAGGGAGGATAAAATTCATGTGTTCATTAGTTTGAAGCAGTGCAGTATGAGTGGGAAGGAGTACTCACTTAAGTTTACTCAGTTAGCGAGGTATGCTCCCAATATAGTGGACGAAAATAGGTCTAGATGAGTAAGTTCGTGTCTGGTGTAGGTTGTAGTGTGGTTAATTTGTGTAAGAATGCCATGATGATTAAGGAGATAGACTTATCTAGACTTATGGTTCATGCTCAACAGATTGAGAAAGATAATCTTAAGGATAAAGAGAGAGCAAATAAGTGGGCCAGAACAAGTAGTTTTAACTTTTCTAAGCCAAGGTTAGAAGGTGGTAACCTTTCCCAATATCGATAGAAGTTTTCAGCCCCAAATCCATCTTCATGTAGTGTGCCAGCGCCTATATTATGGAAAGATAGTCGGGATAGGGTGCCAGGCTCTAAGACCCACGGTAGTGTGATCAGTGGCCATACTAATCCGCTCTACGGGAAGTTTGGCAGGCATCATTAGGTTGTGTGTAGAGATAGAAGTGATGCATGTTTTGGATATGGCAAGATAGTCTATAGAGTCAGCGATTGCCCAATGGCTATTCAACAGGGTCAGTCGAAGTGTCCTCCAACTCCAGCCGGTCGCCCGACTCAATAGGGTGTCATTTCCCCGACAACAAGTGGGAAGTGTCAGAACGGGTTGTATGCCCTCCAGACCTGATAGGACTAGAAAAGTTCTCGTGATGTAGTTACGGGTATGTTGTAGTTTTTTCATCTCCATGTTTATTCTTTATTAGACCCCAGAGCTTCACTCTCTTTGTAACTCCCTATATTGCCGTCAAGTTTGGTGTAAGTCTCAAATACATAGTAGAACCTTTCTCAGTGTCTACCCTAGTGGCTAAATCTATTATAGCTAGATGGGTATACCAAAATATCTCGGTTACGATATCTCATAAAGTCACCTCAGTTGATCTTGGGGAGTTAGAGATGACTAATTTTGATGTCACTCTCAGCATGGATTGGATCCACTCATGTAATGCCTCTGTTAATTATAGAAATAGAGCCATTCAATTTTAGTTTCCCAATGAACCAGTCATTGAATAAAGGGGTAGTACCTTTATACTTAGGGGTCAGATTGTTTCCTACCTTAAGGCAAGAAAAATGATATCTAAAGGGTGTGTTTACCATTTTGTTCAAGACAAGGACTCTAGTACTGATACTCTAAGTCTCGAATCAGTTTCAGTAGTAAGGGAATTTCCAGATGTGTTCCCTGAAGACTTTCCTAGAGTTCCTTCTGAAAGGGAAATTGACTTTGAAATAGATCTCTTCCAGACACCCAACTTATCTGTCTCCAACTAATCTTAGAGAATTGAAAAATAGCTGAAGGATCTCTTATATAAGGGATTAATTAGGCCTAGTGTTTCCCCATGGGACGCTCCAGTCTTTTTCACGCGTAAGAAAGATGGTTCTCTCAGAATGTGCATCGATTACCATTAGTTCAACAAAGTCACAATCAAGAATAAATATCCACTCCCCAGGATTGATGACTTGTTTTCCAAACTTTTGGGTGCCAGTTACTTCTCTAATATAGACCTTAGATCCGACTATCATCAACTCAGAGTCATAGAATGTGACATTCAGAAGACATCTTTCAAAACTCGATATGGCCACTTTTAATTCCTAGTTATGTCATTTGGACTATTAAATGCCCTTGCAGCCTTCATGGATTCGATTAATAGAGTGTTCAAGCAGTACTTGGACATGTTCGTCATAGTCTTCATTGATGATATTCTTGTCTATTCCTATAGTAAAATAATCTTGCAGACCATCTGAGAATTGTATTAAAGACCGTTAGAGCTCATCAATAGTTTGCCAAGTTCAGTAATTGCTAGTTTTTACTTAGATCAGTATGTTTCCTTGGCCATATTTTTTTTGGTAATGGCATCTAAGTTGACCCTAAAAAAACCAAAGCAATGAGAAAATGGTCTAGACCCATCTCTCTATCAGATATCATGAGTTTCTTAGGTTTGGCTGTAATTATAAATGATTTGTTGAAGGGTTTTATTCTATTGCATCCCCATATCTTGATTGACTCAGAAGAAAGTCAAATTTCAGTGGTTAGATTCATATGAGAAGAGTTTTTAGGAGTTGAAGACTCAACTCACTTCAGTCCCAGTTTTTACTTTGCTAGATGGTTTAGATAGGTTTGTAATTTACTATGATTCTTCCAGGGTTGGTCTTGGTAGTGTATAGAGAGGTAAGGTCATAGTCTATGCCTCAAAATAACTTAAGCCCCATGAAAAGAATTATCCTACCCATGATCTTGAGTTGGTAGTTGTTGTTTTTTCCTTTAAAATTTGGAGGCATTATCTTTATGGGGTCCATGTTGATGTGTTCACTGACCATAAAAGTTTGTAGTATGTGTTCTCATAGAAATATTTGAATCGTCATGAAAGAAAGTGGCTTGAGTTGTTGAAAGATTATGATATGAGTGTGTTGTATCATCTGGGCAAGTCCAATGTAGTGGTAGATGTCCTTAGTATAATGTCTATGGGTATTGTTGCTCATGTTGAGAAGGATAAGAAGAAGTTCATCTGGGAGGTTCATCAACTTTCTAGATTGGGTGTCCGATTAGTTACTTCAACTAAAGGTAGTTTATGGGTTCAGAATAGTTTAGAATCTTCCTTGGTGGCGAAGTAAGAGAAAAATAGGATGGGGATTCTAGTTTAGTTAGGTTGAAGGAGGCCATTAGAGATCAGAAAATAGAGGTTTTCTCCCGAGGGGGAGATAGTGTGTAGCATTATTAGGGAAGGTTATGTGTTCCATGTGTTGATGATTTGAGACAACAAATTTTGGAAGAAGAACATGGTGCATGATATTCTATAAATCTAGGAGCCACCAAGATGTACCGTGATTTGTAGAAAATCTATTGGTGGAATGGTCTGAATAAGGATATTGCAAAGTTTTTGGGTAAGTGTTCAAATTATCAGCAAATTAAAGTTGAGCACCAGAGGCCTAGTGGTGCATTACAGGAGTTCAGCTTCCCTACTTGGAAGTGGGAAGTGGTGAACATGGAATTTATAAAAGGATTGTCTCGTACACCTCGTTAACATTATTTGATATGGGTTATTATTGTTAGAATTACTAAATATTCTCATTTCTAGCCACTTCATACTTCGTACTCAGTTGAGGATTATTCTGGGATTTTTATTAGGGAGTTAGTTCGGTTTCACGGGATTCCATAGTCTATCATATCAGATAGAGGTACTCAGTTACCTCTCACTTTTGAAAGGCTTTTCAGAAGGGTTTTGGTACTGATGTTTACCTCATTACATCTTTTCATCCTTCGATAGAGGGTTAGGCAGAGAGGACCATTTAGGCCTTAGAATACATGTTGAGAGCATATGTTATTTATTTTAAAGGTAGTTGGGAAGACTATTTACCTTTGATAGAGTTTGCATATAATAACATACATCACTCCAGTATTTAGATGGCTCCATTTAAGGCTCTATATGGAAGGAGATGTAGGTCTCCTGTTGGTTGGGTTGAAGAAGGTGAGGCTTCTTTGATGGGACCAGATTAAGTATTTGATGTGATAGAGTAAGTTTAGTTGATTAGGGAGAGTCTAAAGATATCCCAAAGCCGTTAGAAATCTTATGTAGATGTAATAAAGAGAGACCTTGAGTTTGATGTTGGTGATTTAGTCTATTTGAAAATCTCGCCCATGTAGGGAGTAAAGAGATTTGGTAAAAAGGGGAAACTTAGTCCCTGATTTGTTGTCCCTTATAGAGTCTTGAACCATTTTAGAAAGGTAGAATATGAGCTAGAGTTGCCTGCATATTTGGCATCAGTGCATCTGGTATTTCATGTCTCTTTGTTAAAGAAATATATTGGCGATTTAGTTGTTATTATTCCTTTAGAAAGTACAAGTGTTTAGGATAGCCTTTCTTTCAAAGAAGACCTAGTTGAAATCCTACATAATCAGATTCGTACGCTAAGGAATAAAGAAGTTCCCTCGGTTAACATTCTATGGAAAAATCAGTCCATTAAGGGAGCTACTTGGAAAGCAGAAGCAGATATGGGTGCCAAGTATCCTCATCTTTTCACCACAAACTCAGAGTCAACTTAAGGTAACAAGTTTCCCTAGATTGACTCTTTTCCATTTTCAGTTCCAGCTATTTAGTCATTCTTATGTCATTTCATGCATTCTCAAAATAAGTTCAGTTAATGTATCATGTTTTAGACTTAGTTATGTATTCATGTCCCCAGTCATGCATGTTAAGTATGTGATCTCAGTTGCCATAGTTCAGTACTCTTAGTCTAACCAGTCTCATTCGGGGACGAATGTTCCCAAATGGGAGATATTGAAATACCCCATACTATTCTTAGTTCTGTTCATTTTTTAGTTGCATGCATAAGGGGCCTAAGGCCTGAAAATTTCACTAAGTGTTGGGGACTTAGTCATTTTTGAGACCCCTAAACTTTGAGAATTTTATTTTTGGATTTCTCAACCATGAGATATTGTTTTTTCAGTTGATTCATGTTCAGGGACGTAAGGTGTATGCCTTAGATTTTTTAGACAAGGTTTGGGACATGTTTTGATCACAAAATCAGTGGGTCATCGCGGCTCTATTTCCGTTTATAACATGACTTGGGCATCAGTTAGAGCATAATTTTGCCCTCTTCTCCAATTTTCCTCTCAATAAACTCTCTTCTTCCCCCAAGAATAAGAATTCAATTCCTTTCTCCCCAAGAAATCAATAATTCAAGTTCCCCAAGTTCAAGAAACTTAAAGAAAAGTATCAAGAATAATATTTTTCCTTTCAAGTTAAGAACTTAAGGTATGCGGTGTGTTCATTCATGGGTTCCTTTCACCCATGGAGCCCAAAAATCCTCTTTTCAATTAAAGAGTGGATTTTTCAATTATTAAGGCATTTTATTTTTCTTAATATGGGTTTAAATCATGTTTTCATGGAAGTTTTAATTCAATTCAGTCCATGTATGACTCTATGCTATAAATTTGAGTTTTCCATGCTTTATTCAAGTGAATTCTATGTTTGATGGTATGTCTATGCTTATGGGTTTTGAACCACGATTCTTGACTACAGTTTTTAAGCTTGTTATTACATTCAGTGATCATTCAGTGCTGGTGGGTTATGAATACCCAATACCTAAGTGCTCTTACATAAATTAAGATTATTTCAATAATGATTCAGTTAAATCATGAATTCTATTATTTACTTAGTTGATGTAATAATAATGAGCACTATAAGTTATGAAATAATGTTCTATCAAGCTTAGTTTAGTTCAGTTCCAATGTCAGTTTAGTTGGGACTAGGATTTAGCATCGGGCGAACTCAAGGATTAGGTCTCACCTAACAGTAGAGGGTGTGACGCTTAGTAGTAATCCATGAGTTACAGAAATACATAGCTAGCATAGGTTAGAGATGTCTACCTATCAGTTAAGGGTTTACAAGGTGTTTACCTACCAATTAAGGGTTACACATATCTCATTAGAGCACCTTCCAGTTGAGAGTGACTCATTAGTCTTTTCGGACACTAGTTTAGTGGATACACACAACCAATGATAGTACCCGTGGCACGGTACTAACACCCTTCTTACTGGGGTTATAGGTTGGACCTCGATTAGCCCAGATTGGAGTATTTCAGTTAGGTGATACCTCCCACAGTTTTAGTACAGTATTCAATGTATATTCTATTCAGGTTTACTTAACCAAAGCTTATAGATTTACAGTTATTAAATTATACAAATTTTAGTTTTTTAGTTTACAGATTATTTCAAAATTATGTATATGCTTGGCCTTGCATTCTCAGATATTATATATTTCATGCATTAATGCTCACTTATTTTATGTTATTCAGCTAGTCCTTATCTCATACGTATAGTACCCTATGCATATCAGCCATAACTTATCTCATATACCAGTATATTTTAAGTACTAACCATATACCCTTTTCGCACTATGATGCCTTATATCATAGGTTTGGAGGCTTAGTTTCCCAATCATAGTTAGACATTTAGTACTACCCAGCAGTCGTAGTGATGAGTCCTCATCCATCAAGGACATATTATCTCTTATTCAGTACTTTAATATTTTGTAATGTTCATTCAGTCGAAGTTAGTTGGGGTCTTAGACAGTTAGAGGCTTTTAAGACAATCAGACGGTCAGTTAGACACTTATCTAGTTTATCTGTCTTCTCAGTATTATTAGTTGTTTTGAGTTGATGGTTAGATGTTAGTATTTCAATATATGTTTCAGACTTGTGGTTGAACCACATTTTTAGTACTCAGATTTGCATTAATTCAGTAATTTATCTTCCGTACACGTGTATGATTATTATTTTATTTAGTGCTAACAACAGGTACCAGCTTATGGGTTAACTTGTGGTCACTTGTAACCGTAAGCACCGTTGTCACGACTAGGGGTAGCCTTGGGTCATGTTAGAACTTAGTTTTAGAGCCTATTCTTTTATAGTGTCCTAGGGTGTTGAAATCCACGTTAAGTAGAGTCTTGTGCATGGGTGTGAAGTGCGCTACTCTTATGGAAAAGAGGCTACAAGATATTTTAGGATAAAGTTTCCCTTCTTTTAGTATTTATATCATGAGAATGAGCATGAGCTCTATTTAAACTCTCTTTATAACTCATCCTTCATTCTGTTTATAGACTATGCCTCCTAGAAGAAATAATGGATGAAGGAATGGGGGCCAGCCCTCACCTCTGCCTATAAGGAAAGATCCCCTGAATGAACATGTCTCTCACTCCAAGTTAAGAGTTGCATTAACTACTATATCCCATTCAATAGATGCTCAGAACAATTAGCGAGCTATTGCCCCGGCCAATCCAGTGGCAAATAAAACTGCACCTAGGATTCAAGATTTCACCCAAATGAATTCCCCATTAGTTTTTGGGATCCATGTTTGAAGGGGATTCACATGAGTTTCTTTATATGGTTCAGATGAAGATAGATATTATGGGCATCAGTTCGAGTGAGAGTGCAGAGTTGGTTGCATATTAGTTGTAGGATGTAGTTCACACCTGTTTTAAGAAGTGGAAGAAAGACTATGGTATTGATGCAGGGCCTATTGAGTTGGAGGAATTTTCCATGACTTTACTAGAAAAGTTCTTCCCATTAGAGTTGAGGGAGGATAAGATTCGGGAGTTCAGTAATTTAAAGTAGTGCAGCATGAGTGTGAAGGAGTACTCACTTAAGTTAACTCAGTTAACGAGGTTTGCTCCTAATATAGTGGCCAATAATAGGTCTAGATGAGTAAGTTCATGTCTGGTGTAGCTTATAGTATGGTTATGGAATGTAGAACTGTCTTATTGATTAAGGAGATAAACTTATCTAGACTTATGGTTAATGCTCAGCAGATTAAGGAAGAGAAGCTTAAGGTGAAAGAGAGAGAGAATAAGAGGGCTAGAATAGGTAGTTTTAACTTTTCTCAGCCAATGTCAGATAGTGGTAACCTTTCTAAGTTTCATCAAAAGTTTTCAGCCCAGCTTCATCTTCAGCAAGTGCGCCAGTGCCTACGTTCAATCAAGATAGTCAGGATAGGGTGCCAGGCTTTAAGTCCCAATATTGTGTGAATAGTGGAAGTAATAATTCTCTCTGTGGAAAGTGTGGAAGACATCATTAGGGTGCGTGTAAAGCTGGCTGTGATGTGTGTTTTGGATGTGGCAATCCAGGCCACAGAGTCAGAGATTGCCCAAAGGATGGTCAGCAGGGTTAGTCCAACCGTCCTTCGGTTCTAGTCGATCACCTGACTCAGCAGGGTGTCACTTCCAGCATAACCAGTGGGCAATGTTAGAATTGGTTGTATGCCCTCAAAACCCAACAAGATCAAAAAAGTTCTCCTGATGTAATTACGGGTACATAGTAGGTCTTTTAACTCCATGTTTATGCTTTATTAGACCGCAGAGCTTCACTCTCCTTTGTTACTCCCTATATAGATGTCAACTTTAGTGTCATTCTAGATTTTTTAGCAGATCCTTTCTCAATTTCTACCCCAGTGGGTAAATCTATTATAGCCACACGGGTATACAAAAATTTCCCGATTAAGGTATCTTAGAAAGTCATCGTAATTGATCTTGTGGAGTTAGAGATGACTAATTTTGATGTCATTCTCAACATGGATTGGCTCCTCTCATGTTATGCCTCAGTTGATTGTAGAAATAGAGTCATTCAATTTCAATTTCCCAATGAACCAGTCATTGAATAGAGGGGTAACACCTCTGTGCTTAGGGGTCAGATTGTTTCTTACCTTAACTCAAGAAAAATGATAGCTAAAGGGTGTGTTTACCATCTTTTTTGAGTCAAGGACTCTAGTTCTGAGACTACAAGTCTCGAGTCAGTTTCAGTAGTAAGGGAATTTCCAACTATGTTCCCCGAAGACTCTCCCAGAGTTCCTCCTGAAAGGTAAATTGGCTTCAAAATAAATCTCCTTCCAGACACCTAGACTATCTCTATTCTTCTCTACAGAATGGGTCCAGCTGATCTTAGATAATTGAAATAACAATTGAAAGATCTCTTAGATAAAGGATTCATTAGTCCTAGTATTTCTCTATGGGGCGCTCCAGTCTTATTCGTGCATAAGAAAGATGGTTCTCTCAGATTGTGCATCGATTACCATCAGTTGAACAAAGTCAAAATCAAGAATAAGAATCCACTCTCCGGAATTAATGACTTGTTCGACCAACTTCAGGGTGCCAGTTACTTCTCTATGATAGACCTTAAATCTGTCTATCATCAGCTCAGAGTAAAAAATGTGATATTCTAAAGACAACTTTCAGAACTCAGTATGGTCACTTTGAATTCCTAGTTATGTCATTTGGCCTAACGAATGCCCCTTCAACCTTCATGGACTTGATGAATAGAGTGTTCAAATAGTACTTGGGTATGTTCGCCAAAGTTTTCATTGAATATATTCTTGTCTATTTCCATAGTGAAAATGATCAAGTGGACCATCTAAGAATTGTATTGTAGAATCTTAAAGCTCATCAGTTGTTTGTCAAGTTCAGTAATTGCGAGTTTTGGCTTAGATAGGTAGCTTTTCTTGGCCATATTATTTCCGGCGATGGCATCCAAATTGACCCTCAATTGATCAAAACATTGAGAAAATGGCCCAGACCTATTTCTTCATCAGATATCAGGAGTTTCTTGGGTTTTGCTAGCTATTAAAGATGGTTTGTTGAAGGGTTTTCTTCTATTACATCCCCTATGTCTTGATTGACACAGAAGAAAGTCAAATTTCTGTGGTCAGATTCATATGAGAAGAGTTTTAAAGAGTTGAAGACATGACTCACTTCAACCCCAGTCTTGACTTTACCAGATGGTTCAGATTGGTTTGTACATTACAATGATGCTTCAAGAGTTGGTCTTAGTTGTGTATTGATGCAGAGAGGTAAGGTCATAGCCTATGCCTCTAGACTTCTTAAGCCCTATGAAAAGAATTATCCTACCTGTGATCTTGAGTTGGCAGTTGTTGTTTTTTGCTTGAAAATTTGGAGTCATTATCTTTATAAGGTCCTCGTTGACGTGTTCATATATCATAAAAGTTTGCAGTATGTGCTCTCACAGAAATTTTTAAATTCTTTTCAAAGAAGGTGGCTTGAGTTGTTGAAAGATTATGATATGAGTGTGTTGTGTCATTCCGGCAAAGCAAATGTAGTGGGAGATGTACTTAGTAGATTGTCTAAGGGTAGTGTTTCTCATGTTGATGAGGATAGGAAGAACTTAGTACGGGAGGTTCATCATCTTATTAGATTGGGTTTCTGATTGGTTGATTTAATTGAAGCTAGTATATGGGTTCAGAATGGTTCAAAATCTTCCTTGGTTGCCAAAGTGAAAGAAAAATAGGATGGGGATCCCAATTTAGTTAGGTTAAAGAAAGCCATTAGATATAAAAAATTAGGGGTTTTCTCCCAAGGGGGAGATGGTGTGTTATGTTGTCAGGGCAAGTTATGTGTTCCATGTGTAAATGATTTGAGGCAGAAAATATAGGAAAAAGTGCACAGTGCATGATATTTCATTTATCCAGGAGTCACCAAGATGTACCGTTACTTGCGGGAAATCTATTGGTGGAACTGTATGAATAAGGATATTGTAATTTTATGGCTAAGTGTTCAAATTGTCAGCAGGTTAAAGTTTAACACTAGAGGCCTAGTGGTGCATTGTAGGAATTCAGCATCCTCACTTTGATGTGGGAAGTACATGATTTTTGTGACAGGATTGTCTCATACATGTCTTCAATGTTATTTGATATATGTCATTGTGTACAAAATAATTAAATAAGCTCATTTCTTACCAGTTCATACTTCATACTATGATGAGGACTGTGCCAGGCCTTTTATTAGGGAGTTGGTTAAGTTACACGGGGTTCTGTTATTTATCATATCAGATAGAGGCGCTCAGTTTACCTCTCACTTTTGAAAGGTTTTTCAGAAAGGTCTTGGTTCCAAAGTTCACCCCAGTATAACTTTTTACCCTCAAATAGAGGTTCAGGCAGAGTGGACCAATCAGACCTTAGAAGACATGTTGAGAGCATGTGTTATTAATTTTAAAGGTAGTTGGGAAGACCATTTACCTTTGATTGAGTTTTCTTATAATAACAGCTATCACTTCAGTATTCAGATGGCTCTATTTAAGGGTCTCTATGGGAGGGGATGTAGGTCTTCTATGTATTGGTTTGAAGTACGAGAGGTTGTTATAATAAGGCCAATTTTAGTGTATGATATGATGGAGTAAGTTTAGTTGATTAAGAAGAGTCTTAAGACAAGCTAAAGCCATCAATAATCTGATACAGATGTGAGAAGGAGATACCTTGAGTTTGATTTGTGTGATTTAGTCTATTTAAAAATCTCGCCCATAAAGGGAGTAAACAGATTTGGCAAGAAGGTGAAACTTAGACCCCTATATGTTGGCCCTTATAGAATCTTGAACTATTTTGGGGACTTAATCATTTTCAAGACCCCTAAACTTCAAGGATTTTATTTTTGGTCTTCCCTACCACGAGATGTTGGTTTTTGAGTTGATTTATGTTCAGGGATGTAAGGTGTATGTCTCAGATTTTTAAGACGAGGTTTGGGACATGCTTGGATCACCAAACCAGTGGTTCATCGCGATATGTCCACATCGCGGCTCTATTTCAATTCTCATACAGATTGCGTTGTGGTGAGGGAAATGAAAGCCCATAATAGGATCGTGTCGCGGTAACCCTGTTATGTCCAGTTTTGAATTTATATGGTTGAGGGGCAATTGGGTCTTTTCTCCCTCAATCCAATCATTCGTAACACGACTTGGGCATTAGTTAAGGCATAATTTTGTCTTTCTTCTCCAATTTTCCTCTTAAGAAAACCCTCTCCTTCCCCCAAGAACAAGAATTCAATTCCTTTCTCCCTAAGAAATCAATAATTTAAGTTCCCCAAGTTTAAGAACCTTCAAGGAAGTACCAAGAATAAAAATTTTCCTTTCAAGTTAAAATCTTAAGGTATGTGGAGTGTTATTCATGGTTTCCTTTCACTCATGGAGCCCTAAAACCCTCTTTTCACTTAAAGAATATATTTTTCTATTATTATTGTATTTTATAGTGCTTAAGATGGGTTTAAATTATGTTTTCATGGTGATTTTAATCCAATTCAGCCCATGTATGACTATGCGAGATTTTAAATTCCTCATGCTATGAATTTGAGTTTCCCATGATTTATTCAAGTGAATTCTATGTTAAATCCGTAACTTTATGATTTCAGTCTTGTAATCATGTTATTTTCCTCTAATAAAATCATTCCCATGTTTAAATTCATAATCCCCACATGTTTGGTGGAATGTCTATCCTTATGCATTTTCAACCATGATTCTTTACTATAGTTTTAAAGCTTATTATTACATTCATTGATCATTCAGTGCTGGTGGGTTATAAATACCCGATACCCAAGTGCTTTTACATGAATTTATATCATTTTAATAATGATTTAGTTAAGCCACGAATTCTATTATTTACTTAGTTGTTGTAATTATGATGAGCACTATAAGTTATGAAATCATGTTTAGTCAAGCTTAGTTTAGTTTAGTTCCAGTGTCAGTTCGGTTGGGAGTAGGATTTAGCATCAAGCGAACTCAAGGATTAGGGCTCACCTGATAGTAGAGGGTGTGACCCTTAGTAGCAATCCCCAAATTATAGAACCACATAGCCAGCGTAGGTTAGAGATGTCTACCTGTTAGTTCAGGGTTGACAAGGTTTTTACCTGCCAGTTGAGGGTAACACATATCTCATTAGAGAGCCTGCTAGTTGAGGGTGACTCATTAGTCCTTTGGGACACCAGTTTAGTAGATCTACATGGACAGTGTTAGTACCTATGGCACGGTACTGACACCCTTCCAACTGGGGTTATAGGTTGGACCTCGATTAGCCCAGATTGGAGTATTTCAGTTAGGTAATACCTCCCACAGTTTTAGTATAGTATTCAATGTATATTCAGTTCAGGTTTGCTTGACCAAAGAATATAGATTTATATTTATTCAGTTATATAGATTTTAGTCTTTTTGTTTATAGATTATTTTAGATATATGTATATGCTTGGTCTTGCATTCTCATATATTATAGTTTTTATGCATTTATGTTCAGTTATTTTATGTTGTTTAGTTAGCCCTTATCTTATACGTACAGTACCCCATGTATTTCAGCTAGACCTTATCTCATATACCTGTATATTTAAAGTACTGACCACATACTCTTCTTTGCTCTATTATGTCAGGTATCGTAGGTTCGGAAGCTCAGTTTCTCAACTGCAGCAAGACAACCAGTGCTACCCAGCAGTCGTAGTCATGAGTCCTCATCCGTCGTGGACATATTATCTCTCATTCAGTACTTTAGTATTTCATTATGTTCAGTCAATCAGAGTTAGTTGAGGGCTTGTCCCATCAACTCCTTAGTAAGTTTGAGGCTTTTCAGACAATCAGACAGTCAGTTAGAACCTTATCCAATTTATTAGTCTTCTCAGTATTATCAGTTGTTTTGAGTTGATGGTTAGATTTTAGTTATTCAGTAGTTATTTTAGTCTTGTGGTTGAACCACATTTTTAGTATTCAGATTTGCATTACGTAAGTAGTTTATCTTCCGCACACGTGTATGATTATTATTTTATTCAGTGCTCACAAAAGGCACTAGCTCATGGGTTAGCTTGTGGCACTTGTGACCTTAAGCATCGTTGTTAAGACTAGGGGTTGCCTCGGGTCATGACAATATGCAAATCCATGAAGCAATTTGATGAGTTAAGAGTGGTATTCGTGATTGATGTGCATGATGAAGAGATGGATTCATTCTATAGATGTTGATTCAGTGATTATTTGGGATGAAGTTTCTGATGTTGTTTCTATTGAAAAGAGGTTGAGTGTTAATCTCTAGAAGCCGTGTTCATGAACTTTGATAGTGACAACATCGATGAGTATAGTGATATGGTGTGTGCACATTATGGTAGTGGTTTGTACACTTATGAACCAAAGAAACTTGATTTGAATTTGAAAAATAGAACTACTCCACTACTCGCCAATCCATTGAAGAGCCACTGGTCTTAGAGTTAAAGGTCGTCTCTTCTTATTTGCAATATGCATTTTTGGGGTCCAATAAAATTTTATCGATAATTATTACAGTCGATTTTATTGATACAAAAATGGAACCTTTGCTATCGGTGTTATAGAGGTTCAAAAGGGCCATTGGTTGGTCCATTATAGATATTGTGGGTATCCCGCCTGGGTTGTATACTCATAAAATTCAACTTGAACCGGAATGTATTCCAAGTATAGAACATCAACATCGACTTAATCCTCCTATACAGGAGGTGGTGAAGTAAGAGTTAATCAAGGGGTTAGATATTGGTGTAGTGTATCCCATTGTTGATAGCAAGTGGGTCAGTTTTGTACAATATGTTCCGAAGAAAGGCAGGATTACTGTTGTGCCTAATTAGAAGAATAAGGTAGCGGCAATGAGTCCAATCACAGGATATAGAGTATGCATAAATTACAAAAAATTGAATGCATGGACTCAGAAGGACCATTTTCCCATTTCCTTCATGGACCAGATGCTGGATAGACTTGCGGACAGAGGATGGTACTATTTTCTTGATGGGTACTTATAATACAACCAAATCACTACTAGACCTGAGGATCAAGAGAAGATGACTTTTACATGTCCTTATGAGACCTTTCCATTTAGCCGTATGTCATTTGGGTTATGTACCACTCCATCCATATTTCAGGGATGTATGATATCAATCTTCCCTGGCCTGGTAGAAGACACCATCGAAGTGTTTATGGATGATTTTTTTAGTCATAGGTGATTAGTTTGATGACTGCCTATTTCACTTGGCAAATTCTCTTACAAGATGTGAGGAATGCAACTTGGTACTTAATTAGGAGAAGTGCCATTTCATGGTAAAAGAAGGTATTGTACTTGAGCATAAGATTTCCAAAAAGGAATAGAGGTTGACAGAGCCAATATAGAGGTGATTGAGAAATTACCTCCACCAATTTCTATGAAAGGGATTTCTTGAAGATTGCCAATCCTCTTTGCAAGCTTCTTAAGAAAGAGGTGAAATTTGTTTCTGATGATGCATGTATGAAGGATTTTGAAAGCCTAAAAGAGAAGTTGTTGTTGGCTCCAATCATTATGTCTCTTTATTGGTCCTTGACATTTAAAGTTATGTGTGACTCAAGTGGAGTGTACTTAGGTCTTATCCTAGGACAAAGAAATGAAAAGACACTTCATTGCATCTACTATGCCAGCACGACATTGAACCCTGATTAAACGAACTACACAGTGACTAAATAAGAGTTGTTGGTAGTGGTTTTTTCCTTTGAGAAGTTTAGGTCTTACTTGATTGGAAAAATTTAGTTGTGCGCACTGACCATGCAATATTGCGGTACTTGATGGAGAAAAAGGATGTAAAGCCTAGACTAATTAGGTGGGTCTTATTGCTGCAAGAATTTGATTTTGAAGTGAAGGATAGAAAAGGCACTGAAAACCAAGTTGTAGATCATTTGTCTAGACTTGAGGAGGAATTTATGCAGTAAGTGAAAGATAGGCTCGATATTGATGAAAATTTTCCAAATAAATAGTTATTGAAAACTTCCCAAGATCTATTTCCATGGTTTGTAGATTATGCAAATTATCTAGCCAGTGATCTAGTCCCAGAAGATCTTTCCTTCCGACAAAGAAATAAGTTTATGCATGAGGTAAGGAAATTTTTCTTGAATGAGCCTTATTTATTCAAAATTTATGAGGATGGAATTATTCATAGATGTATACCTAAGGTGGAGATGATGAGCATACTTGAGGCTTTTTATTCCTTACCAGTTGGGGATCATTATGGAGGAACCCGCACAACCCACAAAATCTTGTAATGTAGGTATTATTGGCCAACAATCTACAAAGATGCTCATGATTTTTCTTTATCTTTTGATCAATGTCAACGCCGAGGTAATATCTCTAGATGCCATGAACTTCCTATGACTCCTATTTTAGAATTAGAATTGTTTTATGTATGGGGTATAGACTTCATGGGTCCCTTTGTGAGCTCGTTTGGCATAAAGTATATACTTATGGCTATGGAATATGTTTCTAAATGGGTGGAAGTATTTGTGCTCCCCAATAATAAAGCACGTTGTGTCACTGCATTCTTGAAAAAACACATCTTTTCTCGATTTGGCATGCCACGTGCTGTCATTAGTGACAATGGGTCACATTTTTGTAATCGTCTATTAAAAATTCTGCTTGAGAAGAATGGAATACAACACAAGGTGGCAACACCTTATCATCCGCAGACTAGTGGACAGGTTGAGGTGTTCAATAGAGAAATCAAGTCCATCTTTGCAAAGACTGTAAATGCCAATAGGACTGATTGGTCACGTAAGCTAGATGATGAATTATGGTCCTACTGAACATATTTCAAGACCCCCATTGGTGCTTATCCTTTTCAGTTTGTGTATGGCAAGACATGTCACTTTCCTGTTGAACTTGAACATAAATCAATATGGGCTTTAAAAAAGCCGAACTTTGAGTGGAAAGATACAACAAAGTCAAGAATAAACAACATGAATGAGTTGGTTGAATTCCAACTCTGAGCATATGAAAGTTTTGCACTTCACAAAGAAAAGATAAAGCTCCATCACGATCGCAAGATGGAGAAAGGGATTTTTGAAAAAGGTGACTAGGTATTGCTCTACAACTCAAGGATTCACTTGTTTCTAGGTAAGTTGAGGTCTAGATGGTATGGTACTTTTACTGTGTTAAGAGTGTGCCCATGTGGTGCTTTAAATTGAAGAGGGATGGTGAAGCCCCGTTCAAGGTAAATGGGCAAAGAGTAAGGCACTACATGGGTAACACTAAGGAAATAAATGTGATATTTGATTGGACCTTGGTAAATTCTGAGTAACCAAGGAAATTATGTCATGCCACGATGTTAAATCAAGATCTGCATGGGAGAAAACCCATGAGGCTAGTTGGTGAAATCTGAGTATCCAACTTAGCCACGTCGGGCCGCGACATTAAATCAAGCACTGCATGGGATGTAACCCATGTTTTGTACTTATTTATTTATAGGGTATTATGTTTGTTTAGCGTGCCGGGCTAAAGATTGCAAAAAAGATCAATAAAAGTTCAAGAAGTTTGGTCATACGGACCCTTCATGAGTTGTATCTTAATGGTACGACTCATAAGAGTTGTAAGGACCTGGGAGATTATACAGATCTAGGTAAAGGTTCATGGAGTCTTTATAACCCTCAGAACAAGTCATAACCTCAAGGTACAAATCATCACATTGAGTCGTATTGACTCTAGAACCTAAGTAAGGTTCTAAGTCTTTACGAAAGGAGGAAATGACTTGTAAGCCTAGCTACGAGTCAAAAACATAACTCGTACCCAAGATTACCATATCGGGGGTCAGGGGTAGACCTGGCCTAGCACTTGGTTTAAAAGCAGATAAGTCACCTGATACTAGTACCCGATATCCAAAACAAATTCTTAACCATAATACCTCTATTTTTGGATATTTTTTATTTCCCAAAACACAATTTCAGTTTGAATCACCTACCAACTTTCTCAAAATCTCTCATATTGCAAGACTTAATCCTAAATTTAGGAAAGATATTGGAAAACTCAAGAACCCTACATTTGAAACAAATAAAGTAAGTCTTTTTGAACTTAAATGTACTACATTTCCACTTGAAGTTATTAGTAAGTTGAAATGTTGATGTTTCTTTGAGTTGAATAACTTGTGTGTCAAAAATGTAAACCCTAGTTCTTAGGATTTAAGTTGAAAAAATAAGTTGTGGTTGAACTTGAAATTTTATTTTTAAAATGAGTATTTTGGACTGATATGGGAGAGAAAATGCAGTATAAAGTAGAGGGTAGTCTGAGAATTCTAAATTGGAGTAACCTCTGAAGTGAACTTTTATGTTATTGTGGATACAAGACCACTTACCACTCGTACTCATATGTAACGAGTCATATCGACACTCATAACTTCTGACAACATAGAAGTCCAACTGAGTGTAGATTCTGCTATGGATATGACTTTCTTATATGAGTCGTACCCAACACTTACGACTCGTACACATAATTCGTACTAACCTAGAAAGAGGTTATATTTTAAAGTTTTTTTTCTAACATGCTTAAGAGTGGTGGTAACGAGTCATACCCTAGTATTAAAACAAGAAAAAGGAATCATAAGTAGACCAGTGGTCATCCAAGTCCATACTGAGCATCATACGACTTGCTCATATGAGTCTTACCCAATCAATATGACTCTTACCCCCAGTCGTGCCTTGAACAAAACATGGCCACTATCATTTATCTTCTTATTTTTACTTTCTTTTCTTTACTTAGTTGCTAATGTATATGTACATTCAGGTACCATGCCTCCCAATGGTACATCATCTTCAAAACAAGTGGCTAATAACAAAACCAAAAAGGCACTGTATTCCAATTCTGAATCCATAGAGTCATCCAGCAGTAGCGGTGACTACATTGAATATCAAATGAAGGGACAAGTAGACCCGAGAGGAAAAAGACCTACAAGTGGAAATAAAGTGGTCACCTTAGAGGACACACCTTCACGTGGACCAAGGATGAAAAACCCAAGTACCTCCCTTCCGCACTTACCTCCACCTTTGGAGGTAGAAGATGATATGGAATCAAGTTCTAAGGAAGAGAGTTTTGAAAGTAATAGTTGTGTGGCGGAAGAATTTGATTTTACACCTATTGATGTGTAGTATACACCACTATCCATCACACCTTCTCTAGTGCCCATCATTGAATAATGGGGTACCCAGTATACAGGCTACACATAATGAGGGCTTGACCAGATTTGCCAATGAGAGAACCAAGCGAAGTCTGTACCTTGAGAGGATATTGACTACGATAGGGATGACAGATCTTCCATAATTTTTAGCATGATTCAGATAGTATGGTTTTAAGTTGATGACCAGAGCACCCAACAGATACAGTTCTGCAATAGTGCTGGAATTTTAAGTAGTGTTTAAGGGAGAGTTTGAGAGAAAGTATCCATATAGGAAGCTGTGGAGAGGTGGTGACCCCATTACCTCATTGATCATTCATGGAGTGTGAGCCAATTTCTCCCTACGTACTATTTCCAGATTCTTATACAGACCAGACTATCAACCTATGGTGAATATGGGTGAAATAGAGTACCGCATGGATGAGATATAAAAAATCACTAGGAAGTAGATGTGGATGGATGATAAGATGGTTCAGATCAGGTGGATCATAGGATTTATAGCATCAACTGGTTAGAATGTTTTTAGGGTGGAAGGTAGCCCAAGTGTCACTTTACAAAAGATAGAAAAGAACACACTGACTTTTAAGGCCATGTCATGGTCGACAATAGCCCAACATAGGTTATATCCCATTATTGGGGATAACATACTCAACCCAGTTTGGGAAGATTTGATAGCCAGGTTCATGGACATATATGAGTTTGATGTAGGAAAGTTCTTAGCTCGAGAGATAAGAGACCGAGTTGTGGGTGGTGAGAAGTTTTTTTTGGCATACCCGTACATAATTACATAGATGCGTTTAGCTGTATGAGTGAAGGAACTCCCAGGTATTGATGATATGATCGAAGACATAAACACCACTGACTTGGGATTAATTAGAGATGCAACCAACTCATTGGCCAAGTAGGTGATGAGAGGAGCAGACATGTTAGGAGATATGTACCGACAGAGTGGTCAAGCTGATACTAATAAGGATTCTAAGCACATAGAAAGAATGAGACCTCATAGACTCCTCATGTAGTGGGTACTCCTAGTGCTCCTTCTTCGGTACAGTCTGTACCATCTCACCCGTGAGGTATGCAAAATGGATTTATTGTGATCTCACAGGCTATACGGGATGAGGCTATGATGAGACTAGGGACGTTGGTGGCCAAGGTCTGAAACATGAAAGGTGGAATAATTCCCTAGGTAGACATGAAGATGGAGAACTAAGATAGATAGGTGAGGTTGAGGTTAGCGCATTTGAGTTGTGGATGACCTGATAGTTTGTTAGAAGCCACACCCCAAATATTACAAAGAAAAAAACCGAGGTGGCTGAGATAAAAAAGGATAGTTGTCGAGTTATATGATAGACTTGTTATCCTAGATCCCGTGGTTACAAAATTTGTTCCTAAAGTCCATGTTAATAATATTTAGGCTATTATAGATTCGGTAGAGGAATTAGTAGAGAAGAAAAAAGAAAAAAAAATCATCGTAACAATGCATAAAAAGAAATGATGAAGAAGGCTAAGGGAGATATCCTATAGAGTGAGAAAGACTTATAGGTAAAGGTCAAGGAGATTTATGCAGGAGTCGGGAGTTTGAGACCGACAGTTATCGATGTTGAGGAAGGCGGTGATGCAGCCTCACTGGCTGATGGACCACTGAGTGCATCGGCCACAACCGGTTCCACTGTTGTTGACGTAGTCTCAATAGCTGAGGAGACTGCAGATGATGATTGTGGGATATAATTGAAGGGCCCACATGAGGATATTGTATGAGTTGGCACCTTGAGCACCCAGGTATATTATCGATCCTTTGTGTACTTTATTTTTAGATGAACAGGGGATAGTTAAAGAGCTTTAAGTTGTGGTGGGGGTGTACCAAGTTTGCCAAAGGCTATACTTGCCATGTTTTGAAGCCCGTGGCCACAATATGAAAATTTTGAAGAACTGACATGTTTTGTGTTGTCATTGTGTATTATGTGCTGGAAATAGAAGGAGAATTTATATCTATGGCAGTTGATTTTTTTTGAATGATTATGCTGGAAACTATCTGATTTGAAAAAATTTTGAGCTAAAAAATTTGATACCCCTCCTAAATTCTTGTGTTAATTATGTAATATATGTATGTGTGTGAGACAACTATGAATATGATAATAGCATTAGGTTTAGGAATAGAAAAACTAGGGCAAACAATTATATAATGGGATAAGTAGTACTTAGCAATGTAACCCTGTGCAAGTGTGTGTGAGGTATTACCAAGTTCCCGGTGTATCAAAATCTAGAACTTTCCCAGTTGATTTTACCTAGGTCCAGGATAGTCAAGTAGGAAATGATCATAGGCCATTTTTGTTTTAAGTCCACGCGATCCTAAATGCCCAACCAAATGAATTAGTCCCTTTGTTCCAAATGTTTGAGCCTTAACTGACCAATTTTTTTTTACACTGATTTCACCTGCCCATTTCTATAATGAACCTGCATTGTCCTTGGTCCTCCTTGGACACTGTACACCTCAACTCAGGCAAATTGCCTAAGTTAAGGGTGGTTATTATAGGGGTGCGTAGAAAAAACGAGTGTGAAGAAAAAAGTGTGAAAGAAAAATGAAAAAAATAGGTGCAGTGAAAGTAAAAGAAAACAAAAGAAAAAGAAAAAAAAGTTGTTAGAAAAGAAAAAAAAGATAAAGAGAGTTGGAAAAGAAAACCGCACCTGGACAATGAAGTGTGCTTTAAATTAAAAAAGGAGACACAAGGGTGGAAATAAAATGAAGAAAAAATAGAAGATAAGTTAACCTCGAATAAAGAGTAGTTTCAAGGAGGCGTAGTAACTAAATAAATACCAAAAATATACCATACCAATCCCTAACCTATGTTACAAGCCGAATAAAGTCCTTTAGTGATCCTAACCCGACTTTCTGAAAAATTAGGAAGAGAGAATATGGGAAAGCCTATGGTATTCTGTATACACCGGTGATAATTCTTTGTGAGCAAGAGAGTTGTTTGTTATATCCCCAAATTAATTGATTAATCGTAACTAAGAGTGAATGGGATTTCCTTGACTGTGAGCTCACATGTGTTATGTTGTTAGGTTGCTAGACTATTTAGTTGGGGTGATTTATGTCTATGCCTAGTTATATTTTACTAATGTAATGATATCATCAAATTTCTTTGTGTTTCTCCGTGTACTAAATTGTTATACACAGTTTAAATCTTGAAAAGTCAAAACTAGGAGGAGAACACAATTGTTGTAAACTGAATTGAAAAGTCACCGCCATAGGTATCTTATTATGTTAGATAAGATGAAATAAACTATGTGGATATTTCAAAAGTGAATTTTGGTAACTAGAAGCCCTGATATAGAACTTGACGTAAATGGATTATTCAGAATGTCATAGTTGAGGGTGCGATATGAAAAAGGCAAATCTGGAAACAATCCCAAGTTTCTGCCCCACACACTTGCTATAGTGGGTGGCAGGTCGCTATGACTGCACCACTATAGCATAAAAATTCCTATTATAGAGAAAGTCAAATTCAGTCAATCCTGTCATAGTGACCAATTTCGCTTATCAAGGCTGCTATAGCGGGATACAGACACTATAGTAGGATATATGCAGATTTATATAGAAAATTTTTGCTAAACATTTCATTATTTCAAAACTAATTTTGGGAAGGGATTAGGCAATTTTTCTTATACTATTTTCCATTCAATCTCTTTGTAAAGGTAAGTGATTCTTTTTATTAACTCATTTCAATCGCCAACGACTAGAATCACTAGTTTTGGGGTTTTGGGGATGAATTTGACTAAACCTAGCTAATTTCTGGTTCAATTAAGTAACTTATGTATAAAACCTTGGGTTTTGATTAAGTATTGCCAAATTACAATAGTATGTTGAAATTCACTATTGTAATTATGAAATTAGTAGTATTAAGGTGGAATTATAAAAGAAAAACCCTAGAATAGGGGAATGATCATGAAATTAGCCTTGGATTTTTGGTATTATATTATAATCCTTTATATTGTAGGATATTAGGTCAATTATGTATTATATTTATGCTTTTAGACCACAATCAAGCCGAGGCTGTAAAAAAGGGGAAAGCTCAAGTTCAATAGAGAATTTTAGGCTTGGATTGAGGTAGGTGATGGTTTAATGTAGTTGAAAGACAACTTGTTTTATGTGGTAACGATAAATATTCCTTTGTATTGATTTTTTCAATACATGCTAAAGGAAAGTGAACGACTATTTCATATCATAATTTTTAATCATATGCATTGAACTTATATGAGAAGATTGTTGGTTCTTACAAGTGTTGTTTTTGTTATCATTTCAATTATAATTGTTGTGATATCTATAATTATTGTGGTATGTATTGACATTTTTACATCTTTATGGGATTGTTTGATATAAGTTTTGCAGACACTTGATGTCTGGGAGTTTGGTACATGGACAAGAGCTCTCCCCTTGCAGGTCATGGATAGTGGACAAACATAAGACCTTTACATATATGTATAAGGTATAAATGAGTGTAATGGTTCCTTTAGTGAACCATGGATTATGTGTTTACTTGTTATATTGGTTCCTTAAGTAAATTGGGCTTAATTGTTGACTTGTTAAATTCGTTCCTTGAGTGAATTGGGTTTATGTGCATCCTTGTTGTATTTAGTTTCCTTATGTAAATCTATATTCATGATTATTGCAATAGTTGTTGTTGGAATGGATCCTTTAGTGGATTGGTTTTAGTTGTAAAATTGGCATAAATCTATATTGTCTATTTACTTATGTAGTTAGGACATGGTTGATATAATTGTTTGAGTCATAGTTATTGCTTTAGTGTCTTGTTGGTAGTCATGGTCTTGACTTGACTTGTTATCCTAGTTGACTTTTATTGAATAAGCTCCATAATATTGTTGAATTATGTTATGTGTTATAAATTTTAGGCGAGGTTACATGTTAGGTCTTCATGGTTGTCTTTCTTTACTAAGTTATGGTTATGTGTTTATATTTCTCATTTTGAGTTGGTCGATGATCATATCAGTACATTGGTACTTGTGTACTGATACTACACGTGCTCTTCTTTTTGTTAAGTTAAAAGCATCTTTCTATTACTATTTAAAGACCTCAGTTGTGATTCAGATAGTGTTAAAACTCAATGGTGAACTATATCTTTTGGGCTGCCATAAGTTCCTTATTCATCTTTTGGTCCATTAATTTGGACTAAGACATTTTAATTGTACTTAGGTTAAATCTGTTTGTTGACATTGTAGTAGTTTTGGTACAATGACTTTCAGATTCTAGGGTAGTATTTTGATGTTTATTATTTTGGCATGGTTATCATTAGATTGTTCATGACATTATCTTAATTTTATGCAAAATAACTAGTTTTCCATATCTTTAGCTAAGTGGATTTTCATGTTTGGGGTTAGATGGTTCTCCCATCGAGAGTTTGAGTGGGTGCCACTCATAGTGGATTTAGGTCATGCCACTTTTTGACTCCATCCTCCTCTGATTTAGATGTAATATAAAGATCATGATCCTTTCATTTGTTGCACATTAGTCTACTCAAGCTTTGATGCAACTTTTGGATATCCTTTAGACATTAGCCTCCTTTGGTACTAATGTGATTTGTATATCATTATAATGACCCTCTTGGTCATTTTCTGCATTTCTACTTATTTTCATAATTTTGAGCATTTTTGTAGCTGCCCCAACTCATTTATTACTTACTTGAGCTAATAGTTTGATTATTGGGCAGATCAATTGATTTTTAGAGACAATTTCATATTTTGTAGTCTCTGCTGGTAAGAACTAGATATTGGGAAAAATTTTAGTCAAATCACATTGTATGCCAATTCAAACAATTCTAGCAGCTCTGAAACATCGATTTTAGCCTAGGTGGACCCTTAATTCGGGTCCTAAGGCTTTTGAACTCATTTTGAGCTATTGGTTGGAAATTAAGAAAAATAACACTTAGGTATAGGACCCACTTTTTGTTGAAATGACCTTAGATGGAAATTTTGACAATTCCATTGAGCTCAGAATATCAAATTTGATTGGGTGGCATAGTTCATTTGCATATACGAGATTTTAAACGAACCCGAGGGGTCGGTGGAAACATAAAAAAATTCCAAGTCTTCAGCTGGTGCACTCAGTTGTTGCATCCTCTAAAGCAACCCTTTGGGTGATTTAGTGGCCTTCCAAGCGCTTTAGCAGCCTTCCAGGATCTTTAGCGGCCTTCTAGGCACTTTATAGGCTTGGCCTACCCCACTAGACTGCTTTAGTGGCAAGCTGACTGCTAAAGTGAAAACTTCTTTTGTGCTAGCTTGTCTGCTTTAGCAGCATACTATGTATTAGCAAGTACCACTTTAGCGACACCTGGGAGCTGACCAATAAAGAGGCCTAGTGCCTACTTTAGTGGCACCTGGGATCCATTAAATGCCCCATTTGCCCAATTTTTCTCCTATTTTGCAAATAAGTTCAAGAGTATAAAACCCTAGAACGTGTGGAAACTTGGGAAAAAAATTAGTAGGTGGTTTCGGGGTGTTCTTAAGCTTGAATTACTCATTTTTTCTCCGAATTCTTAGTAAGTTTTCATTAAATTCATGGCTAAATTCTCATAATTTTCAAAAATCCCTAGATTATTGATGGGTTGATTTGAGCACCATTTGAGCTCAAAATTTACCCATTCTTGAGGGTAAATGTTCCATGAGCCTAGAGGGACTCATTGTTGGCTTTGAAAGTATGATTTCGCAAATGGGTCGTACATGAGATTTTACATAATTTTAGACCCAAGGCATGAAAATGAAATAGGGGTACATTTTTATTTTATTGATGAATATAATATTATTTTAATGGCATGGCAGCTTGCGGAAGCTTCTCAAAAAGGGAAATCATTGATTTAGCAGATTTCATTAGAATTTCTTTGGTGTCCAGGTAAGGTAAGTTTACCTTTCTCATAGATTAGGCTAAATTATAGTATATTTATGATAATGTGCTAGATATGAGTTGGGAATTAGGCCTTGGAGGTATAATTAAATTTTGAAATTTAGCCGATTAAGGAACCATAAATTAGGTATAATTGACTTGGTTACTCATGTTTAAGTAGAATTTCTATCTTAGGAATAAAAGGGGCTTATTTAATATCTAGAAGTAGAATTAGATACCTTAGCCTAGTCTAGGGTATAATTTTTCTTAGAACAAATTTTGTAGATATAAAGTGGGGCCTTCCGACCCACCTTAGGCCAAGACTATTATTAGCTTCTTGTAAACTTATTAGGTGTGTTATATCTTTTAAATACATATTTTAGAATTTGAAAAGGCTATATACATGATACTTATGCTAGATTAGTAGTTGTGAGTTGATACTAGTTTTGGTTCAATTCCGGCGATTTAAGGTCTTAAGACCGACTTTATTACAACATTATTCATGACTTGAGTTCCTATCCAAGTCCGAAAACTAATGATGGTGATGATGTGAGTTCCAGTTTGAGTACGACATTAAGTGGTTATTCTTGATATATTTATGGTATGGAAGGGTTCACGATTATTATGCTTGTGATATGGCTATTTAGTATATTTACGGTTTGCTTCTTCTCTTGACTACACCCTCCAGGAGTATAGGGGCCCATGTTATGTTATTTAAATTTTCACACTTACTGGCTTGTGAGAGCTAGTTTTGTAGTGATAGTTATGCATTTTTTATGTTATTATGATTTTGAATTGCCTATCTACTTACCTACAGTATTTAGAGAATCCTTCTAGCTTTGCCCTTTTACTTGAATTAGCTTATTTACCTTGCATCATTATTATTTTTATATTATGATTTATCTCAGTCTTCCGATGATGCCTATTGAGTACCCGTATCTTTGGTACTCATACTACACTTCTGTACCTTTTTGGTACAGATTAGAGTACTAGTTACCAATGTTGATGCTGCGCTAGTGCTCACTAGAGTTTGGAGATAGGGTGAGCAATCGGAGCCAAAGTTGATATTTTCTCCTTCATCTACTTTTGCTTAGTCTTTCCATTTTGCGATTGATGTATATTTGGCTATTATATTACTCATCTTATTTTGGTAGTGGCTCTTGTATCGACCCTACTAGGTCATAGGATGTTATATTTATTGTATTTATCTTATGTATTTATCACTATTATTCCCTAGCTTATTTCTTATAAGCATTCTGTTACATATCTCAGACATTTATGTCATTTTTGTCTAAATTAGCCCATTACTTCTAGCTCTGAGCTACTGTTTTACTTACATACTGGTGGGATAAAGTAGGTGCCATCAAGATTCATAAATAGGGTCATAAAAAATTGGTATCAGAGTGTTAGGTTCACCAGTATTGTTGGTACAAGAGCAAGTGTCTAGTAGAGTCCCGCAGATTGGAATGACAACATTCGTTTCTTATCTTTGGGAGGATATAGGACATTGTTAGGAGATCTTCATATAACACCCCAAATATGGTACCCGGAATGCTACACGGTGCTCATGACCCCAAAGGACCACAAGCTAACCCATGACTAATATCTGTACATGTATACTGTATAAATGTGGAAACATGAACTAAAAGGACATAAGGTTCAAAACTGTAACATAACATCTGGGATGGGGTATAAATACCCAACATAAAACTGTCTAAACATGATAGTCTGAACATGATACTTTGGAAAGCCTCTAACTGACTGAACTATTTGAATAAGGAGTTGATGGGACATGTACCCAACTAACTCCGACTACTAAAATGACTAAGTACTGAGATAATGAAATAAAAAATCATATCATCCTCGGAGGATGAGGACTCACTACTGACTGACTGCTGATATCTGGAATCTACTGATGTTCTGGTGCTCGTATCTCTGAATCTATGGTATAAGACGCTATAGCACAAATGCGTCAGTACTTTGATTGTATTGGTATGCATGTGAGGTAGGTTGAATGCATGGGGTTCATATGCATGAACATTAATAACTAACTTAGTAATATGAACGTGAGAATACATGCATGAATACATAGTTACTATATCTGAGATGATGATAACATGAATTTACTAGTAACTAACTTGACTAATAACTGAGTTCTGATGACTGATATAACTGATAACATGAGGGACTGTATCTGAAAGTCCTGAATCTGATGGAACTAGCTATGTTCCATACTATTCTGAGTTGACTATATCTGACAGTCCTGAATTCTGTAATTGAAACAGTGGGAAGTAGTTATCTAACCGACATGCCCTAAATAACGCATTATAGCTAAGTTGAGGTCCAATCAGTAACCCCAATTGGAAGGGTGTCAATACCTCGCCACTAGTAAGGACAATCTGTGAGTAACCCTCATATAACAGGTAACTCTAGTGACAATGGTGGGAACCCTCATTAAACAGGTTAAGCCACCTCATCTATCCTTATATAACAAGATATGATGTCTCAACCTACGTTGGCTACATATTTCTGGAATGCAAGGATTGCTTCTAAGAATCACACCCTCATATAATAGGTGAGTTCCCATCCTTGAGTTCACTCGGTGCTAATTCCTACTCCCATCTGAATAGACACTGAACATGATTAACTGATCTGGACTAGACTGAATTCATGCAGTTCCGTTAGCTGACGGAATACTATTGAGATTACTGAATTACTGAGCTTTCCTGAGTCACATGACTGACTGGGTTCTATGGAACATGACTTGACTAAGGATATAGTGAAAAGATGACACTAAATCTAGGCACACAACTATATTTTTTGGGTACAAGTACCCCCAGGACTCAATGGAAGGAAACTGACATGGCATGACATTCTTGAATACATGACCAACATCAACAATCCATAATACAATAATTGGAGATCTTTCATGGGCATTTGATTACCATAGATTGATACATGAATAAGATAGCATGTATACATAGCATAATTTCATAAGGCTAACTAATGAGCAATCCAACAACAATTTCAATACATAAGAATAACATGGAAGTCATTTTGGATCAATATTTAGCTATAGTACATAATTTATATCCTCCTAGGCATTTTATCAAACACCTTACATGCACAACTTAAGGAATAGGTGAAATAATCAAATTTCACAAATCATAAACCACCAAATTCATGGATTTCAATTTATATGCCAACGTAGTTTTCATAATTTCACATAAGGATCCCAACATGAGAATCAAACAACAACCATCACATAACTTGAGCAACCCACAACATAATAATCATTATTCACAATTTAAAATAGGGTTCTTGAGCTTTATGGATAAAAGAATCCATAAATCAACACAACGCATACCTTAGTTCTTGATTTAGCAAAGATTGAAGGAGAGACTTTCTTGAAATTGAATCCCCAATTGAAACCCTAGCTTGTTCTTAGAGAAAATTGAGAGAAACTAGTATATTTTGGGTTCCAAATATCTGAATCTCGTGTTAAAGGGATTAAATAAGGGTGGGAAATTGACCCTTTTAACCCTAGATGTGCCATTTAATTTCAGTGAAATTTTCCCAAATTGGACCCCTGACGCGATGCAGCACTATCACGCCGTGTCACTGAAATTTGACAACTGGGAAATTGAGGGATGGCGCGACGCGGAGCCATTGCGTTGCCATTTCATTTGTGTCCTGTAAGTTTGCCACGATGTGGAGAAATCATGCTAAGATTATGGAAAAAGGACAATTGCCATTTTAGCTTGTGGCGTGATGCGCCACTAACCAATTTGGCATTGTTTTACGACAGAAACTTGAAATAGTCATAACTTCTTACCCAGTTATCGGATTTGGGCAAATCTTATATCGATGGAAAGATTACTGAATTTCCCACATGAAAATTTAGAAGATAATACTAGACATTCTTAGGACGAAATTAGCTAGGAAACTTTGGGGTATTACAATATCTCTCCCTTGGGAACATCCGTCCTCGAATGAGACTGACTGAGAGGGGAGAAATGATAAGCCAAAGTACACACTGAACTTGAACAATGAAACATGACTACATAACTGATATTTCTGAGATTCCTACAGAGCATACATAACTGATGCATGATTTCATGACTCTACTGATACCTGAATGCAAGACTGAGGGTACTGATAAACTGATCACACATATCTGATGCAAGAATTCATGACGGAACTGATTACATTACTGAGATTTCTAATAATTGAGTCTTCTCACAAGGGGAATGCATGTCTGATGCATGGACACTGACAGCTCCCAAGCACACACGCAAGTGTATGAAGTCATATCAAGTAATATAGTGGATTTAAGGAATCCGAAGTATCGATCTCTTAGGGACTTGCATTTGCCACCTACCTAATTCTATTTTAACTAATTGAGAAAAAGTAAACAAGGAGAGAGTTTGTAATTTTGCAAATTTAAAATAAAATAAATAATGCATAAAAATAAAATACTTAGGACAATCAATGGAAGAAAACTCAGGGTTGAGGCATTTCGAACAATCATACAAATCTCTATTCCTATCGTAGTTTAGTTGGTTATTGGATTGTTGATTCGCAAGGTTTATGCTACAATTTTAGTTTCCCAACCTCAAATCTTCTATCTAGTAAACATTGTACCTACAACTCCCGCAAAGTTACAAAAAATCTTCAAGATTCATGAAGTTGTCTTCTAGCAAGTGAACCAAGCAAGGCTTCTAGGTATATCCCTATCCTAGATGCTAATTCAAATACCTTATTTTATAAAAGAATAAAAACCTTGCTCCCTAATTTCTTCGTTCTATCCTATGATTCTCCTCCCGAATTCACATAAAAATATAGATTTATTCTAATGGTAGCTAATCATTAAAATAGTAGGCTTAATAAATTAAGAACAACCCACATGATAATCCAAAATTAAACTACAATAAAGAATATTAAAAAGTGTTCATGTTCTTGGCCTCTACTCCGGAAAGAGGGTTTTAGCCTTTAATGGAAATAGTTATCATCCAATCCCTTGGAAGGATGATACAAATCATAAAAAAACTAAATTAAAGAATGACAAAACCTAAAAATAAGTTTTGGTATCCTCCAATGATGTTCCAAGTTGATCTAGTGTTTCCAAGAGGTCCCAAGATGATCAAAACGGAGTTTGAGATGTTATATTTATAGTATACAAGTCATAAACCGACTTGTATTTGTTTTCCACGCTATTTTACTTCATTTGGGCAGAATTATCCTGGTATTGGGTATCGGCGCGACACGGAGACATACAAATTCAAAATTGTCAAAAAATCTGTCAAATTCCAGTAGCTGTTCGCGATTTCAACGCGTCGCGGAGCCTCCGAAAATGTGTCGCACGAACAAGAATATCTCACTTATTCCTAACCTAATTTTTTTTTTCAAATTGAGTCAAAATTTGGGAATTTTCCCACCCCACACTTAAAAATCTACTTTATCCCCAAAGTGAATTTTTAAAGTAAGAAATAGAAATACTCCCTGAGGCCTCTAGGCCTAGATAGTAGCATCTTCATATAAAGAGGGGATCCATGGAACCCCACGCTCCATCTTTTCCATGCTTCAAACTCAAGTTTACGGTACTCAGACTTCCCATTAACCTATGACTCAACTAAAAATAAAAAACTACGTGAAATAAAGACTAAAAACAGAAAATAAAACCTACTTACCTTGGGTTGCCTCCCAATAAGTGCCTAATTTAGTATCGCGGCATGACCCAATCAACTTTTTCATCCACCTTGAGGATATGAATTTCACCCCCACCATCTCATCCATCTTTTTTCCTCGATCATATGGAGGTGGTATAAGGATTAATGAACCGAGTAATGGATGATGCATGATAAACCACTCGGCCTTGAGGTGAGGTGTATTTTTATATTGCTTATCCGGTGTAAAATCAAGAGTATAAGATTCTTTTTCCTTATCTTCACACTCTTCCACTATTTTAAATGATTCCACAGACAAGACATCATCTAAATATAATGTAGAAAAGTGCTTCGAGTGAGGCCCAACCAATCCTACTTCATAATTTACACTATCCTCAACACCTTCACTTTTATTCACCTTCTATATTATAGTATCAAGATCAAGATGACAAATGAGTGGCTGTGATTATTGTGTTTGTTCCACAAGTTGTCTAATGTCCTTCTGATAGTCTTCATCCCTTAGCCACTGTATACAAGGTGGCAGAGGTAACTCCTTAAGACATTCAATAATTTCAGTTTTCGAGTACTCAGACTTCCTCGAATCATTAACAACTTTCTCTAAAACCGGTTGATATACTCTTGATCTACAACTTCCCAATGGTTATTCAGATCTGCCAAAAACTGTTTTAGAGACACTAAAAATTGTTTAAACATCTCTTCCGAATGGCTCGTTTGAGTTGTGGCCTGCATTTTTAGTTGTTGTTGCTGAAACTGCTGTTAGTTGGTCTATGATTGAATTTGTGACCGAGTCAACCCCGTTCGATTGCAGTAGTTTTTATAATTCTGCAATTGATCATAGCCCACAAACACAACTGAATCAGGATTTCTAGCACACATATCTTCAAAATGATCACTTTGACCACAAGACAAATACCAACTTGCATTTGGACAATAAGCCTCATGATGTGGTTCCCCACAAAGACAACAAGAATTCGTATCACTCAAAAACCATCTATCCCTGGCTGACATCTCAAGAAGAATGTGAGAAAAAAATTAGAAATAAAGGATAATAAAAAGAAACTAAACAAAAACTATGAACAACTCAATATAGAAAAACTAAAAATAAGATAAGTTGCCTAATAACAAGTCCCCGGCAACGGCGCCAAAAACTTGACAGTTCCCAAGATCACACGCAAGTTACGTGGTCTTATCAAGTAATATAGTGGCTTTAAGGAAGCCCAAATATCGATCTCTCAGGGACTTGCGTTCGCCGCCTATCTAATTCTAGTTTAAATAATTGAGAAAAAGTAAACAAGGAGAGAGTTTGTAATTTTGAAAATTAATAATAAAATAAATAATGCGTAAAAATAAAATACTTGGGACAGTCAATGGAAGAAAACCTAGGGTTGAGTCATTTCGAACAATCATACAAATCTCTATTCCTATCGTAGTTTAGTTAGTTATCAGATTGTTGATTCGCAAGGTTTATGCTACGATTTTAGTCTCCCGACCTCAAATCTTCTATCTAGTAAACATTGTACCTACAACTCCTGTAGAGATACAAAAAATATTCTAGATTCATGAAGTTGTCTTCTTGCAAGTGAACCAAGCAAGGCTTCTAGGTATATCTCTATCCTAGATGGTAATTCAAATCCCTTATTTTATAAAAGAATAAGAACCTTGCTCCCAAATTTCTTCGTTCTATCCTATGATTCTCCTCCCGGATTAACATAAAAATATAGATTTATTCTAATGGTAGATAATCATTAAAATAGTAGGCTCAGTAAATTAAGAACAACCCACATGATAATCCAAAATTAAACTACAATAAAGAATATTAAAAAGTATTCATGTTCTTGGCCTCAACCCCGGAAAGAGGGTTTTAGCCTTTAATGGAAATATTCATCATCCAATCCCTTGGAATAATGATACAAACAATAAAAAAACTAAATTAAAGAATGGAAAAACCTAAAAATAAGTTGTGGTATCCTCCAATGATATTCCAAGTTGATCTAAGGTTTCCAAGAGGTCCCAAGATGATCAAAACGGAGTTTTAGACGTTATATTTATAGTATACAAGTCATAGACCGACTTGTATTTGGTTTCCATGATATTTTACTTCATCTGGGAAGAATTATCCTGATTTTGGGCATCGACGCTACGCGGAGACATGCAAATTCTCAATTGTCAAAAAATCTGTCAAATTCCAGTAGTTGATCGTGATTTCAACGCGTCGCGGGGCATCCATAAACTCCAAATTAAGCTACACGCGCTATATTTCAACAATATGGGGATTATTATGAATCCAGTGATGTTTCGAACTCCCCCATTGGCCACCTTTACAGTTTACACTCGCCCAATAATTTTCAGGGATCCAACTTGCATCCAACTTGCGTCTTGTGCTTTTGTTGAGCATTCCGAGACTTATTGAGTTGTTTCCACTTTGATTTGAAGATTGTATATCCTTAATATATCATCATAATACATGTAAAAAGCATCCTAAATCATTAAACAAATCAATTAAGAGATCAAAACGACACAACATCCTCACCGATGAATTAGAAACACGAGCTAAGCATAGGCTAAATTCATATTTAGCTTTAGCTCATTGTTTTCACTCTTTTCTTGATCCAATTGACCCTTGAACATTATAACTAAGTTTTTTCACATATAAAAACATAATAAAAACCTTAGTAACCCATTAAAATACATTAGAACTCAACACAAATAGACTACAAAAACACCTAGCTCAAGCTAGTCACACTAGTTTTCTCGGTTGAACTCTAAATGGTCGAATTGAATCAAAAGTCGTGTGGAAACGCCATTAAACATTGTTAACACGTACTTGGACACATAATTGCTCATTTATATCATTATTAACACATATAGCATAATAATCATCCTCAAAATAAGGCTAAAAAGGCTAGAATAGTAACGCTAAAATGCATAAATACACCCAACATCACCACCCCACACTTAAAGCGTTGTTCTTTCTCGAACAACTCTTAACTATAAATACCATGAGATGAAAATACTCCACACTTATACTACATGCAATAAACTCAAGCTAGCACTACAATGACTACACGAATGCAAGTTTCTACACTAAGCATGTTTTACACAATTGAAAGCTCAAGAATCTTACTCCCAAACATCCTAGCCTCAAGAATGGACTCCACAAGTAGAAAACTCATGCATATCGTTCAATAAAGGAAATCATAAAAATCACCAATATTCATCAAACATGCGTGCCTCACAAAAAGAGAGTTACCCACAATCTCTCACAATAATGCAATTTATAATGGAATGGGTACAAGAATCAAATTATGCTCACTCTCACAAAGAATTCACAAGTTACACATAATGAACCGTAGGATTTCCCTTAGTGTAATGCTCCACTAATATCGGAATGATGAACTTAGGATCAATTAGGACTTTTTTGGATTGTAATGTAGGCTAAGGGACGGGTAGGAACTATTTTGACCAAGAATAGTGACTTACCTCTCTAAATGCTTTAATACACTACATTATATATTTAAAACCAATCTCCGGTAACCAAATTACACCACTTTTGTCTACCCATCTCTTTTATGTTTTGCCCCATCTCTTTTAAGCATTTTCACAAACACTTGGTGGACACATAATTTACTACCACAAGAATCAATTTTTCTCTTTTTTCACAATCATGACAATATTTTTAGCATAAATTATATCACAACCATCCACCACATATCAATTATACACCAATAAATATTACCTTGGGGCATTAATTTCACCTTTTTTTTCTTCAATCTCTCAAACTCCTTTCTCAATCATCATCAAATTTTTTTTTTTTCAATTAAAAGACTTAGGAACTTTTTGGATCAAATTATGGTCTATCAAAGAAGGGATTAGTCTACTTATGTGGTTACCAAATAAAAGTCTAAAGGCTCAATGGGGTTTAACTAGTATAATGCACAAGGGTAGGTAAAACATACGGTATAAAATAAGACTATCAAAGAAATGGCTATATCATCTCTTAAACCTACATTCTTTATTTCACTTCACACACACACCGGGGAAGTTCTAGACATCACATGCAACAAGGAATATACAAAATACCTTACACGCACATGGCACATGCTCAACACACTAGGATTATCATAGACTCTCAACCAAACAATAACATAAATTCAAAATTAAGCCACAAAACTGGAGTCACAAACTTGAGCCTAAGAGTCTCAAAAATAGTAATTCACTCATTCAACATGCTTTTACAAACAAACCCACTTGCATCATGTAATAAAAAATATCACCAACAAAAATATCTCACTTATTTCTAACATAATTTTTTTTTTAAATTGAGTCAAAATTTGGGAATTTTCCCACCCCATGATAACGCTCAAACTACAGCTCTCGTAAGAGTGTAAGCGGTCGTCGTCAAATATAGAACCCAACTGGGTTGGGTGTCGAATCCCACAGGGAATACTCGATCACTAAGTATGCAACGATTAGTAGACTTTTGATGAAAGTTCTGCGGATAAAGGGGGGATTTTATGTGTGAATTAAGAGTATCAAAATAGCAAAGTAAAAACGGAATGCTTGGTAGGTTTTAATCAATGAGTATTGTAAGTTAGGGTTATGTCCACCTTATGAGTTCTACGTATCTATTGGCTGTGAGTTATACGGAATTCAAACATGCATGCGCTTATAGAGATTCGTATTCTATGGTAAATCCTAGCGTCTTTCGACCATCAAGGATTATATCACTTTAACTCTTTCGAGCTTAAAGCGTATACTAACGGTACGAATTCTCCAAGAGGTTAATCCAGTTACGGCACTAACTTTTAAACAGGGTTTAGTAGCCCTATTTTCTTGTCACTCTCTCTTTTCTAGACATGTAACTTTTTTTTCGAACAAGTTAATGCTATACTGGCGTATTCTATATGTTTGCAACCACAAGAATTCAATTAAGATGAAGAGAGTAATGATATAAGCAGTATACGTATCAAGAATTCACAAACTCATAGCAACAGATAGTATCTCATAAGGCTTCCATAACCCTAACAGAGAAGTTTAGCTACTCATGAGCGCAACGGAGATCATAATAAACATCATCATCATATCAAAACTAGAATGATCTCACGTTGGAGAGGAGTGTGGCGTCACAACAAGGTTGATGTTTTTCCTCTTGGTGTTTCCCACGAGTTAGAATTTTTCTCTGTTAACAATTGTAACGTGAATTAGGAGCGGAAGTTGAATGAAAAAAGAATTGAATTAACGAATGAGTGAATAATAAAAAGCTTCAGTAAAATAGGGTATTTATAACACCC